>JANHGO010000027.1:22738520-22798431 GCA_024606505.1 Aquila spilogaster
CCCCTCTCAGTCTTCTTTTTTCAAGGCTGAACAGACCCAGGTCTCTCAGCCTCTCCTCATAAGAGAGGTGTTCCAGGTCCTTTATCATCTTTTTGATTCAGAGAAGAAAAAAATCAATGCCAGCATGTTGAATTTGAGTCCAAATGCTCAGTACATAATACTGCAATACAAACTAAAAACATTCTGAGATATGCAGAAGACTCTTGCCCAGCAAACATCTCACATAGCAGAGATGCTTCACAGAGCTAGAAAATATTTTAACATATTTTAATTAAGGGAAGGAGAAGGAGAGTGACATATTTAAAAAGGAAGGAAATGGGCAGCGTCGTCTCTCTCACTACGTCAGATTTAATGAAGACAACTCGGGACTTCCTGAAGTAGATGTAGGTTTTATTTGTTTAGTAATCCACAATACATTACTCCTTTGTGAGCTTGTCTTGTCTGGAGCCTGTGTTAGTTTTCAGATTCACAATACCCTTCAGCAAGGAGACTCACAGGTCTGCTCTCTGCTGTGTAACTTTATATGTCAAATTTTGTATGTTCCTGCTGCGGCTCCTCCCAGCCACACCGATGCATTTCATGCTCCCTGTTCTTCCTGTGGAAGACATTGCACGCTGTTGTTTGTTATTCATCCCCTGCAGCCGTTACTGATTTCATAGATAACTAACACTGAACTGATCCAATTTCTTTCATTATTGCTGTTGCCTCTCTCTCGACTCTTTATAGTTCCTTTTAAGATGAGAAAACTAAAGCAAATAGCACACTTAAAATATGTTTAATATTTAGCTTAGCTTCAAAGACAGTGTTATAGATTCAGTGTTTAAAAAAAAACACCTTATTGTCCTTTGGTCTTCTACTCATGTAAATTATTATTACCTTTATGCATTTTCATACGAATACAGCAGACTTTCAAATGTTTTGTATTAACGTGATCTCATTACCAAAACTCGTTTCCCATCTCCTGTGCCTGTTGGGATTAGTTTTGTTGTGTGTTTTTTTCCTGAAAGGTCAGCAGCTCTAGTGAATGGATTGTGATTTATGATAGCAATGAGCAGTGTAACAGCGTTATCTTGGATCCTTGCAGAAGTGTGGGTGTCCCAGTCTGTGAACAACATAACCAGCCAGCATGCAGTTCTGGTCTTTGATAATATTTATTCTGCTTGCCAAAGACATCCTTTTAGCTGATGGAACGCAAATTTCTCTCTGCTGGTAATGCTAGAAACTGAAGAACTTGACTGAAAACCATTCTTTTCATAATTATGCATACAATAAGTACCTTGCTTTTGGTTAGATTTCAGCATTTAAAAACTACCCAATGCTTTGTTTAAATCTTCTGTTCTTAATTGTTCAGCTGGCTGCAAGGGCTGAATAAAAAGAAACAAACTTTACAGAGAGACTTGAACTGTTTAATTTGGCCTTCATTGTATACTTACGATGCAATTTCATGTTCACTGTAGTAGAAGAGTCGACCTATTGTCTCCAGACTCGCACTTCGTAGCATCAGGATAATTTGAAGACTACAGTTTCCACTGATTAGAACATGGAAATGAATTATTTCTGTTCATTTATTTCATTTTAACTCCCAGTATGGTGCATGTATCCTTGTTTTCAAAGGCATCCATTCACATAATAAAAACATGGCTTGATTACTTAATATTTTTAAAGATGACATGCGTTACTTCCTAGGGGATTTGCTTCATGCTGGCATGGAGTAATCATATAAATCATGAGGCAGATTCTCAGCAAGGGTAGATGATCATAGCTTCATCATACCAAAGTCTGTATGTCTCACACGGTAGCCAGGACTACTAGTTAAAAGCATTTTTACCTTGAAAGCTGAAGTTAGAATGCTTTCTATGCTTAAATGCGGGAACAAAACAGCATAGTTTTCATATTAATGTGGTTACTTATTATCTAAGGAGCTGCTTTATGTCTACAGATTATCCAGTTTGTTTGCTGTTTTGTAGATAAGTATTGCACAGTCTGTTTCCGTTTTCTAGTGACGTTTCTTGCTCCATTTTTTTTTTTATATTTGTGTACAGAGAATTAAACATCACAATGAAAATGCATCCCTCTGCAGTTAGGACTACTGCGCATTTGTCCACCTAATTGTAATGAGGTGGATAATAGTGCCTGGGGATGCAAGGAATGACCTACTTTCATTTGTTCCGGAGATAGTTCTTTGTAGCTGCGTTTGATGCCGCCCTGCTCTTGTTTGGCACAGACGATAAGCAGAGTTAGAGACCAGGTAATTTCAGTTGAGAAGGCAGTTGTACTACCTCTGTGATAAATTCTGAGAATATTTTTCTTTACCACAGCTTCTGCATTTACAAATATTCAAAGTGAATCTTTGAGAAATTGCTGTGATAAGGACTTGAATTTGAGTAGGTAATGACTACGGAATGAATTTCAGACTTCTTTGCATCTCAGAGAATTGACTGCATTTTTTGGTTAAGTTTTTGAGTACATGGGTACGCTTAATTTTCTTAAACAATGCATTTCGAAGTTGGAAGCACTTCACAGCATTTCTCGTCTTTTAAACGTCTTTGGATGGCATCGAATGTGTTTGTTACTTACAGACTCCTTGCTTTTTTTTTTCAAAGCCCTTCGGGCCAAGCCCTTGCTCCCATAGTGCAGCCGGGTGGGTGTTCCTTCTCCCAGCACAGAGAAGTGCAGCTCAGCCGTTTTCCACTGAAGGCAGTGCAGGCAGCTGGAGGGGGAGCGCTGGTGCTCAGCCCCTGCACGGCCAGCTCCAGCTCCTCCTGTCAGCTGTGGCCGTGTCACGCTTTGCTCTAAACCTCTGTAAAACAGGGATGAAGCTGCTAATCTACTTCATCTGGGGTTAGAGAGCTTAATTAATATCTGTGCATGCTTTCAGATGACAGGCGCTCTGTAAGCGCAAAATCTTATTTATTCTGATTATATATCTCAAGTCCTGTGGTGCTGTATTCACTCGAGCTTTTGGATCCCACATTGTTTTGAGCAAAGTGCTGCGACTGTTCATACCCTCCTGTCCTTAAATGTGAGAAGTGCTGAAAACGTTATTGCGGTGGGAGTGGGTTTCAGCAGGCGGATCTGTGAGCTACTTCATCCTAAGGATTTGTTTTCATTAGAGGACTCTGCCTAGCCTGCGTGTTGCCAGTTGCCCTTCCTTGTATTGATAAATTGTTACAGCCATGCTGTGAAGGACAGAGCAAAAGGGAGCAAATGTGGATCTGAAGACTTTCTAGCGCAGCCCTCTTCTCTTCCTGGGGATAAGATATGACAACGCCTGCAAAAAATAGCTTTTTGTGGGGGGAGGGAGGAGAGTGCTTCCTTTCTGCTCTGACAGTGAATATATCCTTCTGCTCTGCAAATTCAGCGCGAGCAGAGCATCGTTGTGCCAGCACAGCTTTGCAGTTTCCCCCGGTGAGAGGGTTTGGGATTTTTAAGGAGAGAGATGACAGACCTAGAGGTGGAAAAAGCATTAGAGTAGACAGTCATTACAGGCCTTTCCAAAAATGGAGCAACCTTGAACAAAGTGCCTTTTTTTTTTTTAATTAAGTAAGTAGTAGTGACAGCCAATGGGAGATTCTAGCAACCCAAAGGAAGGCCAGTGACGTCTGCTGTGATGCTGCTTGGAGAGCTACAGACTGAGGGACTCTTTTAGGTCTACCTAATACAGAGTGTACAAGAAAATACTAGAATACTAGAAGAGTGAATTACAAAGCTGTTTGATAAGTCTAATCTGCAGCAGGGTATTTTTGAACTACACTGCTAGTACAGAGCAGCTCAACAGTTTAGCCCACCCCATAAGTATTCCCTCGATTGGGAAAATTTGTACATGCTGTAACTAAGTTTTCTCACAGTCTTCTGTTCAGTACTGCGTTTCTCCAGTGCATGTGGAGAACCAGCAAATGGGGATATGTAGGTGTATAGAAGGGAAGGGGAGGGGAAAGAATTGTAAGGGATGTAGAAGAGACTGCTTACTTGAAAATAACAAGGTAAAGCATTGACCAGAGACAGTTAAAATCACTTATCTTCTCATCCATTATTTGCTGTCCACACAGCTGTTCGATTGTTTCTTCCTTTTCTATCCAACTCTGCCTTGTAGATTTCTGCAGATGAGCCCAGCCTTGCTTTGCCCCAGCAGGCTTTTTCAGTGGTATTTATTTGCTGTTTCATCCAAGAAAGGCAAAATTCACTACATAGAATCTCAAAGAGCACTTAGGACAGAAGCTTTTCCCGGTGGTGTTGAAAGAGTGTCTGAAAACATCCAAACAGACAATTCCAGACTCCTCAGCAGTTTGGAAAATTCAGCTCCTTACCACAGGGGCTTAGTATAGGTTTCCTGTTTGTTCTTTGTGGCATTTTTTACATGTTGAGAAGACTCCTCTTGCTCCTTTTGTGTCTTCCTTCCCCGTGCTGCTGTAAAGCTCCACTCTATCACTGAGCTGCTTTTTCATAATGCTAATTTGACTGTTGCCTATATTTTTCCCGAAGTGCAAAAGTGTAAATGGAGAGAGGGAAAACCCTATCTAGAAGAAGAGGGGGGGGGAAAGTTATGCCCATGATGGTCAGGGATAAAAGAGACTAGAAGAGCCTGCCTTGTCAGGGTAGCAAAACAAAGATTGGGAAGGGATATGTTTGTTCTCTGCCACTGTATGTGGGAACATATACTAAATGTGGAGAGAGAAAAACTGTGTCAACTAAAGGATTGTGCTTTTATTTATTTGCTATACGTTGGTGCTGGAGATGTAAGTGGGCTTCCGGTCATCAGAACGCAGGTTCTGGAGCAGCCTTCCAGCAGCTGGAGGCATAGAAGGAACCATCTGACCTCTGTTGTGCTGGGGCTTGATAAATTTATGAAGGCTTCATGGGAGGGAGGGAGTAGCCCCAAAAATCAAAGTAAATAGGACTTAAACTAACCCAGAGTAGTGCTTACTTATTCCATTGTGCAGGCTAGACCACGTGAATTCATCCTATCCTTGTGTGTGATCTGAAACCCAGAGTGTCCAGCTTAAAAAGTCCTGCAGGCCCACCTGCAGTCCTTTCTTTCTGTTTCCTTTCTTTTCTGCTGAAGATATTCTATTCCCATAAGCATTTTGTAATTATTTTGTGTTATTTTTTTGTTAAATTAGACGTGGAGTTTTAATGTTAGTAGGGCTGACCTCCATTTTATATATATGTATTTTTAATGAGTTGTCAAGAGGCTCATGTGTATCATGAAGTGGAATGATGAATGTAGCTGGAATCTCTTAAAAAATAGCCAGCATTGTGGAAGCTCAGTTCTATTGACAATAACGTCAAGTCAAGTTTAATAGCATAGTTCCTTATTGAATGAATCCTCCCTGTAGGAAACATTGTGACCTTCCTGTTTGTGTGCAAGATAAAAAAAAAAAAAATCGATGTTAATCCCTTGGGAGGAAAATTATAAGATGAACAGAACAGCTGAGTGAGTCTAATGAGAATCAGATGGAAGAATGTTAATTTGGAAAGAGACACTCATATAAGCTGTCCAAAGACACAATGCAGTAGTTTCCATATATCACCAATTGCCATGTATTCTCCTCGGATACCTATCTACAAGACGTAATTTGATGGATTTGCAGCTCTTCTATGTTTTCCTGACAGAACAACAGGAGATTTTGAAGTTAATCACCTTTTGGTGGGGAGATTTATGACCAGTGCTGCTAGCTGAGCCTTCCCTCAACAAGGGCAGGGCTGGAGGCAGTTGTTGGGCACAGCATGCCAACTGCATGTGGGATCTGCATAATCAGAAACAGGCATGAGCATCTCTGTCTTGCGGTTGTTTTCTGGAGTCATGCAGCTCACTGGCATTGTCAAATATAATGTTTGCCTAAATCCTTCTCATTATCAGTATTTTTGGATGTTGGGTGGGTAGTAATTTTGTCTTGCTTTACTTAATAGCCATCAACTTTGTAAAAAATAAGCAAAACAGTGGGTTTTTATTCTTCCTCTTTAATTCTGAGAGGCTGAGGTGGTAATTCCATTTTAACTCCTTTTGAGTGGTAGGTGAAAATTCACATTGCCTTTAGCTTTGGTTACTTCCTCTACCTGTTGCCTGTAGAAAGGGATTTCTGTAAGGCTGATGCAGAGCCCTTTCATTAGGCGCTGTTTCTGTTCTTCCTTGAAGATGCAGAGAAACCACATAATTAAGAGGGTGCCTGTGTTTGTGTAGACCATCTTCCTCTTCAAATTAGTCATGTGAGGGTGCTGAGTCTCTCCTAGTGCAAGGTTTATGGCAGGAAATGAGGTGAAATTACCTTGACTTGTTCCGGAGAAATTACTGCAATAATGTTTAGCCCAATTCTCTTATTGCTTGCATTCTCCTGTCAGCATTCATTTTAATACAAAGGGTAGGCTTGTAAAAACATCAGTTTTCCAGTTGCATCACTGGGTGGGCTGCATGTGCTTTCTAAGATTGTCTGCAGCATCAGAGACTGCGAATAAAAATCAGCTGCAACACAAATGGCAGCATTGCGGTAGTGCCAAGCTGTACTGTGGACATCATTTGTTGGCGCGTTTTTTTCTGCCAGCCTTGACTAAACAAAGATAAGGATGCAAATGCTGCAGCAGAGCTTCCAAAACAGGATTACAGGGGTAATAGGTGCTAGTACATAGCATTGCGGTAGTAGATACCAGTGTGGGAAGGATGTCACTGCCTGTTGCTCCCCTTACGTCGTAAGAGCAGAACAATGAGAGGAAGAGGCAGGTCTGTGGAGCTCTGTGTGAGATTTGCTCCTAAAGGGCATTCATCATCAAGGGTTTGATTCATTAGGTTTGTACCGTGTGCTCTTTGTGCTTATTCACCTAAAATCCAGGCTGTGGTTAATGCGACTCTGATGGAGGGAGAGGTCTCTACTGTGTGAGCCTGCGTAAGTTTTGTAGCAAACCAGGCAAGCCCAGTATAAATTTGAATCTGAATTCAGTAGGGAAGAGGCCTTCAAGTCAGCTAGTTTTGAATGTCAACGTGGATGGTACAAGGCTAATTGAGATACACAGAAACTGCCATGTGCCTTTCTAATCGCTTCTAGACAAGATGTACAGTATTTGAGTCAGCTCGGCAGTGCTCCAGCTGATGAAAGTGTTGGCGATACCCAACACCAGTGATGATACGTGAAGTGCGCTCAGTGTCTTAGCGCGCATGGCACGAGGCACGTTAGAGTCACACAGGAATTGAGGTGAGGAAGGGCCTTCCCTCTGGAGGTCATCCTGTCCCACCTCCAGCTCACCATAGGGCCAGCTTCGCATGCAGAGCGAAACTTCAGTGTTCTCAGGGTCAGTATTCCTCCACTTCCTGGGCCTGCGTTCTGACACTGCATCACTCCTTACATTGAATTTTTTCATAATCTGCTCACTCAGAATTCCTCTTACTGCTCTTTAATCCACTGCAGCTGAGCACCTCTGAGAAAAATCTACTCCCTTCTTTTTCCAGTTGCCCATTAGGTAGCTGAAGATGGCAGTCGGACAGCCCCTTAGCCTGGAGAGGAGAAGGCAGAATGTGATA
The DNA here is from genome assembly GCA_024606505.1 of Aquila spilogaster. Lineage (NCBI taxonomy): Eukaryota > Metazoa > Chordata > Aves > Accipitriformes > Accipitridae > Aquila > Aquila spilogaster. The sequence goes on from JANHGO010000027.1 coordinate 22,746,031, forward strand.
ATATGGCCTCCGGACACTGCGGTGGCCCTCCACTTGCCCTTCACCAGTTTGTCATCATCTTTCTGACACTGCGGAGCCCAAAACTGGAGGCAGCACTCCTCATCCAGTCTCACAAATGCCAAAGGAAAGGAATAATTCCTTTAGTCTGCTGTGATGCGTTAACTACTGCAGCCCAGTATGCCGTCAGCTTTCAGCACTACTTGTGCTCTGCCAGCTTGGTTCCCCCAAGGTTTCTGCAGAGCAGGTTTCTCCCCAGCTGGCATCCTCTTGAACGTGGGGTTATTCCATTCCAGGTGCAAAATGTCACCATTCAGCAAAGGCAAATCCTCACCAAGTTTGGTCAGTGCTTAAAATAGAGCTGCCATCTCTGTTTTGCTATCAACATAAATATTTTTCAGTAACCCTCAGTGCCCTTGGTACAGATACGCAATGTTCAGTATATTTTTTTCCACATCATAGACAATGAGGAATGGTATTGGCTAAGGCAACATGAACAAAAGCAGAGCAGTGTGAGGAAGTTTTGCTTGTTGGGAAATCATAAGCCACTGGACAGCTATTACAGTGGGACACTTTAAGCAGGAGGGACCCTAATGGGACTATGTGGTTTAGTGCTTTCAGTGTTTGTAAGCAGGCAAGCTAGAATGGTCACAATCCTTTGTGACCTGCAGCAGGGAAGTAAATGTACATGTATGTGTGCACATGCACAAACACACCTGTGTATGTACCTCAAAGATACAAGAAAAGTATTGTCAGCTGATTTTAGCAGGCTGTGTTAGGGTAGGGTTATGAAACTTAGACGAAATGAGCATCTTGTGCTTCCCTTGCTCACTCTCTTCTGGTTGGAGCCATGGTTCTTTGGAGAAGGGCCAGGTCCCCAGTGCCATTTGCTGAGTGGGCTGTGCCCCAGGATAGAGCAGAGTAAGAAAAGGAAGAGCCAAGAGGATGTTTTCTGTTGCAGAATAAGCCGGGCAAGGGCAGGAGGACTTTCATTGTTGAAACCATGAAAGCTTGTTTGTAAGCAGGTGGTGATGCTGAAGCTGCCAGAGTGGGAAGCTCAGCAAGGGCAGTGCCGGATGCCTGAAGTGAAAAGCTTCTGGGAAACGACTGTGTTTACCTGGCTCTGGCGTGCCTGGGGTCATGAAAAGCTGCTCCATTTATTGGCATACCTGACGCCGTTGCAAGCTTAGCCTTATGGTTTCGATCTGTCCTTGCATTACAAGCAACAGCTCTCTCTTCTTCTCCGCCACCTGTCAAGCCAATCTGTGTATTGCAGACCTTAACACCTGCATTGAACGTGACATGAGCCAGCTCTAAAGAGACAGCGTATGGCTGAAATATAGCACTTGTGCTGCACATTCACGCATAACATGCCAGGCACGCCACACCTGTTTGGTAGCAAAGGATGAGCTGTGGATTGCATTTAGAATAAATTCTCAAGCAGCAGTGAGATTGTGATTATTTTTTAAAATGAGGAGAAGGGTTAGCTTCATCCTTATGTAAATATTCCCCTGTGCAGCTTTCCGAAGCAGATGATGGCAAGCAGGTTTGGCACTTCCAAGTGACTGCATGGTTTTTAATAAGAGAGCAGTATTATTCCCTCACATCTAAACAAAACCTCCAGAATTTCTGAACTTTCAGTTCCAGTCATTGTGCCAGATTGGCAGGCAGTGGTATTTTCTCTTTGCGGCTGTCACTTTCAGCTCAGCAGAGCGCAGGAGTGACTAATACAGACAGATGAAGGTAGGTCAAATAAAACACGTGCCACAATGAAGCATTCCTGAAATCGTGTATGATCCTGTACCAGGAAAGCTGGCTCAGTCCAAGCTTGATGTTGTCTAGGGTTGTTAACATAAAGCCAGACCCTACAGCACTTAAGTCTTTTGTGAACTGGGGATAGTGTGGGACGGACTTCTGCCAGGTACAAGCTGATACTAGGTCCCCTTTTGGCTCCAGTAAGAGATTTTGCACACATTTCTTGGGTGTTAAGAACAAAATTGCCTGCTGTATCTTCAGCATGAGGTTTGTAGATCATTTAGCATCCTGTTTGCCTGAAAAATGCCTCCCCTTCAGAGCAAGGAAAGATAAATATAAAGTATAAATTATAAATATAAATATAAAGTATAAAGAGATTGATAAAACCTACAAGTTCCAGAGATTTCCAGACATCAGAAGGAGAAGAAATTCTCGATTTAGGATTCCTTGCTGTTACTTCTAGAGTACTGCAAGTAGGGCAGGTGAGCGACATTGAAAGCTCGGAACTGCTTTTCACCAATAATAAATGATTTGAGTAAATACCAGATTTGTTAGTTTTAATTTTCTGCAGTGTTAAATTACTTTTCTTTGATTATCACCACAGTCACCATTGGTTAGAAGACTGTCTTAGCTCTCAGGTAATGCGCTGTTATATATTATTTGTTGGCTGATACAGCAAATCAGCAGACTGGAAGCATATACCATTTTTAACTAATTGCTCACTTTGAGTAGTGAATGAAGAACAATCAAAGGAAGTGGTTTGGAAGTAACCCATTGTTTGAAATCAGGTTTCCCAAACTAGCAAATACAAAATAGCAGCATCAAAAATAGCAGCATCACAAAGGAAAAATGGAATGTGTATGATCCTTGAGCCAGAAGATAGCCCTTTTTTAAAGTTTATTTTTAGCTTGGTCAGCTGTACTAAGTGATTTTATCAATGTAGCTAGTCTCTAGAATAAGAGTGCTCACATAATGCAGTGTCAATGCAGGCAGATATGACAGATCACAGTGTATACATGTAGCACAAACCTTTTCAAATCAAATTCATTCAACTGAACTTCTGTAAATGGATTAAATCTCGATTGTCCTGCACTACTCAATTCCGCTCTCACTAGCTGGCATCAAACTGGAACAGAAGAGCAGCCTTGTTGGAAGAGGAGCCCTGCTATTTTTGCATACTTATAACCAGATGACTTGCAAACTTTTTCCATCTCTGTGGGCATAGGCCCTGTCACAGCTTGAGAAGAACCAGAGGGACTGCTCCTCTGCATCTTGTATTACAAGAGACTTCTGCTGCTCAGATACCACAGAGATGATGGTGAATAGGGAGAGTTTCTAGTCCGTCATAAGCTTGATACAAATCTTCCTCTCCAGTACTGTCTGGTTTTCAAGACAGGATGGGTGCAGGCTATGGACCTGCACCCAGCAAAGATTCATTGAAGTCAGAATGGCTACATCTTCATTTCAGGAAGTTCTTTAAGGCTGGAGAAAATGAGAGGGAAATCCAAGTGCAAAGAGATTAGGCAAGATGGCTTTGCATTAATCAGAACTTCTAGCTGGGGAAGAGAAGTGACAATTTCAGTGAATCTTTAATGGGAGGCATCTTTATCTAGGAAGCATATACTGTGAATAATTTCCAGAAATTCTCAAAATTGAGAGGAATTATAGTGGCCTAGGTATGTATGGCAGCATATCTCAGTGCTTGGGGCAAGTAAGAAAAAACCTGTACTGTGCCTTTAGTATTGCTCAGGCTTTTAATTTTAGGATTTGTTTTCATTGAAGGGGGCTGGGGAAGCAGTGGTGTAGGTGTGGAAATGTGACCCTTTAACAAGTGCAGGGGAGGCAGCGGGAGAGATTTTTGATCTTGCTTCAAAACCTTAAAGCAGGTTCAACATCCAGCCAGCATATAGATGTAAAGGCAAACAAAATACCACTGCTGTAAAGCAGATGGGCGATGCATAGCGGGTGTAAAGTTAGTTTGAAAATAATAGATTGAATGATTTTTATCTTAGTGTTAGTGTGTTGTGTTCAAAGTGTTTGAAAATTCCAGTTGGTGTGTCCATGGAGGAAGCAGCTCTTCTTTGAAAGGTAGCCAGCACAAGCTGCAGGGACTATGTTAGAAGTAGCTTTTCCTTTAGGACCAGCTCCCCTGCTGGCCTATGATCTTCAGCCTTTTCTGCTACAAATTTAGATCAATAGCAGTATTGTCACCTCAGTTTCCTCATCTTTACCCCTCCCTAGACAGCAGCAAGTGGCAGAACACAATGCTGGCTTGTTGCTGGCTAAAAAGCAGCTAGCGGGTTGAAACTGTGCAGCAGCTTGATCTGAACGTGACCTGCTGTGGCTTCCTTCATATGCGTTGTGATATACTGCAGCATGAGGCTGTTTATGAGCAACAGAGCCTGTTTATGTATTCAACATTGTCCCTGCTATCCTCCTTACCACCACCACCCCGGATCAATATTCGCATCATGTGTTTGGCACAGGCATCTTATGCTAGTTCTGTCTGGAGTTATTTTGGCTTGCCACTGACCTTGCAAATGAGTTTGCCCAGCCTTTCCAAACCAAGCGCTCAAGAATACCTTTGCAGGGTATTTTCAGCCCAAGCTAACGCCAGTGCAGGAGTGAAGAGGAAGAAAGCAACTCATTTTCAGACCTAAGTGCAGCCCTTCAGTGTCGCACAGATTTCTGCTGAAGAAGCTCCCGTGGCTGTGCAGCAGCAAGGGCTGGAAGCAGAACAGAGGGGGAGGGATCTCCTTCTCCTGCTGGGCCAGATCCTCTGAACAATGAAGCCAAGTGGGTAAAAGCAAAAGACATGTTAACTGAAGCGAGCTGAACTGTTCCTTCATCAGTGCCGGAGGCTGACTTGCTTTATACTGCATTTAATTCTGTCGTTTGGGGCCTAATCCTGCGCTGATGACAGGAGGGGGACTTTTTCCACCTATGCTTTAGTCCACCAAAAAATCCCAGACCTTAACATTGCAAAAACCAACATGGCCACTCTAGATTTTCCTTTGAACCGAGCCTGAACAGAGGTGTTATTACTTCCCTTGAAGTTCCAGTTTAAAAATAAATACAAATCCAGTATTTCTCACGATAAAGTCTGGACAGTTAAGCTATACCCTAAAAACCACGAAATGGAGATGATGTGCAGAATCCCCCCGCAGCCTCACCCCATTAAGCTGCTGAAGGTTGGCCAGTGTGTTCTCGCTGGAGCTCTCACCAAGGATTTAAGAGGTCCTTGTCTGCTTGAAATTGTCTCCAGACCACCTGAAACCAGAGGCCCCGGATTTCCCCAGAGCCATCGGGCATTGTTTTTATTTGTTTTCATCTGTGCATGAATTTCTTTGAAAATACCCAGCAGAGCAATAAGAAGGGATTGTTTTTAATCTTTAGAGATGATAGCATGCTGTTTTGCATCAAGGACATTCAAAAACAAAGCATCAGATAAACTGTACCAGGAGACTTTTTTTTTTTTTCCTCCGGGCTTTTCTGAAAATAAAACCCGTTCTGCATAGAGCTTGCTGTTGATGAGGCATCCATAGGGTTGTTTTGTCATCCCAGTACCATTAACACCTCCACGCTCAGGCAATTTACATGTGCGCCTGCGTGCGAATGTGGCAGGGTTGTGCTGAGAGCTGGGGTGGAGGGCAGTCGTCGTCCTGCAGCGACAGCTGGACCTGGCCTTGAGCCAAGAGCGGCTTAACGCAAGCAGAAGATTTGGGCGATACCGCCCGGATTTTACATCACCTCCTGCAGGAGAGGGTTGCTGAAGTCCAAATTCAGCGCTCCCCTTGCCCTGCTGCCGCCCAAGGAACTGGTTTAAAACCAGGCTGCGCGTTTGTTGTGTTACGCAGGGCAACGCAGTGGACGACGGAGCACCTGCCATCCAGATTTCAGTTAATATTAACAGCAATTATTTATGCAGCTGCAAATCTCCCGTTTCTCTCGTCTGAGGTCTCTTCTGCAATATCCTTCTCTGCCTGAATGAATGAGGTTATAAAACACGGTAATTATAAATCTCATTGACTGCCTCGCATTCAAGGGCGTGTTCCCTCCAAGCATTGCTCTGAAGCGTGTTACCCAGGAGACTGTCCTGTGCAATTCAAAACAGCATTGTTCTGACCCAGAGAGCTTGTTGGAGGGGAGAACGCTTGGGATGCTGACCTGCTGCCACAGTCCAGTAAATGCATTTTTCTCATTTCACAGCAGGGCAACGCCGCAGTATGACAAGGCTGGTACGCTCAAGTATTCTTTTGTGGCGTGACTTACATCTCAGTGACAAGTGCTGGGTCGCTGCAGATGGAGCCCAGGATTGCAGTCAGGAACCAGAAGCCCTGCTGGCATCCTGCACAATTTTAGCAGCCTTCTCTGAACCTTTGGTTGTCTCAGAGCTTTCTGGCAAAACCTTAAGTATCTCAGGCAGTATTACACAGTATCAATAAAACCCTTTATTCACATGTTCAAGTCAGGCTGTGCTAGTAAGACAGGCTAAAAAGCATTTAATAAGTGACAGCTGGCTGTTGTGCCTTGCACTTGCAAGCCATAGCATCCTTCAGTACCATCCTTTTCCCATCGATCCGACCATAGTCAGGGTCTGTACGGACGCTTTCCTCAGGGGTTTATTATCAGTATCAATCGTGAAGCCCTACAGTCAAGAAAATACACAGTGCCCTGTCAATCCCCTGCCCTCTCAAAGGGATTGTAAAACCTGAGCAGTCTCACGCTCTCAAAAAATAAATAAATTCCTACCCAACAACAAAAAAACTTAAAGAGAAAAGGAGGTTCTTCCTAGAACCGTGCAAGCACAAAACATGGCTGTTGCCATCCATTTTCTCAATTACTGTCAGTGTGCAAAAGGTACGCAGTGCTTTGTGGTAGCCCAGGCAGATGCATCGTCTTTGTGCTCGGTAGGAGAGGGAGCTGGGGTGCAGCGGAGCTGCTCCCAGCAGGTGTGCAAGCCAATTGAGTTTAATTAGAAACATCCTGCTGAAAATGTAAATGTTTTACAAGTGCATCATCCCCATCCAGGGCTGTTGCTGGAGCCTGTGTTTTGCTGAGGCTCTGTCGCACCAACAGCTGGCAGTGCCCCTTTTCCTTGCTCGCTCCAGTGTTGTCCAGGCACGTGGGTAGTGGATTTATGTCATGCCCTTGCATGGCATGTCTTTTCCCCACTGCTACCTCCCTGGGCATCTCAGAGACACGGGCTGGTTCATCTGCCATCACCGTGCCTTCTCCTGCCGGCACAGAGGCAGACCCACCTCAGTAAAGCAAAAGGGCTTTGTGAGTCACAGGAATGGATGCAATGCTAGGGGTTGTGCCACTGTCTAAATGTCCGCTCCACTCCATATGGATTCAAAAGATTTGATAGTGTTTGTGATTGTTTGGGTTTTTTTGCTTCGGTCTGTGAGCAGCACTGAATTGTCTCTTACGTCTGTGTCTCTGTATGATTGCAGGAGTTAACCAGTTCATTATATTCAGTCAGTTGAGTTTTTCCACTCTTGTGCTGAAAATGATGAACAATTGATTTTACCTTCTTTCTTGATGACCCAGTATTTTTCCTCTGACAGTTCTCAAGAAAATTCTCCTCCAAATACGAAAGCTGTCATTAGACCAGTGCCAAGCTACGCAACCATGGTGTAACGTGAAATAACTGGTCTGTAGTGCAGGCAGCTCTGCTTCCATCTGAGCAACAGATACTCTACAGAAGTCAATTCATATTGGATTTGGGTTGCTAATCATTAGAAGTCACCTGTTGGATCTTGAGAGGCTGCAGCCATTTTTTCCATTCTCTTCATATCAGTGATGGGCTTGTGAAGCTGTGCCTCCAAAAGGAGGTATGCAGATGCTTTAGGAAATCCTGGTTGTGATTTCTATAGATAGTAGGCTGCCTAGAGTCAGTCACCTTTAATAAATGGAGGTTTTGCTATTCCTTGCCACACATGTCTTAGACAGCGCTGTACTGCTTTAAGCATCTGTCAGAGTTCATGTCTAGCCACGTACCTGCCAAACTGGTGGCTCCTGTGGTGCTTTTGTAGGGGTGAGGGCTTCTCCAAACGGTGTAGTGTAGCAAGATAGTTCAACTGCTGGACCAGTTCTGTATGAGCCATGTGTGCAAGGATTCATGTAAGAATAACATCTTTTCTTGGTATAACTACGATTCTATGATTACTTACAAATCATTAGAGTATAAAGCTGAATGCCTTAATCATATTCCAACAAAAACAATTGCTGTTATATTATAGTTAAATAGTTTGAGCTCAAGTTTCCGTCTGTAAAGGAGCATTGTATCACAACAGACATGTAACCAGTTACAGAACTATAGCCAGATCTGGACAAAATATGCTCATGGCTTGGATGAGTAACAGTTTTTTTCAAGCTTGACTTGAGAAAGATGGCTGCTGTAGAAGTGTCTGGTGTGCTTATTACATGACGATTAGCAGTTGTTTCTGACAGATGTCCACATCAAAAAGCACTGATTGTCTCTTGTTAGCAATTTCAAGGATGCTGTAATAAAGTAGCTCAGGCCATTTCCAAGAGGCATTGTCCTCTGCACCAAAAGCACAGTCTCGCTGCCTAGGTTAACAGCAGGGAAGGTCAGATTGCAAACCGTTATAGTAGAGAATTTATGTGAAAGTTTAAGTCATTTCTGGCAGTACATAAAAATTGGACATTTTTGCTGGATAGATCTCTTAGCCAGGATAGACAAACCTGCTGAATTTCAGCATTTTGTTTACTAATGAACTACATAAACAGTGGAACGGTAGACAGTATGCATACAGGCATTGGTGGTATTGCCTGTCTGGGGCTGGATGACACACTAAGAAGCAAGAGAAGGGAAAGGAAAGATTTGTAAAGAATAACAGAGCAACACCTCACATGGAGTGAACAAAGTTCACAAATTCTCCTATTGCACCGCTATAGCGCGTCCCAAAGCTTCTTAAAATGTTGTAGCCAGAATAGTTGTATCATTCAGATAAGTCAGGGGAAAAATATCTGTTCTACATTAGTACTGAAAAGAATGCAGTGCAAACTGTGACCTAAATGAATTTCTCTGCCTGTGATCCAGAAGTCTGTCTTTTAAACCTTCCCATCATTCAGCCCACTGCAGTTAAAAGGAGGGCTTTTTGCCCTGAGGTATGGCTGCACAATGATACGCTGTGGCTGGCAGCGTGAGTTTGAAACATTTGCTAACAGGCGAAGGTCTGTGGGAGCAGACATGAGACTAGCAGGTGGGATTTGATAGCAGAGAGTCTGTGCAGCTGCCAAAAAGTCACAACCCAGATGCTGGAACTGAACACATGCCGCCTGATAGGGCTGGTGTTCTGGGGAAAACAGCAAGGCTGAAAGTGTCTGCCAGTGAGACCAATTTGATCCTGATTCCAGTGTTGCCTTACCTAGTCCTTCTCTTGTGGTCAAACAGGTCACGGCGTCTCCTGTACATAAGTAAGTGGCTGGACATGGAGATGGACATCTCCTTTTCATTGTCATGCATCCAAAAAGTGGGTTACCAAATCAGACTCCTTTTTCCCTCTCCAGAAACTTGCTTCAATTCCCTACTTACCATCTGTGTTTCCCTCTCTCTTCTTGGCAGGTGCTGCCAACTCTCAGCTCCCTATTCTCCACACACATTCATTCTGTAAGGTACATTTCTACTCTTGCTCCTCAGATTGTGCTCTTCCCAAGACACTGATCTTCCTTACTTTTTCCTCCATCGTTGCTCCGTTGCTCTCTGCAAAGCACCAGCAGAGAGAGAGCATGAATGCATTGAAAGAAAAGCAAAGTGGCAGCCCAGCTGTCTTTTACCTACAATCACCCTGATCAGTAGGAAGCTAGGACCAGCAGTGTGTCCATCCAGTAAGGGCACTCACTGATCGACCAGAGGCTAACCTGCTCCCATACCCCTTATTATGAAGGAGCTGGACAAGGCCAGCAGCTTGCAAACCAGGCTAAGCACTTCACCCTTTCTGCCCAAAGGAGGAATTTCCTAAAAATACATGTCCTGACATACCACTGAGCCACATGGCACAGTGAGTGCAGTCCTATTTTCAGCCTGCTCTGCAGGGTGACATAGCTAGTTACACCTCCTCCCAGAAATGGCACGTCAGCAGTGCAACACTTGCTGGTGGACCATCAGCAGGACTCCTATGGGACTCTGCTCTCCACTGGAATTCCCTGACAAGCGATGGCATGCTCGTCGCACACAGATCAGTGGTTACAGGAAGCGTCCCTGGGCATGCTGAGTGTCCTCAGGACAGCTGCCTCCTGCCTGTCCTACAGCAGTGGTACTGTGCAGGTCACAGGGAGGTGGGATGCTGGGCTGGGGAGGAGAGTGAGAGGAGCCATGGTCACAGCTACTTCTTGTCTGTCCTGAGAGGAGCTCTCCCATTGCATGCGATGCCTGCCTGGCACCTACCTTTTGCAGCTCCACCAAGCAGTGCTAGGGTAAAGCAATAATATTTGGCCTTGGAGATGGTCAGTAGCATCCTTCCAAACCATGTCTGATTAGCAGATTCTGTTTTCCCAACTCTGAGGCTTATTGCAGAATGCCAGGAATGTTCCTGTGCTCCAGATATCCCAAAATAACTGCTCTGTGCTCTCCTTGGGGAAAAGCAGCCCATAGAGCAGCGTCTTAACTCAGTTTTTTTTTTCTGTTGAAGGAGCTGAGCTTGAGGGAGAGAACTTGTCTTTGTCTCTGGTCACTGTGGCTCCCACAAGATAAGGGTGCATTTTGGACACTCATATTGATAAATTTGTGTGTCAACTCACTCACTGTCCAAGGAATTGCAAACACTTTGTTCTCCTTGTTTCTGTTTGCTGCTGAAGAAACCTTCCACCTCCCTGCAAATCCACTAATTAACTGGCAGCTTCAGCAGCTGAGCCATCAGAGCAAATCTCTGTCTGTGCAGCAGGATCCTGGCTCCTAGCTCCACTTACCAGAGCTGTTTTGCAAGCCTGTTGCCTGCTCTCTTTCTCTACAGTTGCCAGGCTTCCTTCCTCCATCCAGAGGAGATACTGGAGCCATCACAAACAAAGTGATAAGTGGTTCTCTGAAGCCCAGGCCATCACTTAGACACACTGAGTAGCTGTTTCCTCTCCTGGGGAAACTGCGCGTTTCCCTCATCAGGTGCTTGGAGTTGTTGGAAGGAGCAAAACTGATCCACTCTGCAAGCACAGAGATGTCAGCAAAGGTCCATTAGCAGGAGAGCTGGTGTTCTGCTTCCCGGAGGTGAATTAGTCTGGTTCCAGGGAATCTGTAGCTCCTGTTTATCTGTGGCAATCACTTGTGTTCCTTTTCTGGGGTGTTATTCTCCATGTCCCTAAGGTGCTCATTACTGCATTATTCAGGGTGTGTTTATGTATCTTTGGAAACCACAATAAATTTCTGAAAGACAAATCTCAGTGAAAAACAGTTTTTCACTGATCCCCTCTCTAAAATGTGTGCAGCATTTTACAGAAGAACCTGAATATTTCTGAAATCCCTTGAGTTCTTGGAGTGGTTCATTCACCTCTGGAGAGCAAGACTTGCATCCAGGCCTGATCGCATCCTTGGCCTGATTGCTCCCTGTAGCCAGTTCTGCAGCAGATGTCTCTCTGCAGAGCTCCATCCTGACCTTCCAGAAGATTATTAGCTTTCCTTGTCATAGAATCAGAGAATTGTTTGAGTTGGAAGAGATCCTTAAAGGCTGTCTAGTCCAGCTCTTCTGCAGTGAACATAGACATTTACAGCTAGCTGTGGTTTGCCATCCATAGCCCTCTAGAGACCATGTAACTCTTCTAATCAGTATTGTCCTCACACTGTCCTTTGCTGTGAGATCAAGTTAAAGCCTAGAAATTGTAGGAGTCGAGTTGCTTGCCTACAGATGAACTCATAAATTATATTTTAGAAGGTGCTCAGGGAATTATCAGAAGGGAGAAGGGATGGAATTATGCTTCAACCTTCAAACACCATTTTTCACAAACCAGGAAACCAGTTATAATTAGTTTAAATTCTATGCTTTTTAGCTGCCTGTTATCGCACCAAAGACAGAAGGGAGTGATAGACTGTAGTACTCCAGTATATAAAATAGCGTGTAGCACAGTAACAGAATGTATTTCCTGCTGGCAGATAAGACACAGCTCACGAAGTGGGACAGGAGCTAGCAGGAATCCCAGGTTTTCAGCAGACTGTCCCCCTACACTGAGCTGACCACAGTCAAGAAGGAAGCAGAAGTTCCTTCTTGGCAAACAAATGGGAAATATGAAAACACTGCAGCTCTCTGGTGTCACGGGAACTTACATTGATGTTACATGCAATAATTAGCAAAAGGCTTTGATAATTTAGCTTCTCAGGTGGTTTCTTCACTCAGTTCTCTTTTGAACATGTAACAGAAAACACAGCTCTCTGTAATACAGCAAAATCTCTCTGGAAGGTCATAGTTTTTGAGACATATTGGGTTCAGATGGTAAGTGGACATGCTGCTGGTCGGGTGGGAGGCAGTGGGGCAGTGGGGGGAGGTGGGAGCTGGCATGGTAGCACACTTCTGCCTGGCTCCCACTCCATTTCCTGGCAGCTCTGCTAGCCTAGCACTGGGACTGCACTCCCAGGCTCCAGCCATGGCTGTGCAGAGGATGTCATTAATAACTTGTTATCCCAGAGACTGCCAGTAGCGGAAAAATAAGCAAATTAAGTTTTTATTTTTACATATCTCAGCTCTCTTTCCAGGAGATTGTGCTGTGGGCTTGGATCGGCCGAGGTCTCACTGTGTTGCACCCTTCCCTGGAGACATGCTAAGCGCAGTGCTTGCCCTGGCAATTAGTTCAGGCAAACTCTTCTGAGGGACTGAGCTTTGCAGGGGCCCACAGCAGTGCTGAAGCTGCTGTGTAGAACCTGTCCATGACTTGTGTTCAGACAAGATTTACTCTGTCCAGAGGCAAGGATAACAGGCATGGAAATGACACAGGCACCTGCTTGCTATCAAATAGAGGTACAGGATCATTCCCCCCAGGGGGCAGGTGTGCTCAAATGTTGCCCTAATTTCTTTAAAATATTTGCTAGGAGATAGTGTGCACACCCTGGGCACAGGAGAGGCAAATTCTGTCCCCTCCTCAGTCAGAGGACATTTAAGCCTGGGACTTCTGCCTTCCAGAATTTGAACCCTGTTCCCGTTCTCTGAACTGTTTCTGAATATTGTCAAATTACTCAGCTTTTACACTGCATTAGCAGCAGTGAACTAGAAGCAGTCTAGAGCAACTGCTTTCTAGTCGAGTGCTGTAGCCAGCAGGTTACCTACTGTCTGTCAGCTTCCTGCACATACACCGTATGCCTTTTCTCTCGTTGCTGAGGCTGACTGAGATAGATGCTGCACATTTTGGAATACTTGGATGTACTTAGGCTGAGTCTCCTTTTCTGCCAGGGAAGCGGGGTATCACTGTACACTGAGGAACAAAGTTGGGACCTTAAATTATGAATTACTTGTTATGAATTGCTATCAGTCATTAGGTTTGGACCTTCTTCTAGTACACGTTTCTGCAGACAGCACTGCGAGGTGGAGTCCTCGAGTCCTGGCTGACGCTACTGTGTGCTCTACTGCGGCATTACTATGACAACTGCTGTGATGAGGGCTTGGAGAAATCTTGCCTTCCCTAGGAAAAGAGTGTGTGAAACAAATGCTGCACTCTGTTAGTCTCAAGCATGTGGTCAAGACATCCTGCTAGATTTCATTGCTCGCTGCTTCATCTCCATGTAGGTCTCTCCAAAGGAAGAACTATCTAGAGAATATTCACATGCAGCAAACAATTCTTTGAATGAAGCTTAAGTGATGACAATCCAACAAGGCAGAAAAACATTACTGTCTCCATGCTCCCTAGACTTGTATGAGCCTCCCTGTGAAGAGATCAGAGCCTCCTGGTTTGAAATGCTGCCTTAGGGTTTGCTTTTTGTGTCAATAAATGTTTTATCATGTCTAAGCTTCAAACACAGTACAAACATCCCTGCTAACATTTCATGAACCAAAATAGAGGCGGCCAGCCTGGGCAGCAGGCAGCATGCAGCAAGGCACAGTGCTTCCCTCCTGTGTGGGCTGGGGGCTTGCCATGGCCTTGCTGAGGGCCCTGTGCAGGGCTGTCTCCTCACAGTCATGCACTGCCTTGAAAAACAACATGGAGCAAGCTAAGGAAGGGCATGTTCCTCTCTTCACATCATCATCTCTTTGGATCTTCTTCATCTTTTAGTCTTTTTTCTCTCCCCAGTGATGCTGCCCCACCAAAGATTAGTGCTACCTCCATATGGTTGCTTAGGCCCATGTGATGGGCCTAAGACTTCTCTGCCTTCCCTTGGCTGGGCTGTTCCTCCTGATGCCTCTTGCAGTCTCATCTCTTCCCTGGGCCCACCCTCATCCGCAGCACACAGCAAGACTGAAGGGTTTTTTGGGCAGCAAGTAGCTGCTCGGTCGCCCTTGGTGTCTCAGGCACCAGACCTGAAATCTCCAGTTCAGATCTCCTGAGTTGAACCCAGAGACAGTGCACGAGTGCTACAAATCATGGTGTAAACTCTGGTGTCCACTTTTCCTGGCACTGGCCAGCCTTCCCCTCCAGTGTTTCGTCATTTTCCCTTTCTGTGTGCTATGTTTTGCCCTGACCCTGCCTGCCTCCATCCCCTCCTCTGCTCTGTCTGATGACGACAAAGCACTTCAGCATCACTGACTGACAGGGGATGCGGTAGCTTCAGTGAGGGAGTCAAAGGGGGAGAAGGCAGAGCAGGAAGAGCTACACTCAACAAAAGAGGCGGCAGAGGCACTGGAAGAAGAGCTTCTTCCTCCAGATCTGACCAGATTCAGCCTTTGTCACGCAGCAAATTAAGATGTATTCTGTAATTCAGTGCATTTGGTGAGCGACCCTGACTGCTCACACAGCTCCATGTATTCCTACAGTGTATTTTCAGAGAATGAAGCTCAGATTTACAGCTCAGATTTGCCACAGCCTGCACTGAATCAGCAAAGTGGATGATAGCTCCCCTGCACACTGCCAGCCCCTGCACAAGTGACAGCTTAACAGGAACTCACTGCTGCCCACAGCAGAGAAAAAAGTCCTGGTTCCTCAGAAATGCAAAGGTCATGAATGTAGGGGGAAAGAGTGAGGAGAAATCAGCTGGTTGCATGTCTGTTTGTGTTCAGGGCTAATCTCCATCATTTTCCAAAAGGACTGTCTGATAGTTCATGGTTTATGCAACAGATTTTGCTTACAACTTACTCTGATTGCTAAATAATGACAGAAGTGTCTGTTGCCCTGTAGCAGTGCACGTTTTTCCTTTACGTGAGGCTGTTATCGCCAAGTGCCAAATGCATCTTGAAAGGCTCTTTGTAGGCATCTGCTGAGTAAGCACACTTTCGAGTGAGCACTTTTCTCCAGTATGCCCTGGTCTTGCCAGCTGCTAATTACCCTCATAGTAACCACTAGTGACATGTCCGTATTACAGGCTGGAGTAGATAGATAGTCTGTAGGAAGAATACCCCGTTTACTTTGAAATCCATTAACTATGCACTAGCAGTGCCCAGCAGCAAAGTCTGCAGAGTCTGATTTACTCTGGTGGCTTCTTGGGGTATTTAGACAATAATGGGCCAGAATACTCTGCTGGGTTGAGAAAAGCAGCAGGGACAATCTAACTTTGGAGTTCAATGCTCATGCAAAAAGAGAGAAAGAGAAACTGCATTCAAAGTAATTACTAAAACCAGTACGTAAAGGATAGAGTTCAGTCCTCCTGTGCAGATGGTCCAAAAAAGAGATGACCACGCCAACAAAACGAAGAGCAGCCTTCTTGGAACAAAAAAAAAATGTTTTTCTGGACATCTTTTTCCAGTGCAGGCCACAAAGGAAAGAACAAATAAATCTGTGCCACCTTAGTGGAAGGAGAAATGCTGCCAAGACTTGAGAGAACTCCCTGCTGCTCATCAGGTGTTTGAGCTAAACATTTGCGAAGGAAGTTTTGACTTTCATTACTAAAAATAAACCCCTCCTTGTGCATGAGGCTGATTTTGTGGTCTTCCACAATGTCTTTTCTGAACTATTTTGTGGGAATTTTACAAGCTAACAGCTTGTAAGGAGGTTTCTTCGAACTCTTAAGAAAATAAAGGCGCAGGTCTAGAATTTCAAGACCTACTGAATTAGGACTTCAAGTGGGAGTTTTACTCACTTTCTTTATTAATAGAAATTGAAAACAACTCACAGTTTTGCTCATCTGACTTACGCTGAAATATGGGTCTCCTCACTCAAGTATCAATTGCTGAGTGAGTATTACGTCACTGAGGGCAAGGGAGCCCAGCCCAGCATCTTTATATGTGGTTTAGTTTGTGTTTGGTTTGGGTGCAGCTGAGGTCCGAAATACCTCTGGAAAAGCTTCCCAGAAGCTTTCACTCTCCTGTGATGAAATTAAAAGAATTAATGCAGGCATCGAGCTACCAGCGTAAGGCACCCTAAATTGGCAAACTAGATTCGCTGTCCCCACTCTGCCTTCATGCACTGCCGTACCAGTTTCCTTTTGCCATCACCCTTCACTACAAATGAATTTTCTCCAGTTCTTTCAGTGCCAGCTTTTAGTCTGTCTTGAAAGCACAACCTTCACTGCCCTGCCTCTTGTTTACAGGATTTGAAGTATGTCTTCAGACCTAAAGAAGAAAATAAATTAATTTAATCTGCACAAGTTGCCCTCGGGCCTCCTTCAGTGAATTAGCATTCAAGCTCTGTACAGCTGCATTAATGCACCTAGCCCATGAAATGCCTGCATGTGGTTAGCAGAGGACTGGTGCGAGCCCTGCCGACATGCTGCCTACAGGAGCTCAAAAGCAAAGTGATTGCCACGCGCCCCTTTGGGCTGGTTGGTGGTTTGTTTGTGTTTGTAGTTGGTTGGGCTTTTTTGGTACTTCCGTTATGCTTGAGTCTAAAAAGAAGCTGATCCTCATTGCCCCTGAGGGCCCGACACGGTGCTGCCAGCGGTGATGGAGAAGACCACGCTTAGAGGTGCTTACCGGCTTTGGGAGGAAAATAACTGGGCAAAACCAGAAGTGCCGGTGATAGCCAGGAGGTGGCAGAGGAGCCAGGCCACTTTGAACGCTGATTTCTGCATTCATTTGGCCAAATCGCAAATACAGACCAAAGCAAGACAACAGAACCCAGCCCCACCCTCCCTCTCCAAGAATAAGGGGATGGCTGAAGCCCTTAATCACTTTCCTGCTTGTGTTTGTACTAATTGCTCATCTTCCTGAGATCTGACTTTATGAAATTATGCATGCACACCAAGCAGATGAGTTTCCATAGAAACTCAGGAACTGAACTTTCATTAGAAGAATCTTTTAAAAAAATATCTTCCAGATAAAAATGCAAATTGCCTGTCAGTGGGTGGCTCTCTGAATTTATATAGAATTTTTTCCTTTTGCACTGTAGGCAGATTCCAGCTGGACCTACATAGCAACAACATGCACGCATTGTTTATAGCAAGTCAGACTCCATGGGGAAATAAGAAATTCAGCAGCAAGGAGAAGCTCTCAAGTGCAAATACCTTAGGGAAACAAAAAGCTGAAGTGCTCAGTGCTGCGTGTTAGTGAGGCCTGGGGACTGTGCAGCCTCCAGCTCTCAGAACGCTGGTGACTTGCAAGGAGCGGGGGGCAGGGAGAAGGAGAGAAGAAACCCAAATGAAGAAGCTCTCCTGCAAACAGAATTAATGATGTTCAGTCTGTGCTGTAAACACCTAGCAGCATCTGCCCGTTCACTTAAGCCTCACGGGAAGGGCTGGCACTGTCTGCTGTTGTTCGCTTTGGGCAAAGGAATAGATCTAAATTCTATGGTTTGGCGCCATTTGCAGCCTGAGCTGGGGAGCAGCCTGACTTCTTGGGCTGAGGGCTTGGGCAGTCTTTGGCACAAGCGTTTGTGCGTGTCAGCAAGCAGGCATATTTAGCTCCTTTAGCAAAAGTTACCTCCTGTCAATGGGAGTCCTTCCACTGGTTTTGGAGAGCCTGAGACCACCCTCTGTGTGGATTCACAGATGTTTCTGGAAGCCAAACTGGCTTTCTTGAAAGCCCCAGATACCAACATGCAAACACTGACGTGCGCGGTGCTGACTGGTGGGCTGTGCTTCAGCATCATCCCCAGGTTTGCATTTGTGCTGCAGGGACCACTGGATGAAGAGATCTGTCCTGCTCGAGCACGGCCAAAATGAGATGCAGAGAGTCCACACTGGGTAGCCACAGAAGGAGCCTCACCGGCCTCTGCTTCCAGCCCACCACGGGTGCTGGAGCGCACAAGGGCACCGAGCTGCACGAGCACCGCCGGAGTTTTACGAGGAGGTGGATTTCATTCTGGCATTGCTGAGAGGCGCGAGATGTCAGCCAGGGAGGGAATTCCCCTCCTCGTTGGAGAGGGATGACAGGCAGCAGCTGCACGGGCTCACAGCCGGTGTGCCGGCAGGGCTGTGACCCTCTGGGAGCAAGGGAAGGCTGCGGCAGGCCCAAAGGGCTTGGGCTGCTCAGCGTCAGGGTGAGGAGAGCGGCAGGGCCCTGGCCACCAGAGAGCTCTGCTCAGTCAGCACAACGGGGAGAGCTTTTAGGAAGAGTGGTTTTGTGGTTGAGGACAAACATGAGCTGAGATAGCTCCCGTCTATTCTCGGCTCTGCAGCAGACTTTCTATGGCCACATTACTTGCCCTTTCCATACCTCATTATCCCTGTCAAGCAGGTGACTCAAATTATATTTGAACGAATTCCTTCCAGTCTGTCATTACATGCCAATGGTCATTTCCGGGCAGTTACCTCTGGGGGAGCCAGCCTGTCCCATGGGAGCATCTCCCTTCTGCCTGTGTCTGCTTACAAGAGAATTCAGACCATTCCCTCATCATTTTCCAGCGGAGAGAAACCTGAAGGGAAAACATCCCCACTGAATCCCTAAATTGAGATTTGGTTCTGAATTGAAGATTCAAGTCAAAGTTATGTGCAAGAAAGAGGCAGTGAAACTTGGCATAGTACTGCATATATTTGATTAAATGTGTTTCTTAATTCTTCTCTCTGGCCAAGTAGTGCGCTTCTGTCGGTATTAGTAAGTATCACTTGCTGAACTCTTCGGCTGAGATACCAATGAAAGGAGTGCATGGATACCCTGCAGCCCCTCAGTCAACATGGAGAACTGTTGTTTCTGCACAGCACGTGGACAACAGAGATGTGAGCTCATGCATTTGATGCTAAGAGAGACCCTTACGAGTTTCAAAGTAGTGATTACTTGCACTGTGGTGGTTGCTTTGGTAATGTCATGGGTGTTTGATGCGCCCTGCCAGGACAGCCGTCACCCTGTAGGATGAGGCCATTAAGCTCACCCTACCCAAAGCTGCCCACAGAGGTCACCTCATAGCGGTCATGGCATCTGTGAGGTTTGGTGCTGCAGCACCTGAAGGTACTGAGCTCCTGGCAGGCAATGTGAAAGTGCTGGCAGCTTCTTCCACAGGCCACATCTGGGTGGGACCGGTGAGACATCCATCCTGGTGTGTGCACCTTAAGGAGGAAGCAAAAGAACGCCACTCACACATTGCGGCATGTAAAGCCCACGTGACCATCTGGGCTCAGCGTGGCTGACTGCTGTATAATTAAAAGAGAGCCTGCCTCATTAGATGCTTTGTGGGTTCAGACGCATCTATGCGAGCCCTATAGGAAAACATGTTCTTCCTACCACTTCTTTCATCCTTTCCCTGCTGTTCCTTGCAGATGGTTACACCCACTTGTGTCTTTTCTTACCCTAAGGACAGCTTTTTAAACAAGGTTCCTCTGTCCTTCTCCCCCATGCTGCTTTAGGCTCTGTATTGGAGTGCCAGTAGTGGGAGGACAGAGGCCCCAGTGATACTACAGCCTGCCCCTGGAAGGGGCCTCATGCCTCTGGCCCCCTTTGTCCTGAGGAAAGGACCTTCTGTATGGTCAGGCTATGGGAGCTGAGGGACTTTACCTCAGTTAGATTTTCCAGACATGCAAGAGTTAATGTGGCTACTGGTGTAATTGAACCTGTCTATGTTCTTGGGGATTAGAAGCTGGTATATAAGGGAGAGATGCTTAAAGGGCCTGTAGCCTTTTCCCACAAACTGGCATCATGCTGGATATCAGTATACCATACCAATATGTGCTCTCCCAGTAACACAGCAGGAGTGTTTGCCAGGCTGGATCCATCCCTGCTTAGTCTTCACAGCTGTTGTTTGAAATTGCAGAATCAAAAGGATGACCGTCACAAAAAGCAGAACTTAAAAGCTGGTTGCTCCCCTCATTTCTCCAGCAGTGGTGGGAGGTCCTCCTCAGATGGCAGGGCGCCTGCATGCTCGGGACCGCCCGGCCCGCTGGGAGCTTGGGCTCCTCCTGCACCAGTGCTGTTGCTAACCACTCATCTCTCATTTGTTGGCAGGGCCTGGTGCTGAACAGACTGGAGCGGAGGGAGTTGGCCCACAAGGTCCTCAGAGACGCCATCCGGATCCAGAACACCAGCCACAAGGCCTGGAACAGCCTAGGGGAGGTCTTGCAAGCTCAGGGGAAAAACGAAGCAGCCATCGAATGCTTTCTCACTGCTCTGGACCTCGAATCCAGCAGTCCTGTCATCCCGTTCTCTGTAATACCCAGGGAGCTCTGAAGTGTCTTCATTCCACGGACAAACACCGAATAAACAAACGGAAAGACTTGCAGAGAAGAAACTGGATTCAACAGAAGTGCCATTGTAACCTGGAATTGAGCAAAATAATTCTGATATGCGGCTCAGGGGAACATGCTTAGCTGAGACGAGCCTAAGTGCAGAGGAATTTGCAAAAGGCAGAGAGAGATAATGCCTTTTTTTTCTTCACAGATGCCTGGTTAACCCCCTGTTCAAGTTAATAGCAAGACTTATTTCAGAATGTTGGTTCAAGGTGATTGACTGTAGAATAGCTCATGCTGGACTACAGTTGTTCAAAGCACTTGCACCTTTCAGTTTTCACTAAGGATAAAATCCCAAATCCAAAGATAAAGCCCCCAAGCCCTGAGCTAAAGCCCAGACCAGTTCTGAGCAGGAGTGAGTGCGCCAACAAATGTACCAGGGCTTATTTAAGCACATGGCTGCCTCTGCACAGACCTGACGGGATAGGGATGACAAATCGTAGAGACGTGCAGTATATACCATTTACAAAGTTATTTCAGCCATTCTGATCATCTTTCTTCCTTCCTTGCTCTTACATACTGCATATACTCAGTACATTTAGTGTGGCATTTGCCTAGATCGATTTAAATTAAAAATGCCTTTTTTTGATAAAGCTGCTGTAGTAACGTGATTCACAAAAGCAGGAAGACCAAAGACCCGGTTGGTTCACACTTGTCCTAGTATTAAAAGCATGTGTGTATCTCCAATTACATATTTATTGAAAGGCCTCTCTTCAAGTATCGTAACTATAAACACTCTGAGCTTCATTCTTGTCAATCACCTATTCCATCACTTTTAGTAAGAAACGAAGTGCTTACCAGCATTTAGTGCCTGCAGTTTGTGCTCTGCTGCAGTACTGTCCCTGGCACTGTACACATTCATATCTGCCTTTCCATGATATAAAAGATAGCAGCAGTCTGCTAAGGGGAAGCACACTGAAGGCAGTGTGCGTATATCAAGAACTGCTTTTCTTCTATAACCAAATGCTTGGATTTTCTGCAGGCATTTCACATCAGAGGCAGGGAGCTGCACCTTCAGCCAGGCGGGCTGGTGCTGAGCACCGTATCAGATGAAAGAGTGATCTTAGAGCTGTCCGAATTGCTCCTAATCCACTTGCCTCCTGCTGGCTGGCACGGCTGGGCTGCGAGGCAGCTGCCGCACCTCACGCTAAGCCGGTCCGATCCACACAGCCCCGTGTGACTGGCCTGTGGCCCTGCAGCACAGCACACGCGAGCCAGCCCTGCGGTGAAGAGGATGAAGAAATGAGCTGTGGGTGCTTCTCTGTGCAAAAAGCTGGAGCCACGTGCCCATTTCTGACCAAAGAATGTTTGTGACTTCTTCTGAAGTGGGTTTGCACTGAAGCATGCTGCGTACGGTAGTTCTGACCAGTACTGTGGTTCTTTCCAGCAACCATTATATCCTCAGGCAGTAAATGAACAGGAGTTACTCCTCCAAGAGCTGAGGCTCAGGAGCAAACCTGAAATTGACCATTTTTACAGTGGTTTGGGAGCTGTGTTACCCAGCCACATCACTTGTTTGCAGTAGCACCAGCAGCAGAGGAAGGAGGTGTTGAAGTACCAAAATTAAATGGGTTTTGTGGAGCCAGAAAGGCACAGCAGAGACCCATTTTGCTATGAACGATGCTTTGAAGTTGGCTCTGTGCTACAGGTGGGAAAAGGGGATGGGGAGGAGGAGACGTTATTGTTGACATGGCATGTAAATTGTTATCCAGGTGTTTTAAATCCAGTTGCACTGCTCGAAGCAGTCTGACAATAGGTTTCAGTAGATATATACAGATTGGTATTATACTCTGATACTTGTTCTGGTCTGCAAGCACAGTTCCAAGGTGGGAGTGAGCCTTCTGTATAACGCAGAGTCACTGTGGTCTGACATCACCGCTCTGCTCTGCAACATCTGTCTGTCAGGCACTGCCATAGTAACGCCTGTGTAGCAGACAGCCATTTGAGTACACACTGTGCATGTCTCTGTGACCGAGGAGCTGTTTGCAGAGGTCTGCAGTGCGGCCGGTCTGAGCCCTGGCAGGAGGTACCCATTTTCCCAGCAGCAGCTGAGAAACAAACACTCACAGACCTTGTTACTGCTGCATGCGTGGCCTCCATGCAGCCACCAGCACATCCTGTATGTTGCCACCAAAGGGAGCCTCAGCTCGATGATACTCTACTCCACAGCAGTCACCTTCCTGGGAGAGGTGCGTGGTGTGCATCAGCCATTGGAACTGCAGTGCTGAGAGGCTCTGCTGCAGGACGAGGACATAGCTCCCATCAGCACCCATAGGAGGTACACTGCGCAGCACACCACAGTCCCCACGCCAACTGCAGGCAAAGTTCTGCCTCAGTGCTGTATTTGGACTCAGCCCCGAGATTTGCTGGGCACTTCCCAGAGGGTACGAAGCACATTTGCTGGAACAGTGTTGACATTGCTGGTACATTTCTGTATAATTCTAAATACTTACATGTTTAGAGCTTGAGATCACGCTGACCTGATATGCTCTGCACAGGGCAGGAAAGAGGGTGGTGCTTACAGACTTACTTGTAAGTGTTTTGAAGTAGATCCTGTGTCTGTATTTGTTCTTTGCTTATACTTCCAGGTACAGAAAAACAAAGACTACAAACAAGCCTATGTATTGTAGTATTCATTTAGATAACAACGTCGGTACATCTAATAGACCCACTTCTCTGAGGTGATGAAGGAATACTCCTTTGTATAGCAGGAAACCCAGCATCTTACTGCTCAGGGTTTCAGACTAAGCACGTGGGGCTTACATCCCATCCCTCATCAGAATATTGCAGATGATGATAAATAATGGAAGTTTAGGGAACAATAAGAGAAGTACTGATTCTGGAGCCTTAGCACTGACTGGAGTCCAACAGTTTTCTCTTTAGTTTTTAAGGAGGAGAGTAATATTGTATTGTTGCCTGAAGGATCCAGGCACATCCCAATCCCTTTCCCTCCACCACAAGGTTTTTTTTCCTTTGAGTCGGCAGGGTGCACGCAAAAGGAAGATAATTAGCTCCTGATCTTCTGTTGAACAGCAAAGGGGCAGTACTTGCCATTGCCTTTAATCAACAAGGTCTCATCTGGTCGCAAAAAGGAATCTGCCTGCAGGTGGATGGAAGGAGAAGCCCCACAGCCAAGGACAGTGCCGTCCCTGCCTTAGCCCCCATAAGCTGACACCGGTCAGTGGTGTTCGTGAGAATTCCTCCAGCGGAGGCCCTGCCCAGCGGTGTGCTCGCTGTGCAGAACATGGCAGTGCTGCCATATTCCCGCACTGCACGAGTACCCCAAGCCGTTTCTATTGGTAACAGTTCACGCTACTGATTATCACAACATTTCAGAAGTGCTAATTATCTTTTCTTGGTAATGACTAATAAATCCAAATGGAGAACAGTCCTGGAGGGTGTTTACTTTAAAATTCACTGGCTGAGAACCAAAGTAGGCATGGCACTGGCTGCTGCAGCTTGTATTGCAGCTACTTCGTCCCTGAGTAGTCCCGTCTTTGGATTTTTGGAGAGTCGTGGTCAGGATGGAGTTTGGCTATTCTATTTTGCCTTCATGACAGCAGCACAAGATGCAATCCTTTTCAATGAAAAGAGATCGCTGCCGTGATCTTTTTCCAACCAAACCAACTGAGATTTGATAGTTGCAATTCAGCCGAGGAAGGCAGGGCTCCCCAGAGCAGCGATAATTGCCTTTGGCTGCATTGTATTACAGGCACATTGGACAATTACGCAAGGAGTGGGTGTAGATGCTACTCCTCTCCCTCCCTGCACCCCTTTGCTTTTGCTGACTGAACCAGTCGGCCATCTGACCATTCCTTTAGCCTGGCTGCAGGCTATCAGGTCTCTGATAGTCAGTTGTTGTTTGGTTCTGCAGAATGTTAGCTCATTCTCCTCCCAGAAGCACACCATTCAGTAGCTAAAACTGCTGAAAGGGACCATAGCATCACACCATTGCGTGGCACGGAGCCTCTCTGACCTGGTGCATGGAGAGGCACTTTCCCTTTGACACTTAATGGGCATTTCACATTCAGTAATGCCACTTACTGTTGAATACTGTTAACACGGTTGTGGCCGTTGTTTTTCCATGTAATCTAACATTTCTTCTTGTTGTAAGATATTCTCACCAGGTGAATAAAACTGACCCTGTGGAAAAAAATATGTTCTTCACGCATAGTTATTTCCTGCCCATTTCAGTACTTCTAATATATTCATGCCACTGCTATTTCAGGCCTTACGAAACAACTGTTTGTTACATTAACTGGAACCTAGTGTGCCCAGCGAGTTACCAGTTGCAAAGGGCATTTTGGCCTACACCCTGTAGTTCATGGGAAAGCCGGGAGTGAGCATGCAAGTAGACTGCTTTCAGAGAGGAACAGAGCCAGGAAAAAGGACCAGTGTGCCCTCAGTGTTTGAATTTATGCAGATTTAAGCGAGCATCATGCTTTCCTTGTACTTCTTCCAGTAAAAATAAACTAACGTCAAGGTCATATGCAAATACGACGCCATCAAGTTGAGGGACTCACCTTACTTTGGCCATGATGCTATTAATCATCCTTCTGCTACAGTCAGTTACTCCTGTGGCTGTTTGAATCATAGAATCATAGAATGGCCTGGGTTGAAAGAGACCTCAAAGATCATCTAGTTTCAAGCCCCCTGCCATGGGCACGGTCACCAGCCACTAGAGCAGTCTGCCCAGAGCCACATCCAGCCTTGCCTTGAGTGCCTCCGGGGATGGGGCATCCACAACCTCTCTGGGCAACCTGTTCCAGTGCATCACCATCCTCTGAGTGAAAAACTTCCTCCTAACATCCAACCTAAATCTCCCCTGTCTTAGTTTAAAACCCTTGTCCTATCACTATCAGCCCATGTAAAGAGTTGTTCCCCCTCCTGTTTATACGCTCTGGAAGGAAGTACTGGAAGGAAACGTGGAAATAACTGTCCCCACTGAAAAGGGCCTTCTTAAAAATCCAGACCCTGGGTTTCATGCCCAGATTAAGGAAAGGGATTTTGAAGAGCAGCTCTTCATAGCTGGCTGCTCCAGGTTCCAAGTGCATTCAGTCCAACTCGAGCAGGACAGGGTTTCTCTACAGCAACAGCAGGGATAGGTCCTTCAGTGGCTGCTACAAAGCCTTAAAAACTGGAAATTGAAGTCACTGATTCCATAGGTTTCCCCAAATGGGAAAGACTAACTCAGATACTATGCTGGAGTCCCACCTGGTGTGACACCGGGATGCTCAGCAGTTCCGTGAGCAGTAAGGGAGGCTGTGGGAAGCACTGCTGCTGCCCAGCTGCTCACTTGCACCGCGGCTCTGGCTGTGGGGTTCTCCTGGAGTCATGGAAGCAGCAACATTGGCTCTGTCTTCAACCACATCCCTCAGGAGGTGCCGCATCCTTCTCAGTGTGCCTGAGCCACTCTGTGGAACAAAGAAAATAAAATGCTCATAACCCTCCGATCTTTAAACACTGCTGTTAGAGAAGGCAGAAGTAGGTATCTATCGCTGGCTTATGAAGCTACGTTTGTAGTTGCATTTAACTGAGCTCTGGCTGTCCAACCAATTTCTTCTGCTGTTGTTTCCAAAATTAAGAGCAACATCTCCGAGCCAAAAACATCTCCACAGGTCCACCAGCCGAAGGGCAAGACCCAAAGGTTTTCTCAGTGCTCCAAGTCATGCGGGTATTGAATTACAGAGGAAATACCATTGCAGATCATTCCCGTGAATTTGCCGAGCTGCCCCCTCCAGCTCTGATGCCGTGTAAAGCTGGTGTAGCAGCTGGATCCTTTGGCTGCAAGGCAAGCAGGTAGGCAGGCCAGCTAGCCACACAGATGGGACAGAACATCTCACATCTATAGAGCTGGAAAGGCTGCTCTGAACCTGAATTCTCCACCACACACCACAGCCAGGGAGCCAAATCCGTTGTGACAGCCCCGGGATCACACTCCTGCAGCGTGCCCATGGTGATGCCAGAGCCGCACCTGGCTCTCATTAACTTTCAAAGGGCAGCACAGTCCTTGAAGCAAAGACCCATTATATCACGTGTGGCAAATCAGACATCTTTTTCATTAATGCGGCTGCCTGCGGTATCAGACTTATGGCTGGAAACCGGCACGTTCACGACTGAATCAGCAACGAGCAGTCCTCTGGTTTGCTGCTCCGTGAGAGAGGCCAGCACACGCTGGCTGAGCGCGTGGTGCCGGATGCTGTTTCAGGACTGGAGTTCAGTGCTGTAGTGATTTTCTGGGCGTTGCGGGTTAGAGGTGGTTCCGTCGGTGTAAGTGGCATTGTGTGGAAGGGACAATTAGCAAATGGGCCGTTGCCACGCGAGGCGATGTGCAGCCATGGATTCCCTTCTAAGCTGACAGCAAAGAGAAACTGGAGCTGTTATCTCAGGTTTCCGAAACAGGAAGCTGCCAAACCCAGAAAGTAACTAATTCATTTCCCAGTTACAATGGTGCTGCTCTTATACCTCCTCGGAGGATGTGAAGGGTTTTTCCGAGGGCAGTGAGAGAAGCACCACATCCTCCTTTGAAGAGAATGGAAAACCAAGTCCGTCGGGAGTTGAGGGGAGTGAGAGCTGTTTCCCTCTGCAAAGCGGGTGAAATTGCTGCTGCTGAGTCTGGGACCTTGCTCCTGCCCCAGGGCAGTGCTGCCTGCCTCCGTGATGGCCATGCCGTGGTGGGAATGCGGCCACTTTGCGGTGGGAGCATGACATCACTCCCCCTCAGGCCACACTGTGAGCTCGTGCCCTGCAGCTGCCACCTCTCCTCTACGGCATCGAAGCTGAGGGCAGTGTCACAGGCTGCCCAGGGAGGTGCTGGGGTCACCGTCCCTGGAGGTGTTCAAGAACCGTGTGGATATGGCACTGAGGGACATGGTCAGTGGGCACGGTGGGGGTGGGCTGGGGTTGGGCTGGGTGATCTTAGGTCTTTTCCAGCCTTAATGATTCTATGAGGGAGGCCCCCACTCCCGCATTAAGTCAGTGCAGACTATATGCTCTGCTCCCCTATATACACATATACATATGTCCCTAGAACAACCCATGCCAGACCCACAGGTTGGTACCATCAGGGAGGCAGAGGCAGCTCAGCACAAGCAGTCCTGCCTGGGCCCCAAGCGCTGCCGTGCCGAGGGGCTCGCTTATCACCACTGAGCCTTTCATTTGTGGATTTCTCCTCTTTTTGAACTTCCCATCGTCCCCTTTGGGTACTTGCAAAGCTCTTTCTGTTCAGACAGTTAAGCGAGCAGTAATAAGCTGAAAGAAAATAATTTGTTTCAAGCTACATTCCAAAGGAAAACTTCAGAGATTTTCAACCAAATAGTGCTTTAAAAAAAATTTCCAATTAACCAAAGTATTGTTCTGACAGGAGTCCTCAAGCACTATCTTCAATAACTCAGAGTTATATGACCAGAAGCTTTGAGAGCATTGCCAGAAGGGAGAGCATTTTGAAACAAAAATTCAAGATGTTTAATCCTGAAGCAATCTACAGAGAACATTTACATTTTCCATTTTGTCTCCCAGCCAAGAACTATTCACCAAAGTTATCTCAAGTTTACGCACCGCTCCAGTTCCCTGGAACTTTGCTTCTCAGCGTATACTGTGCTTGAAGGAGTTTAAAAGCGCTTTCCAGTCCCAATCCTTGTTCCTGTATGTGGCCAAAGCTCAAGTTCCTGCTGTGAAAGCATCTCTGAGTGCTTCTGCACCAAACACCGCATCCCACTGCTACAAGTTGTTTTCTGGCAGTTAGTGAGAGCTGCTGGGTAAACACCAGCACATAGTGCTTCACAAGGCGGCATTGCTCCTGCCAAAATAAAGTGCTTTTGGAAAACCCATCCATGCACACACGTGCAGTTGAGGTGACGGTGATTAAAGCCTGGCCTGCCCAAATGCCTGCCTGGACACACCGCAGCACCACGCACAGCCGCTTTGCACAGTCCTGCCTTCCCCACACTGCTCTCATGATCTCTACCACTGCTCAGCAGCAGCCTATTACAGAACTCTTCAGGTTCTTGTGATCCCTAGGAATTTTCCAGCAGATGTCTGGATCTGCAGGATATACTTATGTAGATTTCCATGTAGGATATGACCTATCTGAAAGAGACATGTTTAGGGCCCCTTGCTAGTTGGCTGCAGACACCCCTGGGATCTGCAGCTCTCAGCCTGAAGACCAGCGACTTACGCGTTTTCGTCCAGATCCTATTAGAGCTTCTTAATTAAAAGTCCTCTTCGGGGACCCGAATTGAATTGGAAACCATGGTGATCACTTAGGTCAATCATGCATGGAGATGATTGAGTTTGGGAGGGTGAGGTGGGAGATGAGAATGTGTGTGTGTGGAAGAGCTTTAAGAAAAAGAGGAACACAAAACCCAAGTGTTGTAAAAACAAGGAGCGTGCGTGGTTTGCAAAAGAGTGCTGAGAGGATTTGTTTTACATTCACTATGGAATCAGGGACTAACAGCTCTTTTACGCTGTTGACTTATTCAACTTATACCTCTCCGAATATTTGATTGACTGATCTGACAGTGGATCCGCTTTCTCCGACCCATGTACACATCTTTTCACTTGTGTTGACAACTAACAGGAGAACCAAAATGCCAACAAAGCAGCTGTGTGTCCTATCGACCCATATGAAGGAACGGTGCCATTACCAACCTACGATGGAAACATAAATATTCATCAACATACAAGGAGTTCTGCAATGTCACTATGCAAAAAACGACAATACAAAGACATGCTTCCTGGGAAGCCTTTCTGTTCAACACTTGAATTCCATTGCTACGGTTAGGAAATACACATTTGTGATAAGAGAACGCTGGTAAGATGCGCAGAGTTATGTTTTAGCTTCAAGTTACTTAACTGCAGGACAGTGGCCTCCGTTTCAAAATGAGGGCTGATCTGGTTTCACTGGAAGAGCAAGTCTAAAATTCGTGCTTGTTTTTTTTCTTACAGAAAGGATGGCATGCCTCTAATCTACCTTAGCGCCATCTTGTTCTCTCTTGCCTCTGTAGAAGACGTAGGTGCAATGTATGTTCTTGCAAGCCTCCACCAGGAATAAATAACCTTGCTCTGTTTGTCTCTGCAAATTACAGCTTTCCGATCAGAAGCTTTTACAGACTCCACACTTCAGTTGTTCAGCCCATAAGTGAAACACTTCATATTGCTCTTGAGAAATCTCCTGATCTCGATACGCAGAGTTAACCTGTTATAACCTACAGCAATAAATATGAGTGTTCACATCATTCGCAGGAGACTGAATCTGTTGATCCACAACCTTGCTAAATGAGCTGTTTTTTACAAGCTGCTTTCTTGCAGCAAGTGAAATGCAATCACCTTGCCTCCCCCCATGCCCCTTTTCAGACCTGCTCCATTCACTGGTATTGTCTGTGACACTCCTGTACCCAATCCTCCTTTCCCTGCCAGTGAGTATGCTGCAAGGAATTCACAATGTCTCGGTATAAGGGTTAAAGGATTAAGTGACAGATGACGCTGATGTGCAGAAGCAGCAAATACTGGCTTTTTCCTACTTACTCTGTCACTCATTAGTTGCAAAGCTCGGTGCGACTGTGCGAGCGTGCTTCAGGACCAGCACCACCCAGACGCCGCCTTTTCAGGCAGCTCAGGGCTCTGGTCCTGTAAGGAGGTTGAGGGCTCAGCCAGGTTAACACTGCCTGTCAGTTCATTTCAGTAAAGCACTGCTTGTGCCATTGGTGCAATTACTCCAAGCAGCCTTCTGCTGAAGCTTTCCCCTCAAGGCTGAACTTTCATGGCATTTGCACCACTGCCACCTGGAATGTATCAGTGGGAGTCAACAACCTTCGTCCTCCACTAATGTGCTTCGCAGGGTTATAATTACAGCTATATAAGATAGAAGAGTGGTAGCATCCAGCGAACAATGACACGCATTCTCCCAGCAGAAGCAGAATCAACTCTGTGTCACAGAAGCAGCATCAGACCCTGCGAGTCATGAATGCAGCATTCTCAGGGAATATCGGTCCGCACCAGAATTGCCATCTGCTTTCGTTTCCATGAGCACGTCCCTGAAATAAGTCTGGACCACTTTTTCTTTCCATTGCTTTTGTTTCACAGCCCTGGTGCCTGCATGAAGTTGCCAGCAGCATGCTGCCCAGCAAGTCACCCTGCTGACATGCAGCCGCTGCTCCCCATTACCTGTCCCACCAAGCGGGACGGCCATCGTGGTGCTGCCATCAGGGTACCACGGTCACTGGGAGTTGGCAGTGAGCAATCACCAGCTGAGCAGCAGTGAGCACAGAAATACCATGTGAAGCCTCAGGGATGCGTTGCTGCTGAGAGCACCTCCCCTCCCGCTCAGCTGTGTGCACACACAGCTTCCTGCGGCGGCGTTTCCACGCTGGCTGCTCAGCCCTGAGCGTGCTATTCCTGATGCATCCTGTTTGGGACTCCTTGCAGAATTAGCAGAGCCGCCACGTTCCTGCTAGCAGCCTTCCTGACAGAACCCCGCGCACTCTGAGCATTGTTCTCTAACCAAAGCAGACTCTTTGCCAAACAAGTTGCTCTGCTCTTTTCCCTCATCTCTATTTGCTGCTGGAGAAATATTTTCCCCAGCAAAACGTTAGCCACAGAGCCCCGCATGAGGGCCGTGCAGGGAAGCCTTCCGCTTGCCACCAGCATTTACCTATGGAAACCAAAGCCCTTTATCTCATTTCCTTTTATCTTTTCCTCCCCAAAATAAGCTTAGCCCTGCATCGTTCGGTTCTGGTTTCGGAAGTCTTTGCACATGGCAGGTTTGGGAGAGCAGATAAGAACTCACGTTTTGCTTTCTATATAATTAGCATCTTCAGAGGCAGCTTTAATGTTGTCACATTAATTTTCAAATCTGGAGCGTGTTTGCAGATAGCACCGAGATGTTACCTCAAAACAAAGCCGTGCCATTAATAAACACAGTACCGGGAAATCTGCAAAGGTTAAGTGATTTTCTTCAGAGTAATTCATTCTGCTAATGAGTTTGCTGCAGACAACGCTCTCTGTGTGCGGTTATTGCGTCTGTGTCTTTAATTTGTGTGTTGGTGTCATTCACGGTGGTGCAAAATAGATTTCTTTGTAAAAAGTGTTCTAATAGATGAAGGGAGGCTATAATGCTCTTCCAGAGCTTGCTCGTTACAGCATGCACTGGCACGGAGTCCAGAGGGAGAGGAAGCCATTAAACATGGAGCAGAACAATTGCTGTCATCCTCCAGAGGGACCGGCTTTGTAAACGCTCGTGTTAATGCTATGCAAAAGATGCGAGCATTAAGGTAAAATTACAGTGATAAAGGGAGGCCAGCACCTCGCCCTTGGTTCCATGAGACGTGGCCGGGCAGCAAGCGGTACCTGCGCATCTGTCCTCTCCCAGCTGCCGACCGAGCGCCCCTGAGAAACAACTGCCCCTGGCAAGCAGAAAAGACAAACCAAAACAAACACGTTTCCAGTGTTTCCTATCCACAAAGCTGAAACACTCCCCTGTGTGTGTTTCCAATTTAACTAAAATAGATCACTGTGTGTAAACAGCCACTCTATCTGCATCATTCATATTTGATGGACTAGTCAGTACAAGAGATACTTTTATCCAGCCCGTAAGTGATGAGAAACTAGATGCCTCAGTGTCCTGTGCTCCTCTCAGTTAACACGAGAGGCAGCAGCTGCTATTCCGGGCTCTGGCACAGAGCGCTTGAGGTAGAGACAGGAAAACTGGGGATGTATTTGGAGAACTGGTTATAGCGAAAGTAACTTCCACCACCAAACCTTCCCAGGAGAATGCAAAGGAGAGCCTGAACGTTGATGTTCTTGGGCATTAGAGGCCATAAGGTAATAGTACTCTTACCAGGTTAAACAGTAACCTACAGAAGAGACAGGGCATGATCAAGGTGTCTTCGTAGGCATCTTGACATTGGCAGCAGAGAGCAAAGGTAGTCCTGAACCCAGCGACCGGAGATTGTAAAGCACACACTGAGTAACGAGCCTGTGCTTCAAGTGAGGTTTTACGTACGACCTCATATGCTCACAAGAATATGAGCGGACATTTAAACCCGTCGGAAGCCAACCTTGTGCCTGCAGGAGGCACGAGCAGCCAGCTGACACGGGGACGAGCTGCACCAAGGAGCAGCACAGTGGGAAGGCAGTCCTTCTCTGCCTCCTCTGGGCTCCTGGAGTGACTCAGACGTGGGCATGTTGGTGGTGGCGGTGAAACACAAGAAATTCCACTTTAACATAAACCCAAGCTTCTTGCAGTGAGGGTGGAGAAGCACTGAAACATGTTGTCCCAACAGGCCGTGGGGTGCACAGCCCTGGAAACAGCCAACGCCGCCCGGGACCAGCCTGCTCCCAGTGATCCCGCTGCAGAAGGCTTTGGGCCACAAAGCCCTCCTGTGGGGCCTCCGCACATCAGCTGTGCCATGAGCAATTGGGATGCTGCCACCGTGTTCGGGCTCCAGCCTGGGCTGTGAGCTCTGCACCGAGGAGAGAGCTGATGGAAAGAGCTGTAACTTCTGCCTTCCCTCTCCTCTGGGAAGCGGCGCGGGAAGGTTTGTGCAGAGGTCATTTTTAATATTAAGCCAAAGCTCTGAGAAGCACCGGGCAAACAGCGCTGTTCTTCCAAATAAAGCGTTACTAACCGCCTGGATATAAAACTTTCTCCTCCCATTTTAGCCGGGTTGGTCCTTCCTCGCTCCCAAGGGAACGCAGTCATTTCTCGGGCATGTTTTCCTACATGCTGCTGGGAGCTCCAAGAGGAGCCAGTGCTCGCCATGGGTCTGCAGCACGGGGCCTCTGAGGACGGTGGGCACAGGGCCGAGTAGGACCCGGGCCTTCAAACCCTGCTCTGGGGTCAGCACGGCCCCCAGCTCCCAACAACCCCTTGGTGGGCATCGCAACTCGCAGCTAAGGTGGGAAGATCGCTTCTCCCCGTTACTAAGAATACAGTCGCTGGAAACACTACCCCCCCAGATCGCTTTAATATGCATCACGCTGCCACATATACTTTATGACTTTATTTGCATCCAATGTGTCAAGTCAGTTCAAACCTGGTGCTGCTGCCAAGTTCATGCGGCTCTTAGCTCCTGCCTCTCGTGTGGAGGAGGAGCTGGCAGAGCACGAGGGCTCTGTGTGAGCCTTCTGCTGGGAGCAGCGGTGTGGCTCACCTCCTCCCCAGCCACATTGCTTGGAAGCACCACAGACAGAACACAGGGTAGAGAAAACTGCTCAGGAAGCAGGAGTGAAAACAGGTGACCTATGGCTATGGGGCAGAAGCAGGTTCCTTGTTAGGTGAGATCGACCCCAGCTGTTGACGCGGTCTGTGCGATATAAGTAATGCGGAACCACCATTGGAGGGTTCCCCTTGGTTCATGAAGTGAATCGGTGACTGGTGGTCACCAGGCAGCCTAGCTGACACATGTGAGGTGACCTCT
The DNA here is from genome assembly GCA_024606505.1 of Aquila spilogaster. NCBI lineage: Eukaryota > Metazoa > Chordata > Aves > Accipitriformes > Accipitridae > Aquila > Aquila spilogaster. The sequence goes on from JANHGO010000027.1 coordinate 22,779,883, forward strand.
GGCTACAGAAGCTGTACGGATTGCATGCACAGAAGCAGAAAGAGCTATTCTATTGTAGATTCATTAAGATTGGAAAAGACCACTAAAATCATCCAGTCCAATCCCAGCCCTGCCCCACCATGCCCACTAACCATGTCCCTCAGTGCCACATCCACACAGTTCTTGAACACCTCCAGGAATGGTGAGTGCACCAGCTCCCTGGGCAGCCTGTGCCAGTGCCTCACTGTTCTTTCTGAGAAGAAAATTCTCCTGATATCCAACCTGAACCTCCCCTGGTGCAACCTAAGGCCATTCCCTCCTGTCCTAAGTAATAACAAGTAAGAGCCCCTGGCTCCCTCCACATCATCACCCCATGAAGGAGGCCCTGTAGGTTGGAGTCCCTCTTTCTGCACCTCATCTCCAGGCAGGGAGCATGGCTGGTTGCTCCCCTCTTCTGCTTACTCTGTAGCTGGCTGGATGCAGGGAGGGACATCTTGCCAGTTCTCACAATTTGATACTGTTCCTGGCTAACAAAGATTAAGATTGTGTTTGGGTGCTCCAGACAAAAGCACGACTGTTTTACACACCCCTCCTCTGAGCACCCGAAGACCTAAAAATTGAGCATTCAGGAATTTATATATTCCTCATCTTGAACTATTGCTTAGCAACAGACTTCTAACCAAGGACATGTTTGTGAAACTGCCAGGCACATCCGTATCTGCTGAAGTGCAATTACCACACCTTTCCAGATTATCTCTGCAAGGATCACATATGTAGCAGACGATCCCACTGAACAGAAGGTTATCAGCAGTGGAGGCTCTTAGCATTTTAGCAATGCTAATAAAGCGATCTGGACCTGGGTGAATCAAAGCCTTTTCACTGCAGAAGAGGTACCTTAGCATACCAAGTAGGTTGCTGACGGACGAGCACACAGCAGGGCTCAGCGCAACGCAGCTTCGTGACTGCTGCTCCCTTGCAGAGCGGAGCAATGTGCGTGTGCATCCTGCACTCCCTGGGTGTTCCCCTGACACCGCCAGACGTGCACTGACTGATGAGGAACCCTGGGCTTGAAAAAAAGCCCACGCTATCTTAAATATGACTTCAGCTATCATCTCAAGGTCTGCCAACCCAGCTATTCCATCGAGCAGTTAACAGGGCAAAGCTTAGCATAGTTATCGTGCCTGAGACTGGATTGCATCTTATGGTTCAAGGTTGAACTTCTCAGCGATGTTGCATGGGTAGTTTTCACTTTCAGCTACCAGGATGTAATTTCCCGCTGTCAGCCACAATGTGATAACTGGGCTGGAAAGACAGGTGGGCACACAGGCTCCTCTCACACCACTGCACCCTCCAGCCCCACGGGGGGCAGGGGTACTCAGCAAGACTGCCCTGAGGAGCACTCACCATGGCTTTCTGGAGCTATGGGTTCTGTCCTTTCCCTTGTTCCTTTCATGAGATGAGAAGAAGAGGTGAATTTCACTCTATCTTTGGGCTCAAGGGAGAAAGACCGCTTTTGTACACTGAGCAGGGCTGGATGCCAGAGGTGCAGTAAAACTCATAGTGCCTGCTCAGAGCTACAGTGCAGGATGGAAAGCCCTTCAAACAGGAGGAAACATGAAGCAGAGAGCATAGAATAATGGAATCATTAAGGTTGGAAAGATTGTGAGGATCATCTATTCCAACCATTAACCCATCAAAGTACATCCCTGCTTAGGGCAGAGAGCAATTGGGAGCACTGGTCCTACACCAGCAGGAATAAGCCACTCCTGTTGGTGCTCAGCAAGCTGAAGGAGCACAGGAGATAAAAATCCTTCCTGAAACCCTGACAAGAGGAAACACAGTTCTCGCATTATCCGTGTGCAGATAAATATTTGAAAGCAACTATATGGAAAACTCAGCCATGCATCCCCTACTGCCTTGAAGGCAGCCATGTCAGTATGATGGGAGCCACATCCAGACAAAGAGCAGCAGGAGGAGGTTGGAGGCACCAAATTCACTGGTCTCTTCTGATTTCTGCAGAGTGCTTCTATTTAACATCAATATCGGTTTATTTTAAAGCTATCAAAAGATGCATTTTCTCTACAAGGTGGGAATACCTGTATCGCAGTCCGTGAGGTTTGTTTTCAAAGGGGAGATGAGGGAGCAGCCGAGCCATCTCACCTACTCACCCTGGGAAAGCCCAGGGTTACAACAGCAGAAAATAATTGGTTGCAAAACTACCCTATGGGTCAAGTTGCTGCCTTGAGATATTCATCAGCCTTTTCCTTCCGTTTGTTTGTTTGGGAAGAGGACAACACAACCACTTCTCACAGCACCTCATTAATTCAGGCACAACAGGCCCATTCACAGCAAAGTAATGTGAGGGCAAAGGCCAGTCCTGGAGCAGGCACCAGCCAGGGTCTGCCTTTGGTGGACAGTGGCTGAAGAGCCGGTTGTGAGGCACAAGCACTGTTCCACACCAGGAGCTCCATTGACAAAGCAAGTTAAAGAAACCTTTGCACGTCCCAAAATGAAGGAGTTGCACGTAATACATCTGCCCAGAAGGGCACACAGGTTTAACCAGACTCATCTGCATGCATCTTGCCCCTGTCATAAAATCACAGAATCACCACGGTTGGAAAAGACCTCTAAGATCATCTAGTCCAACCACCCACCTACCACCAGCATTTCCCCACTGAACCATGTTCCTTAGTACCACATCTACATATTCCTTGAACACCTCCAGGGATGGTGACTCACCCACCTCCCTGAGCAGCCCGTTCCAGTGCCTCACCACTCTTTTGGAGAAGAAGTTTTGGCTAATATCCTTTCAATGGAGCACAAAGCAATCTATTACATACAGGGAACAACACAGTCCTGCTGTCATGCACCTCTCATGTTACCGCCTGCTCACAACACAGAAGCAATAGCCACCCAAGTTCTCCCCTGCCCTAAGGCACAAGCTTCACCCATCTTCCACAGGAACAGTGGAACAGGAACCTTTAGAACTATTCAGACTCCTAGAGAGTTCAAAGTCCCACCTGGGATTGGGTTCCCTCTGGGCTAGGCACCATAAAACCAAAGGAGTCTTTCTCGGAGTGTTTGTGGTCTTAGCAGGTGATGCTTGGGCTTGCTAGCAAAGAATGGGAATGCAATTTGTCCGTGGATAAACAACAGGGCACGGAATGGGGGCAAAAATATCAGGGGTGTTCCTTTAACATCTGTCCAGAACTGCAGGCCAGCCAGGAAGCGTGCACATCCCAACCACAAGTCTCCTCCCCTACCCCTTCAGGAGCACCGTGCTGGAAGAAATACCAGCATGGCACAGACAGAGTTGGTTGGTACGCACAAGTCCACACTGTTTCCAATATTGAAGATGGTTTGCGTGGTTCACAATAAGCCACTCCTCTATCCTTAGCTGGTTACTGATTACCAGAGCCAGTCACACCACTGCAGATAACTCACTGGCTGCAAAAGCCTTGTTTGTCCCTGGGGGAGGAACATTCACCAGACCCACCTGACACAAGGGTCAGATCTGCTCTGGGTTGACCCAACTCTGTGGTGGCAGTTTGAAGTAAGACATACTAGAAGATATTGCAGCTGTCTGCTTTGATGTGTCTCAACCGAAGGGAGATGTACCCTGCCTGATAAAGGCAGCTTTCCCACCCCTGCATTTCTCCGTTTGTCTTTACTCTCCTTGGAAGCGACTCCACCCACCCACTCCACCCTCTTTCTGCCCATCTTTCCATAACAAAAAGGAGCAACACAGCAACATCAGCCTTCTTCTGGGCGTGGGGTGGCCTGAGGGGAAACCACAGCCTCCAGATTTCATTTCTCCCAGTTTATCGCAGAGTAGCAGGCTGGGTATGGGCCATTTTCACATGTGCTGAGGAAACCGCGCCACCAAAGAGGGCTGTAAAGCAGCAGCTGAGACAAAGAGGACCTTCCGTCTCTTGGAACCATACTCCCACCCATGAAGGGCCAGACTCGCACACGGTGCTGAGCACCCAGGTTCTCTTCACTCGCTCCACTCTCCTTCCTTCCCCTTTCTCAGCACTAACTATACCACCGGCAGCAGGAAGCAACCCAACCCAGACCCCACAGGCCAAAGCCGCAGACCAGTGACGTGCCGTTAGGCCTCAGGTCTCCTTGGGCTTAAGGGAACCCAGGTAACATTTCCACTTCCAGAAGCGTGGTAGAAATTACATGCAAGAGCTGCTCCAAAAGTAATGCCTCCTATTTTATTACATTGGCCCATGACGTCAGAGGCGGATGTTGGTGGTACAGCAGTGGAGGTTGAAGCTTCCCACCAACATTACATTACGTGTTGTTGCTGTGCGACAGGTGGCAGCAGAGGTGCAGTCTGACAAAATGGTGACTGACATGGAAGTGTGATATGAAGCAAAGGTGTGGCATTAGATTCCTCCGTGCAGAAAAAATGGCACCCACTGACATTCATCAGCTCTTGCTTGAATGTTTATGGAGACCAAACAGTGGATGTGAGCATAGTGAAAGCTGAACTTTGCGGACAACATTTTCCCAGCAATGATGCCATCGTAGCAGCTGTGAAACAGTGGATCACCTCCGCTGGTGCGGGTTTTCACTAGCACAGCATGCAGGCTCTTGTTCATCACTGATGAAAATGCACAGCTAATGGTGGTGACTGCGTTGGAAAACAGTGTTTTGTAGCTGAGAACTTCCTCTATCAAATTGTGTTATTGTGCTGTAGTTTCTGTGGAAATAAATAGGAGGTGTAACTTTCAGAGTGGCCTACGTAGTTGTAATGTTTTTAAATGTCGGCAAGAGCAACAGAGATGAATTAACACAAGGAGATCTTATTATACAGTTTACTTTGCATATAACTCACTTTGCTTTCAGTATTAAGGCCAGTTATTTATCTCACTCATCTGAGCCAAAACATAAAGCTTTATCCATGCTGGAAACACAGCACGTTGATATCATCCCATGAACGATTTTTAATACTGCTTCAAGAAAATGTCTAAAAGCAAATGAAAAACAGGTAAACTTAGCACGTGTCCCTATGAAATGCTCAGTCTTAAGAATCTCAGGAAGGAGAGTCCTCGCTCCATGCGCTGCTGGCCGCTAGTTGGAAACATGTATGGTTTTGAAAGCATTTCTGCAATTTTAAAGCCAAAACATGGAAATAAAGGCCATTCCTCCTCTAAAATGGCTGAACTGGTTTTCCTCAGGCCCCCATACATGAAGCCATTCTCCAAAGGAAACCATCTGCAGGAGTTCAACTCGACATATGAAGTATCAGAAAGTTATAAGCAATTGTAAAGTGCCAGAGACGGAACAAAAGCACAACAAAAAAACACTTCAGCGACCTCAACCAGCACAGAGTGCCACTCGTGCCACAGCCCAACACAAAGACTCCTAACGCATGCACAGCCCTCAGCGCACAAGAATTCCCATTGAAGTCAGTACTTTAAATTATTCATTGACCTAAGTACAGTCCTGAGTTAGGGCCAGAAAGTATAATTGTACAAGCCTGGCTAGGGCTGTCCCCACCAGCAAGCCCCCCGGGCCGGCTGCCGACTCCTACCCTCCGCAGAGAGCACCCATCTGGGCACTCTATGGCCATGTGGACCCTCCAACAGCGCTGTTTGATACAGACAGGTGAGTGGTGAATGGCAAGCGCGGTGGGGTGAGAAACCGTACCTGAAGACAGGGGACATTGCCTTCCCCCTCATATTCCTCCCCATAGTTCATAACGCTGAAGGAGGTGTGGTGCTCATGACCTGAACTAACAGCAGTTCATCACTGCTTTGGAAACCACTATGTGGGTGTATAGTTTCCAGGCCCCGGTGTTTCCTGCACAAATGGAAAGCAAGAAATACCAGATAAAGGAGGGAGGAGCAAACAGAAAACTCCCAGATTAGGGCTGTTGGAAAAAAAAACTTCCTTTAGGAATAGCGTTGCAAAAAACACTTGAAAGCTGCAAACAAGAGCTGAACCATTTCGTGCCATTTATTGTTCACTAACAGTTAATGCCTTTGAATAGCCATTTTCACCCTGAGGTCTTAAAGTAGTCTTCAGAGGAAAAGAGAGCCATTATCTGTATGTGAGAGTGGGGAAGCCAAACTGGAAAGACAAAATGACTTGCTGTGGCCATCATGCCCCCTCTGCTCCCCTGAGCGTGCTGCTGAGCCTTGCAGCTCAGTGGAGCTGCAGCAGTGGAAAGCCCAGAGAAGAAAGGCCAGAAAGATCCCCAGATTTTACACATTTACAAATGTATTACATATTTTTTCTTTTTCTTTTTCTTTTTTTTTCAGTTCACTGACTTAAAGGGAAGCACAGGCATAAATCCCTGCAAAGCTAAGGGCAGGGTGTGAGACGGAGGATGGGAGCTGAGGGGACAGACGAGCTGGCCGCTGACAAACTCAATGAGGGTGTAGGTATCTAGGGCAGTTTCCCTGAGACCACCCTGTGACATGCTTCACTCCTTTCTGTCCTGCCCGTTTCAGCAGCCTGCAGCTGCCATGGACCAAATTCAGTTGTTAACAAATGTAAGGAGCAAGGAGCGGGGCAGACTGCGGTTGGTCTCCTGTCCACATAGGCTGTTGTGGTTTTTCTCAGACTCTTCCTCTCCTGAGAAGCAATGAAGTTGAATATCCTTACTAAAAGTTGAGTCCCTCTGTCTGCCTTCTATCTTGTCCACCTTTCTCACATCTGAACAGATCAGAACAATCTCTCCAGCTCAGCTGTCACATCCAACCTGCTCTGGCAGCCACGGCCAGCACAGCTGGGAGGTGCCACCACAGCTGGGCTGACACAAATGCCTGGGGGGCCTGCACCAATGCTCAAGTGACCCAGTGCCCACAGTGTTTCTTCCCAGCTGACACTCCCCCACAGAAGGAGCGTCTCCTTCCTCAGCCTTCACAAACGTTTCCCAAAATGAGCCTCTGCAATTGTTTCTCCCAGGGGCGACCCCAGGTGACTAACCTCAGGCTGCTGCCACGTGCTGTTTCTCAGACAACACTTCAGATTACTCATCCTGGGTGACTTGGACAGGAACACGAGCACACGGTGCAAGATGGTTCCTTCTTTATTGGCAAAAGAAAGAAGAACAGCGTGACAAATAACCATTATTTCCCACTTTGGGGGGGATCCTGCATTTAAAAACGTGTTATCTCCTTTGCAGACAGTGGGCAGACCACAAAGCACTGTGTACCTGAGGGCTCACAGCACATCACCATCTGTACAGAGCCACGCACAAGTCTGGGGCTCCCGGGCTCTTGGCTAATTCAGTAAAGCCAAACCCTTACATCAGTTACTTGTCTTTCTTTTTAAGTTATTTTCTTGAACACATTCTTCACTCTCGGCACTCAGTGAGGCCGGGGTTTAATTCTTCAGCACTGAAAGGATATCCAGGCAAGAGCCGGGGTTTGCCGAGGCAGTACTGCACCAGGACCTACACGCTGCTGGTGCAGATCCATCGTCAGTCATCAGTGACTTAAACCAATTCCTGAAGAAGTTCCATTTTCCAACAAAGAAAGAAACTTTCTCCCACAGGATTTGCAACCACTCGGTCACTGAAGAGCTATGCTAGTGCAGAGGGAGCCTGGAGTGAAATTCAATATGAAATAATCATAAACCATCTAAGTGGTATTATCCAAGCTGAAAAGTAATGCAAGTAAGCAAGCACAAATAAGTAATGTTGGATTTCTTTTTAAACTGCTTGGCTATAAACGTGCAAAGTCTTACATACAATACTTCTACATCTATATAGGTAAGTATATAGGTATAAGTATTTTTCATGTTATTTTGAATGTTATGGGGCTGTAGAACAGAGTTTCATTGGAATAGGTTATTGAAATAAGCTAATGATCTCCTACAGCTGCAGAAATTAAGAATGAAACAGAAATGTATATTCATTTTCTTCTCCAAGGCAGAAGTAAATGTCCTGTGACCGTTTTTGTCTCCAGAGGAAGAGTCACTGAGCTGCATTTTGTGGTTTTCTAAATAACATGCATCAAAGAAAAAGGGTATTCAGAGGCACTGAGCACAGCACGTGCTGGTTGGCCACAGAGCTAGCTGAATATCCAAACTCCCAGGAGAATTAAGTGATGGTTCATAAGGAAATCTTTGTGGTGCTTATGCTTGGCTATACTGAGAACAGTCTCCCTCCTCATTTACATTCCGTTTTCACCATTGTCTAAGTAGATTCAATCTCATTTTCACCAAGGCTTGTCATCTTTGGATATATATCCTCATGGTTATCATGTTAACCAAATTCTATGCATTTAAGACACTTCACACAGAAGATAAATGGCATCAGGCAAGTGATGCTGAGTAGAAAGTAGAGCAACCAAAGATCTTTTTTTTTTCTCCAAACCTGAGCAGATGGAGCAACAGATTACAGGAATCACAAGTGCCAACCATGATGCATACTGCTCTGCAATCGAAATTCTGTGATCCTAGTGGGGAATTCCTGCTCCCCTGCACCCAGTGCTCTCCTGGCAGACAGAAGTTTCCAGGTACCACTTCACGGTGCTGTGATATTTACAAGTCTAGGCCAGCCAGGTTCTTCCCACAGAGAGTGAATGCTGAAGCACTCTTTGGCCTTTGCAGTTTTGTAAAGGCCCGTTTGCCACGCTGTCTCTCATAGCAGCATGCTGAGTGTTCTGATTTTGTCACTCCTCTAGATGTGTCTCTCAATTTAGTGGAAGACCTGGAAGATGAGTGACTTCGTTTTTTCCGACTAATACAATGTCAGGATAAGAACAAACCAGTTGCCTTTAAAATGTTCTCAGACCTATTTTAGAGAGCTGTTGCCTCTGTTTAAGAGGCAAGAAAACTGGAGAGCATAGATATTAAGCAACGTGCTCAACATTAGGCATTTTGTCAAAAGAAGAACAGAACACGTTACTCAAATTGAGGAGCATATTTCCTACCCTCTCTATTCTGGTGTCAGCCAACCTTGGCAGTACGGAACAATATTTTCTCACATATGATTTTCCTCTTTAGCTCTTTTTTTTTCTTACTCCCATAATCATTTCCTTGAAGGGTTTGTTCTTAATTACAGTAAACATTTTTCCATATCTGTACAGATGGGAAATGCACTGGAATAGAACGGGATGGTTTAAGTTCATCATCTGTTCATCTCTTGATAGAGATCAATATAGATTAGAGGTAAGTCTGTTTATCCATATTCATTTTCAAAAACCAGAGTGATATGCAACAGATTTATAATTAAGCAGAAGTCATGATGTTGTACAGCTTAGTTAAATGGATTTGCTACCGTCTATTAGAGAGGAAGCTAGAAAAACAGAGCAGATGTTACAGTTTTTTCCTCCTGGCTGCAATTTGCATGAGAACCCTACATCCTAAACAAGATCTGAGGTAAAAGTTTTCAGATCTGTAGGTCTAGTATTGGACTTCTAAAACCATTCTGGGCATCCTGTTGAATTCAAAGTTTCTCATTGGAGAAAGGATCTCAAAGAATCTCCTGCCCTGTTGCCTGGATGTGCATTTCTGCCGTGGCAAAAGCCGACTGAGCCACACCAGCACCAGGCTGATCTTACAAGCAAGTTGCAGCAGAAATCCTGCACAGCGTTGCCCTTGCCAAGTTAATGCGAGCCCTCAGCACGCACAGCCTCCCTGACTATACAGGGAGAAGTCAGCAAGGCAAAGCTTGGCACATCTGCATGTCTTAGGCCTGCAAGTCACGAGCTTTGCATTCATAACCTCGTTGTGCCCAAACCAAGGGACTGGGACTCCCATGGACTTTGTGGGAGTGTTTGGTTGAAAGCAGGATTTGGCCTCAGGAAAACTAGATTGCATAAAATAACGCAAACTCTGAGACTCAAAGACATTGACAAACACTTCCAGACTAGAGGCTGGCCAGCATTTCACTCCTCTCGCTTGCTGAGGACATCAGAGCACTCTGGCCCCACAACTCTTCTCTCCCAGCTAGCAGAGCTGAAGGAGAAACCTTGCCCTTCCCGAGCACAAAGGGTGCTTTGCCATTGTCTTTGATGGAGCCAGGAGCCACTATAATTCATTGTGAACAAGATAATTCATATTGTGTTCACAACGTAGTCACCGGGGTAATTCATGAGGCAGAGATACCAGAAGATAGCTCTCACATCGTAGAAAAGAATGGGCTCGGGTTAAAATCAACATTATCCAATTGCTGCCATGAGGAACTGTTTTCTCCCAGTATTAGCCACAGTGACTGAGTGCCTTGGATGACTCACAGACCTTGTGTTGCCCATCAACAGCAAAAACCATTTGGGGTTAGATAAATGTCCTTAAAATGTATTTTTTAACATACGAAGCTCGAAATTGCATTGATAGCTGCAATCTGAATCATCTTGATGTGCTGAAACTTTGCTTATTGCTACCTGGGTTTTTTAACGAGCAGCTCTTAAAAACTACAAGGTGGCCCCAGTCAAGAACAAGGCATGAGCACTGATGCTGACTGAGTTTTTTGCTTAATGCATTCAGTTTCTAGCAGCTTGGCCTTACGGTGAGCTCCACATCCAGCACTGCCTTGGTGCAGCCAACAGTGAGAAAACGCAACAGAGGAAAAGCGTTCTGACGTGTGTGACAAATGACTATTTTTAGAGCTAAAGGGAGATAATTATTTTTCAGTTCTAGGGTCTCTTTAACTCCCAATTGGCTCGCTACAAAAAACATCTTAGTTTTTGAGCTCTCCGTACTGCTCACAGCACTTTTACTGATGTGAACACTTTTAAAGAGAGAAAAAACTTCTTGTAGGTAAAGGTTGCAAAACAACCAGGGATTTTTGAAGAAATGTGGTTGCTCACAGTATACTGGGATGTTAAAAAGGCCTAAATGCATTATTAGCATCTCTAGGCAGCTGAATGTCTTTTTTAAAACCTGTCCTTTAGTCTCTGGGATTGATTAATGGGACATTTCTTGCTGTGAATAATTCAATGCCTTGGAACAGTATTCCAATCACAGTTGATTATACATGAACACTTGTTTTAACCGATGCAGATAATCATGCCAACGCTACAGCACAAATACATTACCAAGCATTACATACAGATACTATAAGGTAAACAAGAAGCTGAGAATTCCATCATCTGACAATGCATCACTATCACATAATTTCTAAGTATTTCACCATTGTTTAGACTGCATTCAGATTGCATAGAACAGCTTGTTCCTGATAAACTGTTTTCTTAGGTATCATCAGCAACATAAAGGAGTCACATTCCCATTGTTACCAATTTAAACACTTGCTCAGGATACTGGAAATCAAAACTCCTTCCGTGACTCCCATGATAGGCCCCTCCAACAAGTAAAGGCTGGGGGAAAGAAATAACAAATGACTGATAAATAAGCTCGTGTTTTTTTATACAGCATTGAAGTAAAACACAACTGCTTGCAGCACTGTGGACAACAACCCCTTGCCTCAGGTTTCCCTCCTTGCTATGAATGGCAGAGCTACAGACCTCTTGGCATTACTTGCCTTCTGCTCCCAGCACCACCCTCACGTTCTGTGAGTGAGAGCCCGGAGTAAGGAAATGCCTGCTGTCCCCAGAGCCCGATGCTGCCTGCTGTCCTTTTCCAAACATAGTCCTCCTGCCTTGTTGCCTGAGCAGCGAGAGCTGCTGTGGGGCTCACCGAGATTTTTCTGCTCGTTTCTTCATAGCTTTTTAACCCATAGCTTTTTTACTGCACCAATACACTACAATCTGAATCAAAGCAGGACTAAGCGCGGATATCTCATTCTTGGACTATACTCTGGCCCTACTTTACTTTTTTTTTTTTTAATTTGCCTGTGTCACCTTAAAGGCTGTATTTTATTAGACTTGTTAGACTCCACTATAAAACTCTCACACATTATTTCAGGATCCCCTGTTATTTCAGGGTGAAAGGAGAATTACTAGGAGAACTAATTAGGAACGTTTCTCCTGAAAGGAAAGTCCTACTTATATCACTTGTCTGCAGACACAGTCACCACAGTAAACTACTTGGTAACTCAAGTTCTCCTCTACATATCCCTTTCTTGTTTTCACAGAATTGCAAGGGTTGGAAGGGACCTCAAGAGATCTTCGAGTCCAACCCTGCTGCCAAAGCGGATAACCTACAATAGGTCACACAGGTAGGTGTGCAGACAGATCTTGAATATCTACTCAAAAGGAGACCCCACAACCTCTCTGGGCAGCCTGTTCCAATGCTCCAGAGTGAGATTTTTTGCAATTAAATGCAATTTAGAAAAGGCACTTCTGGTTATGCATTGAAGTTGATCTCAGCCATTAAATGCATATATATATATATATATATACACACACAGACACACATATATAGTAACTCTGTGGAGAGTAAAAACGCAGACAGACATTAAAATAACCCTAGTATGTTACTGTAGTGAAATTGCTAGGTCGCAGATTGAACCAGTGATGGAGCACCTGGTGGGAAGGCAGAACGAACCCAGGGGAGCTCAGGTGCATGCAATGTACTTGAGTGACTGGAAGAGATGGAGCCAGGATCCACCCCTTCCCAGACCTCATTTAAGGGTTGGCAGTGGAAATGAGGGTATCTCTCTGGAGATCCTGGGTATATCTGTGGTCTTCTAAAGGTAAGCAGTTTTTTTTTTTTGTCATTTGTTTCTGTGTCTATGGCTGCTGCACTGGGGCTTGTTCTTGTTTGCTTTAGCCTAGGATTGTGCTACTCTGCTGTTACTGTTGTATGTTCCATTGCATTACACAAACCAACTTCTACTAGTCAGTTCTGAGTTATGGTCTTCCACAAAAGGATTTCATATTTGTCTCCGAAAATAAAACTATGATCTTTAACAGCTGTGGTCCAGCCTAAGCCAGTTCATAACCATTAGGCATGGTAATGTATATTTATTAATTCCCATCTCCCCTCTCCTTTGATTGTCAGGTGTAGTCAGGCATAAAAATGAAGCTTTTGTGCAATCTGAACCTCTCATGATTTTTCATGCGTGCTTTGCTTTGTTCGTCTGTGGGAAGGGTTGTGAAGTTGAGGTTTGTACAGGTAATAGGACCGTTCATCTGGCCATCATGTTTTGACATTTGGTAAGTAATTAGCTAAAGGGAAGAACAGCTGTTAAGAAAATGCTTAATGGCAGCATGGAGATGATTTAAGGCCAATCCACCAACCACATAAGCCCTGATCAAATCTAAAGTGTCACAAGATGCTCAGCAAAAAAACCTGCATGGTGCATTTCCTTTGCAGTCTAACAAAGAATTAGCCTTCATCAGCTTGAATATCTGAATGCACCATCAAATACTTCTGACTTCTTGTGCAGGGAGCTTACATGGCCATACGTAAAGACCATATAACAACCTTATGGCATATAGTAAATGCAAGACATTTTTACAGAAGGGATGGATCTTACTGGATTTCTTTCATATTACAATTTTTCTTGTGCCAATAATTGAAACAAAGAGATTAAAGTTGGTATGGTTGAGAAAACAGGTGGTAAGCTAATTGCTGCACTGGACAGAATAGAGAAGAGGTTAAAGAGAACGAGCAGTGTGGGAAAAGCATGACAGAGGTGGTAGACAAAACAGGGCGGCAGGCTTATGAATGAAACATTTGGAGAGCTGAAAAGTCAGCTGACCTGTGACCATTAGAAGATTATGCATAAAAGCACATTATTAGTTTGCATACTATGGATGAGAAATAAATAATTTTGCTTTTCTAAAGATACTTTCTTCAGGATCTTCTTACCTGGATCCTAGCCACAGTACTTAGAATGATATTAATAGATTTCTCTTAGCTCCTCAAGAATTTTGACCTCAGATGGCTGCAGTAGTAGGTAGGGGATGTGCCAACCTGCAAACGGGCCAGCATGTGCCTCACCCAGTCATTACAAATTCTGCTGTTCTCATTCTGCATTCATTGCATTCAACTGCTTCATTGAGGGGTCATTATTCTAGGACAAGTATTCAACTGCAGGTGATTAATAATAGTTATTATGTATGCTTCAGAAGAGAAAAAAGAAATGAAGTACAAGCTGCTGAACACCACTCTCTGTGGCTGCTGACTGAAACAGACTTGTCCCAGACAAGCAGAAAGGCTTGCCGTGTCTCCTACCTGCTTGAAGGAGACATTGCTATAGGCATCTGGCAGATCTGAGTGTCCTGGGTAGAGGAAGAGAGGAACAAGTCCTTTTGGCTGGAGGTCATTGTGCCGCACAGGACTGGTTCTGAAGTTATTGTTATGCTTTCCCCTTCTGTCAAAGAGAAGACCAATTGGATAAACACTGCAGGGAGGAAACTAGTTCTGCTTTTAGAAATGAGGAAGAGTAAAAATGTTGTCCAGCACTGATAACAGAACCCTTGGGGAAGTACCAAGACGCCTGTAAACATGAGTTGGGTAGCGCAAGCGGATGAGCTAGCAGGGAAAGGCCACTGTGGATGCCATCCAAAGCAAGCCAGTGTGTTACCAAAGTGGTAAAACAAATACTGCAAGACAAAGCAAGCATCAAAGCTTTGCAGAAAGAGACAAGTGTGCTCTAGGCAGAAGCCTCATTGGTACGACAAGCACAGCTGGACTACAGGGAGTTGAAGGGATGCTAAATGCCAGGGATAGAGCCTGCAGTTGACTGCAGTAGTAGAGATGTGCCTTTTTGGGGCTGTACTGGTTCTGACTCCCTGAAGCTGTACTGCAGCCTCTGCAAGCTATTGGGGGAAGCCTGTGACCTTCCTCACTGAGCTAAAACAAAAAGCATTGCAACTTCCCTGACTAACTGCCAATAACAGGTTGGATCCTTCATTGGTAAGCATGGCAAATCTGACCTGGGGGTGAGTGGCAAAGCAAAGATGATTAATGGGAAAGGCATTTCCCAGTGTGTCCAGGAGATCCAAGAACCCCAGAAGAAGCAAGAGCCATTAATCTTGAGTCACAAAACATTGGGATCATGAGCACTGAAAGACTTTCCTGTTTTAAAATGGAATTTATATTGGAAATATAAAATATGACAAAGTATTCTTATATGTGGAGAAGCTGACACTCAGCAATAGATGTGAAACTGTTCATAGCACAGAGATCTCTCATGACAAGTCCAACTGGGAAGTAGGACTCATGTATATTATGTTTATATTCAAAATTAATATAGAACACAGAGCCATTGCTTCTACAAAATCCTTTTCCTGACCATAAGTATATTTTAAGCCATTCACAGGATGCTGCAGTGCATTTATGAAATTGAAAAGTGAGCCCCTGCAGACAGCAGCACTGCGCTGGGGCCTCAGTTTGTGTCATCATTATTATGATGAGATTTAGAAGTAGAGCAGTTGCTTATGAGATTACTGAGGGTTCACAACCAAAACCCTCCATATGGATGCTGTTTATAACTAGTTGCTAGCTCGAGGTCAGCTGAGAAGGCACAGAACAATTACACAGCAAAATAAATAGAAAGTGTAAAGCTGTTCTGCAAAACAGCAGCCAAACAGATCCCATCTGACACTACGGCATACCAGATTGAGGCTGAAATTCCAAGGCTGGAAGTGTAATTTTAAAGGTGCTACAGATAACTTGTCGCAAATTATTGTAAAACAGGCACACCTGTAACTCATTTAAGAAGTTGTTTACTCAGAATGGCTCTCCTGCAGCAACAGGCCACCTGGCACAGAGCTCTTAATGAGATCCTACAGGATTTTCAAATAAAAGTTTAGCATTTACATAGCTGAGACACCCTGCCCCGTGATAATTTATATTAATATAGTCCTCTGCTATACTTTCAAGTAAACACTGCAGAACTGTGCTAATGTTTATTTCTTAATAATACAATTTTGGAGCACCTCTCCTGTGAAGAAAGGCCTGAGGAGTTGGGTTTGTTCAGCCTGGAGAAGAGAAGGCTCCAGGGAGAGCTCATTGTGGCCTTCCAGTAACTGAAGGGAGCGTACAAGCAGGAGGGAGGATGACTTTTTACACAAGCAGATAGTGATAGGACAAGGGGGGATGGCTTTAAACTAAAAGAGAGGAGATTTAGGTCACATGTTAGGAGGGAATTTTTTACCCAGAGCATGGTGAGGTGCTGGCACAGGCTGCCTAGAGAAGCTGTGGGTGCCCCATCCCTGGAGGTGTCAAGGCCAGGTTGGATGGGGCGCTGGGTAGCCTGAGCTGGAGGGGGGCAACCCTGCCTATGGCTTGAAGCTGGGTGGGCTTTGAGGTCCCCTCCAACCCAAACCATTCCTTCTAGAACTCTGCATGTGACCGATACAGCATAGATAATTTGCTTTGCAGGATAGAAATCCTCTCTTCATCTAGAAGTGAACAGTACCATTAAATTGTCAGCTAGCAAACAGATTGAGCCCCAAAAGGGAAAAAGGCCTTTCTACTGTGAGACATACTGCCAAGACCATGGCTGTGTTATGCATGAATTCGTGACAGGCAAAGGATGAAATGTGTACAAGCATTATCATTGCTGATTCTGGTTTACAGCAGTGTATTAGCAGCTGCAATACATGGCCTTTTCCAGTAGGAGCTTCTATACTTATGTTTGTGTATATATTTTCCTGGAATCATTCACAAGTGTATCTCAAAGGTTCCTGGGAGGTATGTGTTAATGAATACTGTTTATAATTTGTGATTTAAATTATAAATTTATATATATATATCAGCGTTAGCTGGAGTTCCCCCCCACTGCAAACCTCTCCTAGCCAGAGTTGCCGTACCCTTGGAGTTCATAGAAGTCCTTGCAAGCAGCATGTTGTCCTTGAAGTGTGCCTGGCTATACCAAGCATGAGAGGGTCCTGAGAAGGCACTGAGGGAAGCAACACCCACGTTTTCATATTTCAGATGACATCCAGCTGAGTGCTCTCAGCAGTGTTGTTTTCATTTTTCAGTTGTGGTGGGGGAAGAACAATCTGCCAGGGCTCAGCCTACTCACAGCCTTCTCTCTGCCAAGCGTGTTCCATGGGGAATATGTGGGCAGCAGCCCCTGAGCTCCTCAGAGCTGCTGTTCAGCCAGCCATTGTGTGCCTCTGGACTTGAGAAGGGGCTGTATGCAGGACAGCGATGCCACAGTCAACCAGTTAGTGAATAGCAGTGATCCATCCTCTTTGGAGCATCTCATTTTTTCAGGCACAGCACGTGTTTTCTGTCCAAAGCAAAGCCTGGCACTGAGGGCTGCCTGGTAATTAAGGTAGCCATGAGAAGATGTCCAGTAAGCTTTGGCGCATCACCTCTCTTTGAATTATCACCTTCCTTGAGTTCAAGCAGCCTGCTGGCATCCCTTGCTGTTAGAGCAATGGTTTTCCTTTTATGGCTTACAGCTTTTTTGTAGCTAATTGTGAAGAAGGCCATTTTTAGAAGACCTGGTACATGCATGCATCACAGCAGCAAGCCATTGCCTGTTTCCTCATCATGGCACTGTTTGCTTCCATCCTTTTTGTAGTACAGTACATTCTATGTTGTGAATCATTTTCATGCAGAAATAGAAACCACCAATGACTCTGCGTTCACTTCCTAACAGAATCTAGAGCTGGCACCCTGCAATTAAGGCACCAGGTTTAGTGGCATTGTAACAAATTGGTGCTCAGACAGGTTTGAGTGGCAGCTGGAGAGAGGTTAATAGACCCCTTGAACAAATGTTTCCTAAAAAAAAAAAAAAAGCAATTCAATTCTGGTCCTGAGGGACAATTCAGAATAACACGTAGGGATGTAGTGCCAGGTCCAAAAAAGGGCTCAGGTATTTTAATACTTAACAATGTCGTATCTAAAGGCAAAATGAAATGCTCTTGCTCACAATACCAAGTTAGATGGCTATGATCCCTGTGTAATGAATGGGTGAATTAAATACCGGAGAATTGATTCACACTCTAGGGCCTGTTGGGGGTGGGAAGCTGAGGCCAGGTAGCGTTTTGGCCATCTCACTGCTCTGCAGACTGGTTCTGCTGAGCTGTTCCTCCTGGAAATGAGGCCACTCCACGCCAGAAGTGCTGTCCTCATCAGCGGAGTGCCAAGTCTGACCTAGTAATCCTGCTGGGAGGCTGATGGTATTAACTTGGGCTCACTGCTTCTCTAATATGGCAGCTCAGCTTCTCCCTGGGCAGCAGCTTGCACCTGCCTTGGATGCAGGCAGGGAAGACCTGGGT
Organism: Aquila spilogaster; assembly: GCA_024606505.1. NCBI lineage: Eukaryota > Metazoa > Chordata > Aves > Accipitriformes > Accipitridae > Aquila > Aquila spilogaster. The sequence continues at coordinate 22,797,915 of JANHGO010000027.1, forward strand.
GTCACATGGAAGATCTTGAAGACATTCCCTCAGGTGCCTGACTTGGGCAGGACAGATGTTCATTTTGTAAAGCATGGCACTGATTGGAGACTTTACTGCCTTCCAGCTGCTCAGCATGGCTGTTATTTAGTCCTGCTGGAAGAAGAGGCTGTGTCAACACTTTCACTTCTGGTTTAGCAAATTCAGTCAGGTTAATGTAGACATCAGCTGTTTCATCTTATGCAATACTCCAGTGGTAGAGTAACTTGAGCACTCTCCAGTGAAAATATATATATATATCCAGCTAGCTTTTTTTCCCCCAAACTGGAAGTTGTATGACTAGAGAGTCATTTGGCTAAGAATGCACAGAGGTGAACCACAGCTAGCTGAGCGGTTGGCATGGCTGTTGTGGGGGATAGCTGTTGTATTAGGTGTGCATCAGGGGCATTGGGATGTGAGGTGACAGGACCCTCCCCTTGGTGTGATGTGTAGGCTGATGCTGGCATAGGGGGTGTAGACAAAGTGGGTAGATTATATA
>JANHGO010000027.1:22798531-22820194 GCA_024606505.1 Aquila spilogaster
CCCCATCCCACTGGGTGGGGGGGGAGTGAGTGAGCGGCTGCGTGGTGCTTAGTTGCTGGGTGGGGTTAAACCACGACGTGCGTTTTGTGGTTTTCTAAATAACATTCATCAAACGAAAGGCTATTCAGAGGTGCAGAGTACAGCACATGCTAATTGGACCCAGGGCTAGCTTGAATATCCAGACGCCTGTGAGAATTTAAGTCATAGCTGATAAGGAAGTCTTCATTATGCTTATACTTGGGTAAACTGAAAACAGTCTTGTCCTTGTTCGTATTTCCTTCTCACAATTGGCTAAGTAGACCTAAGCCCATTGTCACTGAGGTTTATCATCTCTGAATGTATATCCCTATGGTCATTGTGTTAATCAAGTTGCTTGCTGTTTAGATACTTTACATAGAAGTTACATCAGAGAAGTGATGATGAGTAGAAAGTAGAGGAAATAGAGATCTTTTTTCTCCAAATCTAGGCAGATGGGAATGACAGATTACAGGACTCACAAGTGCCAATCGGGTCACACACTGCTCTGGAACTGAAATTCCATCATCCTACTGGGGGATTCTTCATCCACTAAATGCACTAAATGCTTTCCTGGCAGATGGAAATTTCAAGGTACCATTTCAAGATGTTATGATATTTATAAACCTAAGACAGCAAGGATCTGCCCACAAGGAACGAAGGTTGATGCCCTCTTGGCCTTTGCAGCTTATGATAGGTGTCATTTGCCATTTTGTCTCTTGTAACAGCATGTTGTATGTTTGAATCTTATCACTTCTCCATCACTCTTGTTGTGCGTCTTTCCCAATTCAGTGATAGACCTGGAAGATGAGTGATTGTTTCTTCTAACTAATACAGTATCAGGATAAAAACAAACCAGTTGCCTTTAAAGTGTTCTCAGATCCATTTTAGAGAGCTATTCTCCCGGTTTAGGAGGCGACAAAACTGAAGCACATAGATGTTAAGCAATATGCTCACCTTTATGCATTTTGCCAAGAGGAAGAACACAACCCATTACTCAAACTGACGAGCATATTTCCTGCCCTCTGTATTCTGGTGTCAACTGATCTTGGCAATATGCAACACCATTTTCTCATGCATGATTTTGCTCTTTACTTTTTTTTTTTTTTTTTTTTTTGCTTGCTACTATAATCATTTACTTGAAGTGTTTGGTCTTAATTACTGTAAACATTTTTCCATTTCTGTACAGATGGGAAATGCACTGGAATAGAACTGGATGGTTTAAGTTCATCATCTGTTCATCTCTTTATAGAGATCAATATAGATTTGAGGTAAGTCTGTTTATCCATATTCATTTTCAAAAACCAAAATGATATGCAACAGATTTATAATTAAGCACAAGTGATGATGGTTTTGTACAGCTTAGTTAAATGGATTTGCCACTATGCATTAGAGTAGGAGCTATAAAAACAGACCAGATGTTGCATTTTTCCCCCCGCCCTCTGTGCCGCAATTTGCATGAGAGTTCTACATCCTAAATAAAACTTGAGGTCAAAGTTTTCTAACCTGGGGATCTATTATTAGTTTTCTAAAACCATACTGGCTACCCAAATAAGAGGGCTTTATTTACAGAGGGGATGAACAACCCCAGCTAGGAGTAAAATCTGAATTAAATTTACTTGGGGACTTACTTATGTGCCTGAACACAGTGGCAGCTTCAGGTTCCTAAGCCTGCTGAACTCAAAGCTGCTCGTGTAGCTCCTGCCTTGTAGCCCAGATGTTTACATTTCTGCCACAAATAAAACCAGCTGAGTCACAAGACTGCGAGGACTATCTTGTAAGTGAACTGCAGCAGGAATCCTGCACTGGGTGTTGCTCTGCCAAATTAATGTAAGCCCTTCCAAGAGGCATACACAGCCTCCCTTACTGTACAGGGGAAAGTCAGCTAGGCAAAACTTGGTGGTCCTGCACGTTTCAGTGCAGTGGTTGCAAGAGTTGCAGTCATAACCCCGTACTGCCAGATCTGAAGTAGGGATTGGAGCTCCCTCTGACTTTGTGGAAATACTTGGTTGAAAGCAGGATCCAGCCTGACATATGAAAAAGACAGGTTGTGTAAGCCAATACAAAGCACCTGAGACTCCAAGGCATAAAGAAGTATCTCTGCGTTCGAGACTGGTATCAGCTTGGCTGGCAAGCATTTCACCCTGTTCACTTAGTGAGGACATAAGAGGACACTGGCCCCATGATCCTCATCTCTCAGTTGCCAGAGCTGGGCAGAGTGAGACCCTGCAGGTGAGATCTTGTCTTCACCACACATAATCCGTGTTTTACCACTGTCTTCGGTGGAGTCTGGCTTTCACAATATTCCGTGTTTCAATCACAATGAAGTCACCAGGGTCATTGATGAGGCAGCGATGCTAAGAGATAGCCCTCACATCATGGAAAAGGGTAGGCTTGGGCAAGAACCTATTAAAATCATCATTACACAACTGCTTCCATGGGGAGCTCCTTTTCGCCAATTATAAGCCACAGTGATTAAGTGTGCTGGGTGACTCACGGACCTTACATTGCCCATCAACAGCAAAAGCCATTTGGAGTTAGATAAATGCTTTTAAAATGTATTCTTTAACGTATGTAGCTCACAATATTTTGAGCACCAGTAGCTGTGATGTGAATCATCTTGATGCACTGAAAGTTTTTTTGTTGCTGCTTCATTTTTTTAAACAAAGAGCATGCCTAATAGCTCTTAGAAACTACAAGATCACCCCAATCCAGCAATAAAGAATGAGCACTGATGTTGATTAGGAGTTTTTGCTCTACGCATTCAGCTTCTAGCAGCCTGGCTTTACAGTGTTCTACACATCCAGCATGTCCTCAGGGCGGCTCATAGAATGAGCTTGTAACCAAGGAAAAACATTCTGCAGTGTGTATGCCAAATTATCATTTCCAGAAGTAAGAGGAAATAGTTATTTCTCAGTTCAGGGGTCTCTAATTTCCAACTAGCTCTTTAAAAGAATATCTTAATTTTTGAGCCCTCCATACTATTTATAGTACTTTTATTGATACAAGCACTTTTAAAGAAGCCAGTGCACAAGGAAGAAACTTCGTATGAGTACTGGTTTCAGAGTAAGTGGGTATTTTGAAGAAACATAGATGCTCACTGTATGCCAGGATTTTAAAAAATGCCTAAGGACATCATTAGCATCTCTAGGCAGCTAAATATTTTTTTAAAAAAACCTGTCCTTTAGTCTCTTGGATTGATTAATGGAACATTTCTTGTTGTGAATAATTCAATGCCATGGAACAGTATTCCAATCACAGTTGATTATAAATTAACACTCACTTTAACTGATGCAGATAATCATGCCAATGTCACACCAAATACATTATCAAGCATTACATATGGATGCTGTAATGTAAACAAGAAGCTGAGAACTCCATTATCTGCCGGTGCATCACTAGCAAGTAATTTCTAAATATTTCATCATTGTTTAGACTGCATTCAGATTGTACAGAATAACTTGCTACTTACAAACAGTAGATGCAACTGTTTTTTAGGTATAATTAGAAACAAAAAGGAGGAAGATTTCCTTTGTTGCCAGTTGAAACACTTGCTCAGGATATTGGAAAAGATAATATCTTCCCTGGACTCCCACGGTAGGCCATACTTCCCTCCTAACAAATAAAGAAGCTTGATTGAGGGGAAAGTACTAACAAAAGACTAATAAATAAGCTCTTGTTTTTATATAGAATCAAAAGGAAAACATGACTGCTCACAGCACTGCGGACAATAACCCTTTGCCTCAGTTTTCCCTCCTTGGTGTTGTGAATAACTGGTAGGGATGTAGACCCTTTTTATATTACTTTATTGCTTTTCCCTATCCAGGGAGTCATACTCACGTTTTGTGAGTTAACACAGTCCCAGAGTAAGGAAACACACGTGGGCACATTCTTTTTCAGTCCTCAGAGCAAAACGCTGCCTGTTATCTTTTTTTACCGTAGTCCTCCTGCCTTTGTTCATTGAACAGCTGGAGCTGCTGCGGCACTCAGCGAGGTTCTTCTGCATGTTTCTTTAGAGCTTTTTAACCAGTGGGTTTATAATGCGCAAATGAGATCCACACTTTCCAGAGCAGAGCTACAAACACATATTTCATGCTTGAGATACTCTGATCCCTGCTCTTCATTCACAGAAATAAATGCAAGGTATAAAATAAACGTAGACTCATCCCGTTGAGCTGAAGTACTTTTGTATATATAACAGATTCTGGCCTCGTGTTTTTTGGTCAGTGTCACATTAAAGGCTTATTTCTGATTAGACTTGATAGATGCTCTCACATTATTTGAGCATCTCCTGTTATTTTGGGGTTAGAAGAGAACTAACTAGGAGCAGTATTTAGAAAAGTTCCTCCTGCTACAAAACTGAAGTCCTATCCATGTCACTTGTTTGTAGACACAGACAGTAAACTACTCCGTAACTCAAGCTTTCCTCTACATATTCCTACCTCATCTTAAGCCCAAACTTGAGATTTCTGCAATTGAAGCAATCAAAAGCAATCCAGAAAAGGCATTCCTAGTCATATTTGGAAGTTGATCTCAGCCATTAAGAAAATATATAGCAACCCCATGGAGAGGAAAAACACTGATGTTAAAATAGCCCTAGCATGTTATGTAATGCATTTTCTTTATATTTATATGTTTCTTTGTAATAGCCATATTGTTTTTTACTGGGAAATGAGCTGGAGCCTACATTTTTGAACAGATTATTCAATCCTCAATCCTGTTCCAAACCAAAACCAAATAATAATTTTATAGCCATAGCAGATGTAGGTAATGTTGATCAATTGTAACAGCTGTGTCTGCTTCTCCAGAAGTTTCAGGTTATGAGTCTCATCTTGAATGAAAACATACATTTTGCTGTACAAACCAAGAGGATTTTGGAATACTCAACTAAAAAAACCCCAACAACTTCCACTAGCCAATTCTGAGTTATAATCTTCCATAAAAGACTTTCATATTTGTCTCCAGAAAAAAAACCAAACAACTTGGTCTTTAACAGCTGTGGTCCAGCCTAAGCCTGTTCATAACCATTAGGTAGGGTAATGCATATTTATTAATTGTCCCTGCTCCCCTCCCTTATTTTTGATTGTCAGGTTTAGTCAGGCATAAAAATGAAGCTTTTGTGCAGTCAGAACATCTCATGATTTTTCATGTAGCACTTAATTTTGTTTGTCTACAGAAAATGGTTCTGAAGTTAGGGTTTGTTCAGATAACAGGACATTTCACTCAGCCGTCACATTTTGACATTTGATAAGTAATTAACTAAAGGAAAGAACAGCTGTTAAGAAAATGCTTAGTGACAGCATGTAGATGAGTTAAGGCCAATTCACGAACCACATAAGCCCCATTTAAATCTAAAATTTCACAAGATGCACAGTAAAAAAGATGCATTATGTGTTTCCTTTGCAGTCTAACAAAGAGTTAGCCTTCACCAGCTTGAATATCTGAATGTGCCATCAAGTACTCCTGTCATCTAGGATGGGAAGCTGACTCCCATATCCTAAAGGCTAACTTATGACAAATAGTAAATACGAAACACAATAAATAATTACAAAAGAAGGCAGCTTACTGGATTTCTGTCTTAAACTTCAGCAGCATTTTCCCTAGCTTTCATGTCATAATTTCTCTCATGTCAATCATTTTGAATAAAAGATCAGGTAGATCAAAGTTGGTATGTTGGAAATAAAAGTAAGTAGTAAGCTCAGTACAACACTATGGGCAAGTCACAGAAGAGGGAAAAAGAATAAGCGATATGGGAAAAACATGACAGAGGTGGCAGATGACAAAAGGAAGCAGGTTTATGAATGAAAAGCATTCTGAAAAGTCAGCTCTCCAAAAGAGACCAGAGTTTTGGCAGATCTTGTGTACACGGTTACTGTTACTTGCACAGCAGATAAACTACTCTGATACCAACCCAGTGACCATTTAAGGACTATCCATAAAAGCAGATTATTAGTTTTCATAATATAGATGGGAAATAAACAATTTTGCTTCTTTAAAGATACCTTCTTGAGACTCTCCTTACCTGGATCTTAGCCACAGTACTTTGAATGGTATTAATAGATCTCTCTTGGCTCTTGAAGCATTTTAACCTCAAATGGCTGTGGTAGTAGGTAGAGTATGTGCCAACCTACAAGCTAGCCAGCACTTGCCACACACTGTCATTACAAATGCTGCCATTCTCATTCTACAACTGCTTCATTGATGGGTTATTTTTCTAGGACAAGGATTCAGTTGCTGGTGGTTAATAATAGCTATTATGCATACTTCAAAAGAGAAGTAAGAAAGAAGTTGCAAGCACCTTAATACCACTCCCAGTAGCCACCAATTGAAACAGGTTTGCTGCAGCCTCCCAGAGAAGTGGCAAGGCTTGCCATGGTTCTCCTGTGCTTGCAGAGACATTCCTGTATACATTCAGCAGATTTTAATATCCTGGTCAGGGGGAGGTATGAATAAATCCATTTGACTGGATGTTGTTATGCCATGTGGGAATGGTTCTTAAATTATTTATGTTTTCTCCTTCATCAAAGAAAAGACCAGTTGGTCAGGCAAGGCCGGGGGGCAGGGGGGGAGAGAAATTACTTTCTGCTTTTGGAATGAGGAAGAGTAAGAAGGATTCCTGCTAAACACAAGGTTCTGGTGTGCTGGGGAAAGCAAGCAGCAGAGCTATTGAGGAAAGATAGCCATGGACATAATCCACAACAAGCCAGCATACCACTTAAGTGGTAAAACAAACACTGCAGTGACCGAGCCCTACAAAAACAAGCTTCAAAGCTTTGCAGAAGTGGACTAGAGTGCTTGAGGCAGAAGCCTTACAAGTATGACATCCATAACTGGACTATAGAGAAGGGAAGAGAGTGCTGAATGCCAGAGATCAAGCCCAGAGCCTGCTCTGAGGCAGTGCCAGTTCCGACCCTCATCAGCAGCTGCAGGGCTGTCCTGAAACTACAAGGCAGCCTCAGAGACCTGGTCAGGCTTTCAGCAATTAGCAGTAGGGAAGGGGAAATGCATAACCAAACTGGGTTTGGAGGCCTGTGATCCTTCTCACTGAGCTAAACCAAAAAGTGCTGCAACTTCCTTGCATAACAGCTAACAAAAGATTGGGCCCTTAATTTATAAGCTTATCAAATTTGACTTGGGTATGATTAGTTAAGCAAAGGTGATTAATGGCAAAAGCATTTCCTGGCATGGTCAGGACTCCAGACAAAAAAAAAAAAAAAAAAAAAAAAAAAAAAAAAAAAAAAAAAAAGAGCCCTTAATCCTGAGAGTCACAGATCCTCAGGATCATGACTGTTAAAAGACTGTTGCTTTTTTTAATGAAATGAATGTTGGAAATATAAAATGTGGATGTGACAAAACAATACTCTTATATGTGGAGAAGCTGTCTATTTAGCAATAGACATGGGACTGTTAATAACATAGAGCTTTCTCCTGACAGTTAATACCAGGATAAAAAAAACAGCTGGAAAGTAGGACTTGTATATATTCTGCTATGCTTATAATTCAGAATTAATATAGAACACAGAGACATTGCTTTTACAAAATCCTTTTCCTGACCGTAACTGTTATCTTAAGCCATTCACAGGATGTTGATAGCATTTATGAAATTGAAAAGCTAGTCCCCACAGATAGTGGCACTGCACTAGTGCATCAGTTTGTGTCATTATGATGAGATTTGGAAGGGGAACAGTTGCTTATGAGATTACTTAGGGCATATGATCAAAAAACCTCAGCATGGATGCCATTTAGTTGTTTGCTCGAGGTCAAACTAGAAGGTTTCAGGCACAGAACAATTACATAGCAAAATAAACAGAAAGTCTAAAGCTATTCTCTAAATCAGCAGCCAAGCAGATCTAGTCCGTCAATAAAGCACACCAGATTCAGGCTGAAATTCCAAAGCTGCAAGTGCAATTTTAAAGGGTGTTACAGATCATTTGTTGCAAATTATTGTATACTAGCAATATCTGTAACTCACTTAAGAAGTTGCTGTTTACTCAGAATAGGTCTCCTACCACAATAGGCCACCTGACATGGAGCAGTTAATGACATTCTAAAGGATTTTCAAATAAAAGGTTAGCAGTTACTTAACCGAGAAAGCCTGTCCCATGATAATTTGTATTAATACAATCCTTTGCTATACTTTCAAATAAACACTGAGGAACTATACTGATGTTTATTTTATTTCTTAAAGATACCGTTCCTTCTAGAACTATAAATGTGACAGAGAATAAATAATTTGTTTTGCAGGATAAAAAACCTCTTCTCATTTCCATCAGATATCTAGAAATTACCAGTACCTTGAGATTGTTTATCAGCAAATAGATTCAGCCCCAAAAGGGAAAAGGGCTTATCTATCTACTATGAGAAATATAGCCAAGAGCATGGCTGAGTTAGGCATGAATTCCTGACAGGCAAAGGGCAAAACATACACAAGCATTATCGCTGCTGATTCTGGTTTTAAAAAAGCGAATTAGCAGCTGTAATAAATTACCTTTTCCAGTAGGAGCTTCTGTACTTAATTTGCATATATATATATTTTCCCCAGAGTCATTCCCAAGTATATGTCAAAGGCTCTTGGGAGGCATGTGTTAATAAATATTCTGCTTATAAATTATAAGAGGGGTGTCATCAGCTATAGCTGGAGTTCAGTCCATCTCCAACTACTGCAAACTTCTCCTAGTCAAAGATGACAGATCCTTGGACCTCATAAAAAGCCTTGGAAGGAGCATGCTGTCCTCGAGACGCACCTGGTTATGCCAAGCTTGAGGAGGTCCCAAAAATGCAGACGTGTTGAGGGAAGCAACATCCACATATTCGTATTTCAGCTGACATCCAGCTGAGTGCTCTCAGCAGTGTTGTTTTCACCGTTTAGTTGTGCTGGGGGAAGAGCCATCTGCCAGGGCTCAGCCTACTCACTGCCTTCTTTCTGCCAAGTCTGTTCCATGGGGAATATGTGGGCAGCAGCCCCTCAGCTCCCCGGAGAAGCAGGGCTGCAGTTCAGCCATCCCTTACGTGCCCCTGCCCTCAACAAGTGCCTGTCTACAGGACACTGATGCCATAGTCCAGTCATTAATAAATATTAGTGATCGGTTCTCTTCAGACCGTATTGAATTTTGAAGCACAGTAAGTCTCTTCAGTTTAAGAGCAAAGACTGCCACTTGGGGCTGCCTGACTATGAAGTTAATCACAAGAAGATGTCCAGTAAGTTTTGACAATTCACCCTCTCCAGGAATTATCACCTTCCTTTATTTCAAGCAGCCAGCCGGAATCACTTGCTGTTACACCAATGGTTTTCCTTTTATAGTTTACAGATTTTGTGGCTAATTGTGAAGAAAGCCATTTTTGGAATGCCTGGGCAATACAAGCATGAATCACAGCAGCAAGCCATTGCTTCTGTCTCCCAACATGTATCATGGAACTATTTTCTTCCATCTCTTTTGTAGTACAGTACATTCTACATTGTGAATCATTTTCATACAAAAATAGAAACCAGTGATGACTCTGTGTTCGCTTCACAGCAGAGAAGAAAGAACTAGCATCTCATAACTAAAGTGCCAGGTTTAGTGGCATTGTAACAAATTGCTGCACAGACTGGCTTGAGTGTCAGCTGCAGAGAGATTAATAGACCCCTAAACACGTTTCCTAATAAAACATGAATTTAAAAAAAAAAAAAAATCAAAATCAAATTCTGGTCCTCAGGGAAGATCCAAAATAACACACAGATATTTACTGCCATGTCCAAAAAGGGGCTTGGATGTTGTGACACTTAATAATGCCATACCTAAAAGCAAAATGAAATGCTACCATTCACAATGCTGAATTAGGTGCCTATCATCCCTATGAAGTGAATGAGGGGAATTAAGCACCTGGGAATCAGATTTACAGTCTACAGCATGCTGGGGTGTGGGAGGTGAAATGCTTAGGTCAGGCAGCATTTTGGCCGTCTCTTCCAGAGATCCTACCTATATTGCATGCTAGTTCTGCTGAGCAGCGTCTCCTGGACATGAGCCACTCTGAGCCAGGAGCACAGTCCTCCTCAGCAGAGTGCCAAATGTGACCTAGTAATCCTGCTGGGAGGCTGGGAACATTAACTCATGCTTATTGCCACCCTAACATGGCTGCTCGGCTTCTCTCCAGCCTTGAGCCTGCACCTGCTTGGGATGCAGGTAGATAAAGCCTAAGCCTTCCTGCAGAAGATAATGTAGAGATTTCCTTAGGTGCCTAACTCGGGCCATGACAAGTGTTCATTCTGTGGAGCATGCTAGTGACTGGAGACTTTACAGTTTTCCAGCTGCTTAGCATGGCCCATCATTTAGTTCTGCTGGAAGAAGTGACTGCAGTAATACTTCCATTTCCAATTTAGCAAATTCAGTCAGGTAAACTTAAGACAGATTTCTAATCTCAGTGACTCTGCCTGGCAATTGCCCCTTCTGTAACACTCCAATGCTAGAGTAACATGAGCATTCTTCAGTGAGAATACACCAAACTGGCTTTTTTTTTACTGGAAGTTGTGGGACTAGAGGGTTATTCAGTGGGGTACAGGATCCACAGACAGGAGGTATAGCTAGCTGAGAGTTACACAGGTTGGTAATGCCTGTGCAGGGAGAGCTGGCAATTTAACAAACAACATAGAGGATATTTTGAGTCAAGGTGTAAAATGAAGCTGCAGTGGCCTTGAGTTTCATCTCTTGCAGTAAATCAGGAATTGTATTACAGAGGCCAGAGAAGTCATGCTACTACTGAAGCGATTAGGATCAGCCTCAACACTGAAAGGCCTGAAGGCATTTTAAATTTTATGGAATTGTAATTTAAACAAGAAAGGAATTTTAAAAAATCATTTTTCTGCCACATAGACATGGTGTGCATCCAATCCACTCACTCCTGTTTTCAGCTGCAGAAATATTCATGCTTTGGCTCACCTACAATCTGAATTTGTCTTAGCCACACCGCCAAAATACACCTCCTTCTCTATCTGGCAGATCCATTTAGTTCTTTTAAACCCTTACAAGGGAAGAAAAATACTGTTTATCTTGCCTGTTTTTTAGAGGATGCTTAACAATAGCAACAACATATATTGCTTTTCAGTATGCACACCATGAAGGGCCTTCAAGATTGAATAGTCACAAAGAGAAAGCAGCGGTGTTTTAGTAGCCTCCTGAAGACATTTTGGCCAAAATTCTGTAAACATGAGCTGATGTGTCACCTTTCTTCCAGCAGTAGTCTCATTGCTATTAAAAAGACAGTTCCTGCAATACAGTTCTTCACAAGCTGTGCTTAAAAGATCACTGCCCTAGTGTGCTACAAAGGCCACCACATGCCAGGCATGGGAATAAAATTGTCATGAGGATAACAGGATCTCAAGCACCAGCTGAGATGAAGTTACTGTTGATCATTAGGGTACTAACAGATGAACATATTATGCCTTTCTGCAATAATTTAAGGAGTTTGCAATAATTTAAGGAGTTAGTATCCCCGTGTTTGTGGTTGTCATGCTCACAGCGAAGTCAAAAGAAGATAATACAGCCAGTGTCTCAACAGCTTCAGTTTGAAGTCTGTTGGTTTAGCTTAGATTTCACTTCACCTGCAGTTTAAAGCGCAGACTGTGGCAATAAAGCAGCTGAGGTGGGGCACACATTCTGTTCTGCTAGTTTTGCTGTGGAAAGATATAACCTCCAAGACAGGACTACAATCAGTAACTGGGGGAGGTGACCTCTTAGGCCACCCCAGAGAGATTCACTGGATCTCATTTATCAGTATCTCTAGTCTCTGGCAAGTGTGAGTTTATTCAAATAAAACTGCCCCTCATAGCACTAGCTGAGCTGACTTGAATTACTTCACATGTGCTCAGGGCATACATAGAGCTCCTATGCCTCAGCCAACACACAGCAATTTATGTACACATTTTGCATTTCAGATGTCCATGCATGTTTTATTAGTGGAAATATTCATTTGCACATAGTACTTACTGGAGTGAAGTAAGTTTTTGAGGAGCTCTGGACAGCAGAACAAAACAAACTGCCTGGACTTTGAAAAAGAAGCATTTATGGCAAGTTGAAGCACTGTTGTCAGTTTCTGTTTTTTCAACAGTTTCTATCAGGTTTTATTTCAAAATAACTGTTTTTCATTTGTCTGAGGACATTCCTAATCAAATTTACTGTACACAGGTCCTTCATTTTACATGACTGGACACAAACAAGCTGGGGTGTTTTTTTGCACCAAAATTGTTGGATTTTAGACAGCTCTGGTCTGAAAGATCTGTAACCACGGTGATATCTACTGGAGTTGTGTGGCTGCAGAAACCCTATTTTTCCAGATGCTGAATGGGGACAGCCTCTAATGTAAATTACTGTTTAAGTCCCAGTTCAGCAAAGTTCATGCTTGACTTCCAGCACAGGCTTCAACCTCTTACTCAAGTTAATCGCACACTTAATAGCTTTATTAAGTGGGGATGGAACTAAGCATATCCTTAAAAATATGCTGTATCAGGACCTACCCCACAGATGGTCAAGATACCAACTGCAGCCTTAATCCAGATACCACTAAAATTAATGGGGGACTTCAGTGGCCTTTGGTTGAAGCACATAAATGGCAATCACAGGTGTGCTTCAATGTCAGAATACATAATCAGTTTTCCTATGATGTAATTTTCCTCTGCTTTACTTACATGCATGCAAACCTGGGAGCTGGAGGAGAGCTGAAGGCTTAATGTCCTGGGGTAGTGTTAATTTCCTGGAAGAAGTCAGCACAGACAGGAGGATGTAGGACCTTCAAGCTACTGATTCTTCCCAGACTTCCACACGACAGCAAAGAACAATGTGGTGGAGCTGAGGGTAGAATGTGACTCAAAAGTATGGCCCATTGTTTTGCATAGGTATCTTTCAAGGTTCTGATCTCACTTAAGCACAGCACCCCATAAAGCTGAGGCTCTAATGCTTTTCTAAAGTGTTAGTCATAACTGAATAATCTTATAAAACTACTCTGAATAGTGCAAAAATACTTATTTTACCATAATCATGTCTGACCAGAGGATGTTGGGGGGGGGGGGGGACACAAACCACTTAGGATAAAAATTAAATACTTCAGTCTTCAAGCAAAAATGGAAGTATAGATGGCAAAAATCCCAAAACCTCTTCAGTAAATTAATTTAAGCTGAGCTGAGACTGTCAGACTCATTGCTGCAAGGTAGCTTGACTGAACGGCTCAAAATTCATATGCCGCTTTTGTTTTCATCCCCACATTACTGCGATTGCTGTGCCAAAGAACAAGTAAGTCTGGAAAGGATTTCCTGGCTAGGATCTGCTTTGGGGCTATAAGTTAGCAGAGAAGACAGGCCCTCTCTATGATGGGTGAATTAGAATATACATATATCATGAGCAATATTAAGGAACAGAACCTGGGCTGTTTTCTGCCTGGCAACAGGTTTACATAGGCTATAGTCAATGGGCCTCTGTAGGCACCCTGAACAGCCTTCTAAGCTTCAATGAGGAGGTAAAAACCCTGTTCAAGAGGTGAAGAGCTTTGTTGCTGGGTACCTATCATACTAGACATAGTCTCCTGTTCCCCATGTTATCTCAAGCACAGAGATTCAGGACAAAAGTACTGCCCAAGAGGATACAAAGACAACAACTTTTGAGCAGTAGAGTTAAGAGCAGCTCTGTTGGCAAGATGAAGTTCTCACATGAATGACTGTGGACCACTAAAGTTCAGAATTGCTGGAGTTCATCAAAATATAGAGCAGGTGGGTTTGATTTTTGAACAGAAAAATAAGATGAGGAAGGAGCAGCAGCACCTGTGCTTTTCACAGAAAGAAACTCACAAGTTGAATATGCAGGTTTATTTTGGGATAGCTTGCATCCACAAAGGGGAGACTGGTGGTAAGAACTGAGGAAATAGGACAAGTAAGCAAAAATGTGGACCTTTGACTACACTACCCAAATCTCTACCTGGGGGGAATAAAAAAATACTTCTTGTACATGAAAACTGTAAAAGACACAAAAGCAAAATATTCTGAAGAACATATTTTAAAGCTCAGGTAAAGTAGACAATACAGGTTATGTATTATCTACAGAACTGATCCCTGAAGTCTTCACCCACTTACACTCTGGAAGTGAGCCACAGCTATTGTTTCTCTCTCATACGTATGTATCTACATAAATGCTTACCTTGTCTTTAAAACATAAGGTGCTGGGATTTCTTTGTGGTGTTTTTAAGTTACTGTTTACACATTACTAGTGTTTTCCTTGCCAAATCTACAGAATTAGAAAGAAAGTATGCAGAAGCACTTAGTAGCAAGACACTAGCTTTTGGTTTACAGATAGGTTGATACTGTCTGTCTCTGCCTTCTCCTTCATAACTGTGTGGGCTTCACTCAGTTGAGCTGGGATTCTTGGAAAAAACCTCATGCTGCATAACTACCTAGTATTAGCATTGGCTGATTAAGCAAGTAAGCTGAGCTTGCAGTTTATCTTCTGAAGGCATTATCAGAAATGTAAACTCTCAAATCTCAACTTGTCCTTGGTCAAAGTTGGTCAAAGACTGATGAAAGCAAAAACCGATACTGGATCCTAATTGTTTCATCAGTGAAATTATTAAAAATGGAGGAAAGTGGATTCTTAGGAAAATTATTGAAATAGCTAATCAATCCAGAGCTATGGACATGTTTACAGGCTAAGACAAGCCTCTTTTCTGGAAAGGCTCAAGAGTGTTCCCCAGAGGTATACTAGGTCAGCAGTGAAATTTTGCCCTTCAGCATGATTGGCAATGTAGGGTCTGCCTCTCCCCTTTGAGGAAACAAAGTGCAACTGAAGTGGAGGTTACCATTTATATGACTCCTTTCATCCTACTGTGCTAACAGTGAATAGATATAACTATCAGCATCTTTGATGAAAACATCCTACTTTGGCTAGGTGCAGAAAAGGCTGGATGAGGGCTGAAGAAACAAACATGTAAATTTGAATATTGGATGCATTTTGCCCACGCTTCTGATATAAAACGTAATTGCATCAGATGCTCTCTAAAAACTGCCAGTTTGCTTAAGATTATTCAGCAAATTACCTCAATAGCTGCTTGCCTACACTTCACAGACAGATTGCAAGGAAGTACTTTTCTCTCAGATGCAGATGAGGAATAAGGTCTTGGGATTGATGTAGATGCTTCCAATCTCCTTCACTAGCAAATGACTTTTTTTAACTGCTCGCACAGCAGGCAGACTTATCTTTAGATAGAGGTAGCCAAGAAAGGAAGGACCATGGATATGAAACCTCCCCCTCCCCCACCCCAATTTCATTGCTTTGGTAATGGAGATTACTCTTTAATATGAGCAAAACAGCAAAAGCATTTTATACTTCTTTTCAGTAGCCAAAGAGAATTTATCAAAACCTTGGCAATAAAACCCATCCTCAAGTGTAATTTATGCCAGATAAAGGATGAATCTACAGCACAGCAATCTGGGCCATTCTGTGAGAGACTGCCAGCTCAGATCACATGGAGATTTCTCCAGGGTATGTGGAGATGTGTCTCCTTAGCTAACGCTTCCTTAGGGAAGAGTAGAACATGGGCAAATTCTGGCAGCTTTTTCTTTCCCTTGAAGTAAAGGAGATTTTTTTGTCACATTTCCTCCAAAGCCCAGTAAAGAACCACAAAAGGATTTTAAAAGGTTTTAGGGGAAGCTACTGCCTGCAGAAACTCCCACAGCATGAATCCAGTTATGATGCTACAGCATGAGAGTGGAAGAGGATGGAAAAGCTAGCAGAGGGATAACTTCCCCGCATATTTAGCCTGGGCATCACAGCCCATTTAAAAAAAATGAAGAAAACTTGTCCTACTGGTAGAATAATGAATGATTAAAACAGGAAGAATTGCTGGAAGTGCTCATTTGCTCTTGCTTCCAGATGATCTTGCAAGCTGGCCTGTTAACCTGGCTGGTGGGGATGGCTTCCTCAGTGAAAGTCAATAGAAGACAATCCTCTAATACTTTTTATCTTGGCAGCCTTTCAAAATGTAACATGTATAAATAAATGCCAACATTAATTCCATGGAGAAATGCCTCGCATTCTCAGAGTTGAAAATGCAAATCAATTACACAGTCTATCTTAATTCTACCATCTTAAAAAAAAAAGGAAAAAATTCTAATGACATATTACACTGCTTTGTGAATCAATTCCAAATTATTGGTAATTTTCACACATCCTAATCCATCAAGAAGTTTTATTTTAAAGCATATTCAAGGCCTTCTGAATCAATGTAAAGACTACACTGGCCATAGAGCTATATAGTAGACCCTGAATTATGATTTTCCTATTCTGTGTGAATGATTTGGCAGCAACAAAAGACTCTGCATTTCCACTTCAGACAGAGGGAGCTTCAAAGGTCTCTTTCAAAGGCTTCAAGTTTAGTTAATACCAGAAAAACAGTGCCTATTTAAAAGAAAAAGAAATGTTTGTAGTAGTCAGAGACTTAAACACCTTATAAATAGAGGGAACTGAGAAACCCCACAGCCTTCCTGGGGTTGCTAATCATCTAATGCTTCAGAGTAAGATTGGGAGGAGAGGGGATGATCTGAAGCTCTTTTTTGTCTTTTATTTCACTAGCAGTATATTGTAGCTGTGTAAAAAAAACCCTCTCAGTTTAGAAAAAAAATGCTCACTTCAGAAACAGACAACTCTGCTACAATCCTGCCAACATGCAAAGCTAGCAGAAATTCCTTCCCTTAAGGGCCATTAGTTTCATTTTTCTGACTGCCAAAAAGCACGTGCCTTTTAAGAAGGTGCCAGAGGACCAGGGACATATTGCTGTAATTATACAGTAGGCAACTAAGCTGAACTCAGGGCTTGTCAGACCTGGAAGGAAGGGGGATACCTGTCTGACCTCTGTAAGGTTGCCTTGTCATGAAAGGAACCAGCCAGCACAAGATGGCTACTTAAATGACTAAGGGAGGGATGCTGAACAGAAAGCTGGTATTGTTTGCTGATCAAGATGTCAATTACTACTGATAGAAGTACTGGTTTACTAACAGGGAGTTTAACTTCTGAGCAAGTACATGCCTACCCAAAGGTCTTATCTGCAAGATGAGGATGATGCAATTGGAACAATCTAAATACTCTATTCCAGCTGTGGGGGCCACTAGAAATGTATCAACAAACACCCTTGCCATTTGAGAACAACCTGCAGGAGCAAGCCAGGGGCTCCAGCCCTAGGGTCTTGGTATTATTCAGAGAATAGTGTTGGACTTTGTCCTGCACCAATTATAAGATGTTTGCATCAAACTTACTTTCTTCTCCTCCCACACTACTGTCCTTATTTTATATTTTCATCTTTTCTTTTCCCTGTCCCCTTTCTTTCACTCTCATTTCTAGTTCATTTCCAGTTCAGCTCCCCCTCCTCCAAAAAAAAAAAAAAGCCCATCAGCAGTGTGCTGTCATTACCTGACACTACATTAAATCCTGCTTGTATGGCAAGATCTTAGAGCAGGAACTATCTGCTACTCTGCACACATAAAGCATCCAGTAAAATGCAGACCCATTCTTCTGTAGCCTACTGAAACTTTGACTAATGTTAAGAGTTATTGTATCATATCACCCAACCAGAGTTTTGCAGGGAATATGCCTCATCTTTAGGCTATTACTGTTAAAATCATCTTTACCAAATCTTCCACATCTTTTGAAAAATCTCATCTTAAGGTATTCCAGTTGGACTAGATCTTTGTGCAATTCTTAGGACCCTCAAGTTTAAGACACTGAAATTGAAATAAATGCCCTCTTCTCCATAGTTCTTATTAAAAACACCATATAGGTGTTAGAATTTCTAAGTAGTAGCTAGAAAGTCAATTTCAAATAAAAAACTGCCATTTACATCATCCAAAGGTGACACTATGAGATCAGCCTTGCACTTAGGAGAAACACGAAAATTAAGGTCCTCAACCCCACTCCAATATTTTCTTCTGATTTTTTCTGTGCAAACAGTGTCTTTAAAAAAAAAAAATCCATTTTTTAGTGTATACAAAGCTATCAGACTCTTCTTCAAAAACAGAGTAAACCTGACAAACTGTGACTATTCTTGTAGGAGACTAATAGCTTTTTTCCAGAAATTGGAGTAGATGAAGTATGGTTGTTCTCACACCAGTCACAAATCTGTACTAATGATAATGTAGGAAACAAGATAGCTGAGGAGATATTACAATATAAAAATACATTTACTCTAAGAAACTATCCATCAGCACCACTCTGTCCCAATGATGACTCCATCTCTTTTTCAAAGGTCTGTTAAGCATAGATTTATTATGTAGCACCCAAGTTTTTTCAGCATTGTCCCTTTCGGCTGAACATGACAAGTTTTTTTTATACTTTGACCACACACCCCAGCATACTCATATACATTGTCATCTCAAATACCTACTATGCTCACTTGAAAAAAGTTTGCTTTTCAAGATTCATTTTTACACAAGTTCTTCACTACACTGAACATTTTTAACTGAAAAGTCTACCATTTGACAAGACTAACTCTGAATTAGAAAGAAACTTAAGTATCCACTATATTAGTGAGAAAGCCATTTTTAAATGCAGTATTTCAAGGAGAATTTTTAAAATCTCTAGTATTTCTCACCCATCCCCACTGGAAATGACCAGCAATGACAATTAATCCTGAACTATTGAAACTCCCCTTACTTAACACAAGTTAGTAAACTAGTTTAACACAGCTTCTCTCTTAATTGGACTGAGTTACTGTCCAAGAAACACAGTATAGTCATGTAATAGAAGTGATAATACATACATATATGAAAGCAGTCCTTTTGCTACTCATTGTGTCCAGGTTGTTACCAAACAATTCCTGAGAGGGACTACTCGATGCAGCAGATTTAGCTACCTTACTCCTGCAGTCAGGTCTTTAGAGACCAAACAGCCCCATTTGAAAGACTAAATAAATACCCAATCTGCATAACCTCCAGTGGATCCATCAGCTGTACTCCTGCATTATATGCTCATCTACCTTCTGAGCAATTGTCTCCCTCAAATAATTAGACTGATCTTACTAGCAGGGTCCTAATCCTCACTCACTGTCTCCTTTACCCATTAGCTGTCCCTAATTTCTTAGCTGTATCTTAACAGGCTGCAAGCTTACCAGCTACTATTCCTTATCCAGTGATATATTCCCCAACCAAAATTCTACTTCTACAGGTCATTAGGGAAGTATTTCTTTTCATGACAGCTCACAGCCTTGAGGTACAGTGTCTTCTATAGTCCCACTTGGTGACTCCTTACACTACTAGAATGAGTTGGAGGCATGCTCTAAAATTTATTAGGCTGTAGCAAAAAATTACACATTTTCCTTCACTGGGAAAGACCACCATATGAAGATAGCATTGCACACCATGGTAAGCCTAGGAAGCTAGCAGGGGCACCTTCCCTTCACAGAATCACTTAGATTTAAGGCACTTCTTGAGATCACCTAGTCCAACTCCCTGCTCAAGCAGGGTCAGCTAGAGCCATTTCCCAGCACCTTGTCAGCTGGGTTTTGGATCTGCACAGAGACTCCACAACCTGTGCTTGACTACCCTCATAGTAAAAAAGTGTTTTCTCCTGTTCCGATAGAGCTTTATCTTTTTAGATTTGTGCCTATTGCTTCTTGTCCTGCCAGTGGGCACTACTGAGATGCTTCTGGCTCCATCTTCATTCCTTCCCATCAGGTTTTTAAACACATTGATAGGGTCTCCTCCTAAGCCTATACTTTAAGGGGAACATGAGTCTTTAGGCATAAGATCTCTCACCTCAGCCCCCAGTTTAGAATAAAATAGCACCACCAGGTGTTTTACTGCAGTGTTGTACCACAGAAGTTTTTGTTCTTGCTATTACAGTATAGAACATTTAACCATATTTAACAGACAAGATGAAGGATTTTATCTTAGCAAGCTACCAGAAGCTGAACTTGAAATTTCAGAGTATTCCTACATACACACATATGCAGAGATCTGCCTAGAGTGATCTAAGCACTACCTGTTTCACAATAGGAAAAGCACCTGCAAATGCACCTCAGCCAAGAGGTTCAAGTTCTAGAGATCAATTCCATTAGCTTCCACCACACTTCTTTACTGACTGTACCTCAGAAGACATTCTTCCATTAGCAGAAGTACTGAAAAGTATTACCCCCATTCTGCAGTTAAAGTATGATGTAAACAGGGCTACAAGACTTCAATATTGATCTGGAAATGAGGCATTTCACTTAAATAACAGCAAAACAGACACTTACACTAAACAAAAACAGCAGCTTTGATTCCTGTGACTAAACACTGAACAGGGAGCAGCCAAGATGACAGTAAATAAAGGTGGCATTCTTCACCTATTCATTTTATGAAAAGGCACTTATCTTGGCCAAGGCAGTCTTTCATAATGAAGAGGAACCTCTCCTTTTTACCTTAGTCAGATGCTTCCAAATGCATGCTGAGTTGTAGCAGAAGACTGTGGGTCAAAGTGTGATTCCCAGCCTACTGAAAGTCAAGACACCAGATCAGCAAATACAAATTCTCCTCAGATCCTTGTTTGCATTACTTACCTCTAGAAGTGACACTTCCAATACTCTTGCACTTCAGAATCTCAAGGGGTTGTTCTGACAGTTCTGTCAAATTCTCCTCATCCTGTGCCAGTTTAAGCACCTATGTCTTGTCCCCAGTCTCCTAGGCCACAGGATGAAGACTGGATAGTGTTTGTTCAGTCACTCTTTGTAGAAGGCAAACCCTAACTGCTACAATATTTAGACTGCATAAGCTTCCTGAATCAGATCGCCAGTGCACAAGCAACAGTTCTAAGGAATTCTGACGCTGGCAATTTAAACACTTTTAACAAGCCTCCTTTGGAAAACCAACAGAACTGCTTATAGTCCTTAGGGAACAGGGCTTTAGGATCAGTGACCATAAACATTTGATCAAGTGTTCCTGGGATCAGGTTGATCAGCTGTCCTAATTTTACATTTTCACTGTAATTATAAATACCTCAAAGATGATTAAAACAGTTTTACAACATTAGGTAACTGCTCTGCCTGAACCAGTGAGGGTAGCCAGATGCAGGGGCCAATGCTTTGTTTAAAGGCAACCAGAATCCCCAAACAAGATAACCATACAACACATGTAAGATCAGTCAGTTCTTGCCAGGAGAGTACCAAGGCAAGGGGCATGAACAGCCTCTGGCATCCCTTTGAGGTCTTAGATTTGTCCTTGGTCAAAACCAGGTTTGTTTTCTGCTTTAAAAAAAAAAATAATTTAAAACTTTGATGAAAACTAGTGCTAGAAGCACAATCATGCTCATTAGCAGATCAGTAAGAGAATGTTTTCCTTCTGTACTTTGAGCTGACTGCATCCTGAATAGCAACTCAGACATGGCAACTTCAGAAAAGTCCAAGTGTGAGACTAAGTTACCCCGATGTAGCAGCTGATAGGGAATAAACTGCAAAATAATTAAAAGAAAGCAAACAGGTTTAGTTGTCCGAACAAGGAATTTTAATTTTAGGTCAACTATTGAACTAGGTCAACATCCAGTTCACAACGTCTACAGATAGTGGGCATAGGCAGTCACTATGGTAAGTTTATTGAAGCACCAAGCTCCACACAAGACTGTAAAATACATTTTAAACTACTAGTAAGAAAGCTTCTTCAAGTCAACAATA
>JANHGO010000027.1:22821154-22833706 GCA_024606505.1 Aquila spilogaster
CTTTTACAGATAAGTTACAAACAGAGAAAAGGCAAATAAACAATTTTGTACAAGAAATTTAACACATTCTGTACAACGTCTTCACTTCGCTGTCATCATTTGTACAAACTCTGTAAAAGGAAAGAGTTGTACAAGAGTTATTCAGAGAAAAATGTGAATTGCAAGATCTGAGAAGTGACCTGCCTTACTAGTGCTGAACACTGTTTCAAAACTGTTTTCAGTTACATTCAAAAAAAGCATCTTCAAGACAGTCCCCTTCTCTAATCACACCTAAAAACCTCTTATTTTTAGTGGCAAAAGGCCTCTACTTTTATCAAAAAAGTTGGTCCCTCCATGAATTGGGGAACAGCCTTACTTCCAAAATAAAACATTACAGGGTCGTCATGCCCACTGACTTACAGATAGGGACAAGATACCCAAGAATGACTAAGAGATCAGTAGAAATTGTGCTGAGGTGATGATCAGTTAAGTAGGTGTGCAAGACATTGTGTTGGCCTGAATCTTTTTCAAAGCAGAATAGCTCAAGTCTTACTATTTTGCCTGACCAGCTTTAAGCAACTGAATCATTGCTTATTCACAGCACATTGGAATTTAGATCCCACAAAACAGGATACTTCACTTATCTTGCTGAACCATAGTTTCAGATACAACAAAAAGAAACCAGGAACCTAAGAGGAGTTAACTGCTTGCTTAAGTCTCCAAAGAGCAACTGGAAGTGAGAGGTGCCTACGCTCTCAAGTGCCAGCCTCTAAACAGTCTATTTGTAAGTACAGTTATGGAGCAGCAGCCTTGTTCATAAAAAACACCTTTTCACTTGCAGATGAGTGCTCATCCCACAGCCACAACCAAAAAGGCCTTCAAGGGAAGCCACACCTACACCTCAGAAACAGTGAGGGTATTATCTAAAAATACCCTAGCTCTTTTCTATAAAATGTTCAGAAAGTTAAAATGAAAACAAGCTTAGTGATTCTGAGCTGCAAGCAATTGTCTAACACAACTCCTCCTGCTTGCATGACTTCATTTAAGTTTCATTGGCAGAAAGAAAGGAGGAAATAGAAATAAGGTATTGCTGCAGCTGATTTATAGGACATTATTTAAGAGGTCTTCTAAAGGTCTTGAGATTTCTGCATATTTTAGAGGCTTTTCCCCTTTAATTAGTAATTTTAAAAGCATTAATGAAGAATGAGTGACTTGCTACAGTCAGATCAACATTCATTAGTGAACAGAACAGTATGAACAATATGTGAACATCTCTGCTAGCTTCCTCATTCTAATGGTCATTAGACATCATTAGATTTAGAAATTTATTTCTTATACTGCAGAGTTAACAGTAATTTTTTGCCTTTGGCACAAAGGTAGCAATAACCCACTTAAACCTATTTAGACATACACTATGTAGATACTAAAAGACATTAGCTTAAAGGAACACTAACTGTTGAGAAGATCTCATCTGAACATTGCCCTGTTTAAACTTGGTGTGGCTATCAGCATCTACACAGTCACCAGAATGAAGAGTGCTACACAAAAACAATTGGTTAACAACTCCTTACCTTCATAGTTTACTTGACCATCACCATCAATGTCTGCTTCCCTAATCATTTCATCAACTTCTTCATCTGTTAGCTTCTCCCCAAGATTTGTCATCACATGACGGAGTTCTGCAGCACTAATGTAACCATTACCATCCTGGGAAGGGAAAAAAGGAAGGCTGGAATAGACTTGCCTAAGGCCTAGTGACGTAACCGTAACTCAAGAATATTGCAGAGCAAGTTGAACATTAAGAAGTTATCATAGCTATAACCACTAGCATTTGCACAAGGCAAATGAGAGCTGTAAGCATATCTTCAGTATTGTCCAGGATCTTAGTCTTAAAAACACATTTTAAAACCAACTTATCCAATACCATCTACCTTGGCTGTCCTATCCCAAGAACTTTTTTTAATCACTGACAAAGCAATGAGCACCTTTTGCAACCTTTTTAGGTGACAGATGCTTATTCAATCACATGACTGCCTGGGTCAAGTGTCTTTCCTGAACAGAAACTACTTCTCATTCACCTGTTTCATGGGAGTCCAGCACAATGCCACAAGGCCTTCAGAGACCACTCTTAACATATTCCATCCTAGCCAGGACACTGGGTATCAAAGTACTAGTGTATACAAACTCTGGACCAGCTTTTTCCTCCCCACACCCCAATGTACTTATCATATGTTTCCTGTTTAAAAGTGCATGTTGCTTAAGAAGCTGATTAACTTTAGACTCAGTCTTTACTAAGTAAATTGCTAAATAAGTGAAAGGTTTAAAGATTACCATTTTAAATATTTAAGCAATCTCCCTGCCAGCCTTGTACAAGTATTTTAGTATCATAGTAAGTGGTAGCTTAGTAGTATCACCCACTACCATCATGATGACTCAGCTGACTTTCGGGTATAGTACCACAGTAGACTGAATTTTACAGAGAGTAGTTAACCTAGAGGTTCTAGATGACAGGACTGCAGATACACCTCAATTCAGTGAGGAAGCTAATTAGAAGTCAGACTGAGTTTTCAGAACAAATATTTAAGGGAAAGATTTTAGTACCTTGTCAAACACACGGAACGCTTCTCTGATTTCTTCTTCACTATCTGTATCTTTCATTTTTCTTGCCATCATTGTCAGAAACTCTGGAAAGTCAATTGTGCCATTGCCTGCAAAATAGTTACTTTGTTAGAAAAACACATTTTAGGCACTTTATTAAATTACTTATAAGTAAAATCCTACCATCAGCATCTACTTCATTGATCATATCCTGTAGCTCTGCTTCTGTGGGGTTTTGACCAAGCGATCTCATCACTGTCCCCAACTCCTTTGTAGTTATAGTACCATCACCATCCTTGTCAAATAGTGAAAAAGCTTCTTTGAATTCTGTACAACAACAAAAACCAAGTTAATTCCTTTAGCTTTGAAATATTAAGTTTACTTAATCATATAAGAATCCATTGCTGCTTATTGTTGTAAATTACAAAACTTGATTTCATTCTCTTAAGACAATTTCTGTATACTGCTCAGACTGCTATAATTGTAATGCCAATATGGAAGCACCAGCATCTGGAAAACAACCCACCAGTCTACCAATCAACCACATTTTGACCTAAACATGATAGAAGGTCTTCCATTATAGAAGTACTCAGATGTTTGTTACTATCCATCTTGAACAAAGATCCCTAATACAGAGCTGAAAGGAATAGCTGTCTGCAACTAGAATGATCCACATCCTTGGTAGGAACTGTTTATCTCATGAAAAAATAATATGAAATTACTTTGAGAAAGCCAAAAAATGGTACTTAAAATACACATGCTACAGCTTAATAGCACTTCTGTTACTAAGAGAGGAGACAAGTCAATGGTAAAAGGTATAATCAGACCAAACTAAAAATAGGACAAGGAGTAATGGTTTTAAACTGAAAGAGGGTGGATTTAGATTAGATGCAAGGAAGTTCTTCACTGTGAGGGTGGTAAGGCACTGGAACGGGTTGCCCAGAGAAGTTGTAGATGCCCCATCCCTGTAAGTGTGCAAGGCCAAGTTGGATGGGGCTTTTGAGCAACCTGGTCTAGTGGAAGGTGTCCCTGCTGAGGTCCCTTCCAACTCAAACCATTCCATGATTCTATGAAATAGTTTCTCATTATAACTCACTTCCACTGGACATGTAAGTCTGAACAGTATATGCTATATAAAGCTGCAGTACCTAGCACCATTGGTCTTAACATTTGGCCATACCTAGCTAGAAAGGAACTTCTCCCAGCACACTCTCCCATTGGACTTCTGCAGTTCTTCAGTCTATGTATATACACAACTCCAGTGAGCTGTTCAAGGAGGAAAGTCACTGGAATCTTAATTTCTGAAAAGCTGCTTAGAAAATTGCTTCAGCCCTACTGTATCCTGAAACAGGCTTCATAGAACTAGTAAAAAACAGTTGTAAGACTGCCTAACTGTGTTTCAATGCTACCTCTTAACCCCCTACAATGGCTGTATTGTAGCCAGCAATATTAATACAAGCATAACATGTTTAATTGTCCAGCCCAAAAATGGAGCTGGTTTTAATCCATGCCATCTGTTTGTCTTTGGCCACAGACCTTAAACTAGCTCACTGGACTATAGTAGCTCATACACAAATTACAGTTAAACATGGAAAACTTATCTATTCCCTTGCATGGTTCAGATCCTTTTACAGCTTTCAAGGCACCCAAGATTATGACTTTGGAGAACTCATTAGCTCAAGGGTACTCCTGCATCAGAAATACTTCCAAGAATTAATTTTTCAACATTTCCAAGCAGCCAGCTTTCCAGATGGTGGGTTTCCCAGGCCAGAATTAGTCAAAGTAAAAGTTGTTTTCACATGAACTGTATAAAGTCTTACTTGATCCATTTCATACTCTGAAACACTCAAGGTGAGTACAATCTGGAAAGCATTAAAAATGCAACTACAAAAATAGGCTTTTTATAGTTCATGAATGCAGTTATAATACCAGAGCCACAGCTGAGTCCCATCCAGGAAAAAAACCACTCTTCTACCTACATCTAACAGTTTGAAGTGTCCCAAAAGCCAACTCCCACTGTTTAGCACATGAGAATCAGAGCAAGGCTACCACAGGACCAGACAAAACAGTTTCAAGCCAGTATTGTATAATGAAAAAGCAGATAGGCCAGAAGAGGCTTCTGGGTCAAGCCTAGTAGAGAAGTTCATAGTCTATCATGGAAGGACCTCAAAAGGGGAACACTGAGTCTTCAAGTGAGATACTCAACTGTTAATCAAAATGTTTAGCTGTTAACCACTTCATCCTTAGCTTGAAGGTCAACTGTCACAAACCCAAACATGAAGCAGACTTCACAGTACTGCAGTGGCCCTGCTTAGAAAGAGTAATATTTAATTTTTACACAAAATTCAAAGACTTGCTTTCTACAACACTGGCCATTTAGTGGTATATTCTGAACACTTGACATGAACCACTCAAAGGACAACTCTCTACCTTTCTTTTACTCAAAGATGCTGTAGGCTAAGAAACAACCAGCTATAAATCACAACCATAAAGAAAGTAAAGCAAGTCAAAGATCAGCAGCATATTCCTGTTTGAAATGCTGAATCAAGTTAGGAATACATTAAAATACCTCTTTAACCACTTCTAGGAACCACCTCCAGTAATTAGAACAAAGGAACAACAACCCATGCAGATACAGTTTAGACTAGAACAAGAACAACCTAGCAGAGTTTTGGAGGACTTGCACCAATGGCCAGTGAAGGGCAGCTATGAAATACTTAAGTTTAGTGAGCAACTCAGTTGTGGCTTCCTGTAATGCAAGATTATAAAACACACCTCCCACACTTAAAGCACCTTATGACTCCATGTAGCATGTAAAACAAATCCTCCCTCTGTTCAACACTCCTCCATAACAAACTTAAAATGAAAATTCTCTTGTATCCTAGATAAGGCTAAACTGTCAGAAACCTGAGGAGTGCTGGCCGAACCACTCATCTTCAGGCCAGCCTATGATGTTTCAGCCTTTCCTTCCCTCTGAAAAGTACACTCCATCAAGAGAAAAGACTACTTCCAGGCCCTATGAAACAAAGGCTAGTCCAACAGAACATGAACTCTGACACCCTAGCTCAAAATGTTCCATCTAACAATAGCTTTTGAGGCATCTCAGCACCACATCACCTTTCCAGATGAAGTGGCAGTCTTCAGTGACCTAATATGTTCAATGAACCAGAACCACCATTCCCACTCTCACACTGTTCAGCCAGCTATGTCTGGAACTTTTATAGGAGAATGTCAATTGTTCTCTTCAGCTACCAGGAGCTCAACACTTAAACATGACTACTTCTACTACAAAATAAATTCTAAATAACTCTTTTGGTCAGATCCCCAACAGAGAACCACAGCACACTACAGGAAGAAGGCATAACAAACACCACACATAGCCCTACTTGTTCAGAGAGCTCATTTACACCTCTTTTGAGGTCTAATGGTAGGAAGTATAGCTCACAAGACCAGGTGCTTTGGGACAAAAGCATCTTTAGAATTTTCCCTGACCACCCACATCAAATGGTCCTGACCTACGTACCTTTTTTAATACAACACTTAACCAAAGAGATACCCATTTGACTTGGCAACTTCAATTCTGACTGAACGAAGCTGCAACTAGCACTCACATTCTGTACCTATGCAGCTTTCAAAATCAAGTCTTTCATATGAACAAAACCTGGGAAGTCTTTCACCCCTACCTATAATAACAAGAAGCTTCAGTCCTATATGACCAATGAGCTCCAAAGAAAATAAGAACATCCGGAATCTTTAACAACTGTATTCTGGTGCTTGACAGCAGAGGTGGAAGATTTATTTCAAGCCCAGGAGAAGTGGCTGCTTTAACTACTTTGGCCTTCTATTTAAGAAAGGGAATATTGTCTCTACCTTGTAGTACAATTTTCTTAAGCCCGCCTTCAAATCAAAAGCTAGGTATCTTCATATAAGCTGAAATGGAACGGTACCAGGCTCAAGCCTTTAAAACCACAGTCTCAGTAAAACATCAAACTGTATGTGTTGACAGTTTTCCCATGCAAGACTACAGCCTTCAACAGGAAAACTAAGCAGCCTGCTTAGTCAGCTGCAACCCCTCCTAAGCAGTACTAGGGATGGTTCCCTAACAGACCAGCAGTGGGCTTATGTCTTCACATCAGAGGTTTACAGTTTACTTGCAAACACATTTCCTTCATGAAATACCACAGCTGAACTGAAAGCGGCAGGCCATTTTACACTGGACACTAACACTAAGTTATACTTTTATTCTTTCCATACAGATGAAAACCCCCTATTCCAGTATGACAAGCTTATTAACACTCACTTTTGGCTCCGAGAACTATACCATCATTACTGAATAGCTAACATTTGCACTAATCCTGAGATAGCATTAGTAAGCTTCCCGTTTATATTCCATAATCAGCTACATCAACAAATAAAGCTTCTACAGTTAAGAACTGGAACAATGAACCATTATTGAAAAGACAGCAGTGACAATTGGTAAAGCCTGCTCCAACTAAACTGATCACAAAACCCTTAAGATATGTAGGCCACTTCCTGAAAAAAATCTCCAGTTGAACTAGATTTGGCTTGTGCTTACTCATTCAGACAGTACCATGGCAACAAGTAAATAGACTAAGGACTTTCCACAAAACCATAATTAGTCTCCTATGAGTTAAAGCAAGCTTCTGAAGTCTAAAAGCTATAGAAAAATGTTCTTACACTTCAGATTTGGCGATAATGGTAAAACCAAAACTAGCTCATCACGACACTTCTGTTTAATGCAGTGTCCTCAAGAGCTACACTGTAGTTAAATAGCAATACATCTCAGACACTCTTATTTGTATGCTTGACCTGGTACTATCAGATTAGCAGAATCCTAACACCCTCTAAAATCATTTTGCATGACAGTTATGCACACTGAGACTTTCTAGTATTAATACTATACACTTGTCAATCAAAAACCCTTAAGTTTTTTAATGTCCATGGCAAGGCTGAATTCTGCATTACCAGCTTTAAGTCACATCAATTATTGAAGTTGAAATCAGTCTTCAGGGAACAGTGACGGACACTAGTTTGTGCAGCCTGCACGAGTAGGAGACATGATAACCAGAAGTCTTAGCTGCCAGTAGACAGTTGTCAGTGCATAGAAACCATTGTTAGTGGGCCAATACTAAGATGCAAGAGATGCATTTTTATTTAACCATTTCAGAGCAAGCACCAGACCAAGTGCACAGAACACTTGTGTCCAAGTACACAATACAGTTCCAAACATGGAATATCAAGAGTTGTTATCACAAAGCCAGTCTCTGCTGTCATCAAGAACAGCCACTCTGTAACACCTCCACTGACAGGAAACCACAAAGTAAATTGGTTTTGCCTTCTGTTAGAAGAACACTCCAGATTCCAAGTCTTCACCAGAGAGCCACCTCCCCCAGCCTTTCAGTTTGCACTTGGGACAATTCTGTAGTCATGAGAGGGGAAAAAAAAAAAAACCACAACACCACAGAGTCCCAAATCTACTAGCTAGTAAAGCTGTGAGGATTGTCTAACTATTCTAGAGGACAGAACTTCAGATTCATTGTATCCGTGGTGCTTTTATAGTAGGTAAGCATTTAAAACTTAGGTGACAAATTAAAACATTCCACAATATTCTTCAGTGTCCAAGTAAGCTAAATAACTTGTGTAACACAGACTGTCACTGGATTAAGAGATGTGCCAGGTCAAGTAGGAGTCACAACACAGCATGTAAAAACCTCACCTGCAATCTGCTCTTCTGTCAGTTGATCAGCCTGCAATAAAAAGAGAATATTATAGTTGTAGCAAAAGTTTAAGGCAAAATAAGACACAGACTTGTAGAGGCCTCTGAATATGATAGCTACTCTTCAGGACTTCTGTAGCATTCTGAAATAGTTCTAACTAACACGGCTCAAAAGTCATCAGGATTGCTTGCTAGGTAAGAACTGGCAGCCTGTCCTCATTTCCTGACCCTGCAATATCTGATACACCCAAATAATGGATTACTATGTGTATCAATCCATTACCCAAGCAACACTAGCAAACTCAAGGCACACAGGTAGGTCCCTCTAGACTGGTTTTAAAAACTTAACACAGCAGACTACTGGTAGTAACATTTTGGTAAACTAGCCTCAGCTTTAACACTAAACACTTTAGGTCTAAGTAATGCAGCAGTAACTCCCAAATCCCAAATTTAAGCCAGACTAGTCTCTTTTGCTAAGTTACAATGCTATAATTAGAAAAATATACTCTTCTCTAGAATTAAATAATCCTTTGATTAACATGAAGCTTCATGTCCAAGACCTGGCCATAAAAAACAGAGTCCATACAATCAGTACTAGCAGCTTCAGCCCAAACTGGTAATTTCAATGCATTTGTCATGTGGCTGTCTAGACTTTTTTCAGACTGCTGTCTACAGACTCAGGTAGCATAATGTAGTTTACAGGGCCACTAGAGAAAAGTTTCAGTGGTGTAAGACATATTATTTCTTTATCAGTTGAGTAAGCCCCAGCTTATACCTCATTTTGCTCTATCACTGAACAGTTTTGAATCAACTGGATTTGACAGCAATAAACCCCCCCCCCTCACTCTTCCGAGGCCAAACCCAAAATGGACTTCACTCTTGAAAGAGCACAAAGGCATTTGAGGACTGCAGAAGTACTTTCCCTAGGTTTTCAAGTCAGCTGATTCTTCAAACAAGTTCTGGATAACTTCAGTGGAGTTGTAGTAATAAGGCCATACATTTCCTTCAAGGAAGCTCCTTGAGCTCTTTACCCCATAGTACTCCAAAGAGTCAACCCCCCCCAACTTTAAAATACAGAAAAGATACACTCACTGCCCAAGTTGAACAACAGCCCTTTTTAAAGTTTTGTTCCTATTGTTCCTATTCAGCAACAACCTTTTAATAATTATTGCAATATTGACAGAAATATTTTCAGTCATTAGCTGTGCCCACAAAGGTCTCTCTATGCATTAGCCATCTACCAATGAAATACTTAGAAAAAGGTATATACATCACCTGTCAATTTTTACTTATTTCAGTTTGAATTACTTTTCTATATTGCATGCAAACTTAGAAGTTTCCCGCTTCTGGTTATTCTTCCTGTAACAAAAGTGAAGCTAGCTGCTCAAGCAACTATACAAGAGCTAAATCGCTTCCAAAAAACATATGCATACAATACAGCAACAGCCCAAGATAAAGGCCACAATCAGTGCTTTCTCAGACTGCCTGTGGCTCACCTACTCTAAGAATAAAGACCACACCATGAAGAGCTTTTAAAAGAGCAGCCAATGGGTATTTACAGCTATAGACTCCACTTGTTCCAATTTCAGCAGCTATAGGAAGTATTCCCATGCAGGTTCAACTTTGTTTTTAAAAAAAATTGAGATAGTCTAGGGTGGCAGTAACACTGCTGAGAACATCATCAATTCAACATTAGGCTTTGAGATGGAAGCATTCTGATGGTCACTTAACAGAAGCCTAACAGATTTTCACTTGTCTGGAGTGTATCATTAACACAGACTCACTCACACCTTTGCATGCCATTTACATTTTTATTGCTCAAATGAAGATAATGTGCTACATTTCTGTAGCATATTTATATCCACAGAAAGCTGTAGATCAGATTTAAGTAGCAAGAACCTAGTTTATTTAGGTCAATACTTATGGGTTACCAAGTTGAGTCACATACTGTTTTATATGAACAGTTTTATATCAAGACATGACATTAAGCAGTGTTTAAGCTGTTAAGTGTTCCCAAACTCTAACTCTTCCAGCAACTTAAAACATCCTATAGCCACTAACCATAAATTTGGATAAGCTTTGTCAGTACCTGTAAGAGGTACAGTGTTTGAGAAGAGCACGAAGCTTATTAGAAGCCACAGGTATAGGGCAGTTGAAAGATAAGCTAGGAGGTGGGGCAAGGTTGAACAAACACCATCTGTACTCCGCAGTGCTAGGCTCTGCAGGGACTGCTGCGCAACAGCAGTAAAAGGCGGAGCCAGCAAGTCTGCCAGATCACTCCCTCCCATGCCACTCAGGTGGTGGGCTATCAGCCTGGATCCGTGCATGTGTGTCACAGGACACTGTGGTCTTCCTAGAGGGGCCTTCTGGAGTTCTTTGTCCTGAATTTAAGCTAAATACTCATGGCACCATACATGTGACAGTATGCACACCTTCAGTAATGCAACCCAACTTCAGAAACGCACTTAAATTGCAACTGTAACATGCCTATACTGAAGTTTTGATATACCCCTTACTACAGCCAAGATCCACCTGAAAACCTCCTTTGATAAAGTCACGGAACCCATCACAGCTTTGACACGGCATTCTCCGATCCATGTTGCAGCACTTTCATTTTCACTGCAAGAGCTCGCATCCTCCCAGCCCCAGATTATGTTGAGGGGCTGACAAAGAATCTAAGCCTCCTAGGAAAGAAGGGGAGCTCTTGTGTGTGTGCGTGCAGCACTTTCAGTGGCACAAGCAGCCTCTAGAGGTAGTGTTTCATTACAGTCGTAGCTGCTATGCAGTAATCAGTTTGGAAGATCGTCAACAGAGCTGACTAATGCTGCCCAATAGAGAGCTATCAGCAAAATCACAGAACAGATGACACTGTTCCCCTCCAAAACTTGGCATTTTGGTATACTTCACAGGTGTTAGATCTGAATGGACAGTGTTGTTCTGGCAAGATTAACTGAAGAATAAGTACTACACAGACTAGCATACAAGGGCTAAAACTACACTTATAGTAGGTTAGCTTATTTTGGGAGCAAAGCATTCTGCTTTATCTAGCATGTGCACTTTTGGACAACATATATTCACAGGTTTAGCCAGTCTGGTCTGTCAGGATGAACTATAATCGCATTCAGAGTGTCACTGTGCCTCCTGGACACACCCATTTTTATACAGACCTTGCTTGAAGATACTCCATTTTTGGTTCTGTACGGACGATGACTAAAAACAGTAAGCCCTTTGTGGCTAGATTCACTGTTTTCCTTTAGAGATGATTTGCTGTACAGGTTCACAATTCAAGCACAAGAACAAATTCAGGCTTCTGTTCACCTAATTTCTTTGCCCAGAGAAAGCACTTCAAAAAACCCCTTAAGTACCCACCGTTCACATTAGACATGGTGAGTGGATAATGATCTGATTCCTTAAAAGCATGTAATGAATGAAAAGGTAATTCCACTATACTGCATCTTCTCTTAATGCAGAGATAGTACTAAGTGGTCATTGGTGCTGCTTTTGCAACAGAATTGTTCCTTTTTGTACGTGCTTCAGTATCCACTTGTTTTAATTAAAAAGCCCAAACACATATGCTTTAGACCGAATTTGAAACAATTCTCCAATTCCACACAGTGTGTTCTATTTCGACAGTTGATTAAAATCCTAAACAAACGTATTGGTAGGAAAAATAAATTGTGTTTGCTCAAGAAAATGCAGGACTATCCACCGCAATGACCAAAACGGAAAGCCAAAACTGCTAAAAAAAAAAAAATATCCCTCGTTCAAGAGAGCCACCGACAGCAAGGCGCTATCATGAAATCGGCAGAAGAGAGCGGCTCCAGCGTGAGCTGACAAGAGGTCTAGCAAGGAGGGAGATGGTGCAGTGAGGCAGCATGCCCCTCATCATCATGCTGCTCAGAAGCTGCAGGGCTCCGCATTGCATTATTACCAGGCGCAACACACCTCGCTAGCGAGCCAGACATCTTAAGCGCTCGCAGAACCCGTTGCTGCGCCGCTGGCTCCCCAGCCCCATTCAGCCGCACACGCCGACTTGCCGGGGTGGGGTAAGGAAGCGATAAAAAAAGTGGAGCTGGTACCATCATGGTAGGCTACTTCCCCCCTCCCGGCACCCCCCAACGCGGGTCTCCTCCCAGGAGGAACCGTTATCTGCCGCTCCCCCGTGTGCCTGGACGAGATGCAGCTCAAAGTCATGTTGCTGCGTGTGCTTGGCAGCAACGCTGGCTCAACGCATCGCT
>JANHGO010000027.1:22839457-22851645 GCA_024606505.1 Aquila spilogaster
GGC
Organism: Aquila spilogaster; assembly: GCA_024606505.1. Taxonomy (NCBI): domain Eukaryota; kingdom Metazoa; phylum Chordata; class Aves; order Accipitriformes; family Accipitridae; genus Aquila; species Aquila spilogaster. Next base: position 22,839,461 of record JANHGO010000027.1, read on the forward strand.
TCCTTGGAGGCGCCCGCCGCTGGCAGCGGCGCTGGGGGTCGCGGCCTCCCGGGGGGCGCAGGGCGGCCCCTGGAGCTGACGCCCCGCCGAGGCTCGTTGGGTGAAGACGGCAGGGTTGCCCGGCTTGCAGACGCGTTTCCATATGGCTGCGGTAGCGTAATGCAACGAATAGCTGCCGGCTTTGCAATACGAGCAAGGCTGCCCGCTGCCTGGGAATCACAGCTTCAGGGCCGTGAACGTGCTGTGAAACCCGGGGCTCAAGCGTGTGTGTTCTGACCCAAGTTAGAAAACAAATCACCATTCACCGTGCAATGAAAGTGATCTGCTTCCATTCTGCGCCCGTTGCAAAGACGGTTGGGTTGGCAGTGGCACAGCACTCATCAGCAAGCAGCCCCTCTACCCATCGCTGTCCCACAGGCAGGGCAGCGGCTGTGCTTGGTGCAGGAGGAATGGCTCGCCGAGCCCTGCTCTCGCAGCCCCTCTGGATGAGGGCCATGGGAGCGTGGTGGGGGCTGTGGGCCTTTGGCAAAAGCTCAGAGTTCTTCTCTCCAATCCTTAACCAAAATTCCCAGGCTTGTTCTCCTCATGGAGCTGCTGCCCGCCTAATTTGGGTCTGAAGGGGAACATCAGCACAAGGCCTTTTTCCTGAGAGTGCACAGACCTCCTATGAGCCCAGGGCCTCTTGCCCTCTGCTCCCTCCCCGCCATGTTATTGAGAATACAGAAAACACCACAATGTGCTTAAATTCAGCTTCCAGCCTTGAAATCTGAAGTTGTGCTACGTTAGCTTCTTAGGCCTCTTTTCAACCTAATGCATTCATTCATTGTCCAAAAATCAAGCATGCTGCTGTCCTCTCAAGCCCTGGCAACATTTTAGAAATGTGTTACGTACTTTAGGTGAAGAAAAGTTTCCAGAGAAAGCAGTGAGTGTCACAGCCATCGCCACACGCACCTCCCCACGCCTTTGTGGTGCGGAGCAGTGAGCCCTCACCTGCACCTCCATGCAGATGGGAGAGGATCGACGCAGCACTGCTCCCCACACCGCTCTGGTACACCACATAGGAGTGACATGGCCTCTGTGGAGGTCCTGGGAAGGACCCTGGGAGGACCTGCACAGGTCCTGTGAAGGCAGCAGCTCCATCTGCACGGTGCTGTGCCCGGCAGATTGAGCCCTATGTTGGCACGTGGCTTTGACACTGCAGCGCCGGAGCCACGACGATGCTCATGTGCTCCGTATGAGCCACCTGATGGCCCTGTACATGCTGATCTGCACAACATCTCAGTGAGACGAGACATCACTCACCACCCTCTATGCCTCTAGTTCAAAGAACCACCTGAAATGAGGCATATGGACATCTCCACGCAGTGGCCCCAAGGGCTTGCCCAGAGGGCCGTGGCAGGGCTGTCTGAGGCACCGCGTCCTGCCCCCATCCTGCTCCCGGCATCTGCTGCTGGCCTCTTGGGAGCACTGAGGCTATGGGAAACACAGGGCCCAGGGCTTAAACAAAATGTAGGCTCTGTAATTACAGCCTGAGGGTCTGCGGTGCAGTCGGGACTTGAACACAAGTCCCTTGGAACCCAGCCACCATAGCATTTTTTTTTCTGTATGTGTCCTTTAAACCACTGGGTATCTGTACTGTATTAAATTATTCATACCACTCAGTTTCCTTTAAAGGCTGAGGAAGTCATGAAGATAATCCTCTTTCTGCCGTATGTTTCCCGTGCCCTCTGGTTCTCTCCTCTATTCCTCTCCCCTTTCCCCGTTCTCCTGTGTCTCCTGCTTTCCATCTGCATTTCCCTCAGCAGCACCCATTTCCTGTGGGTTTCATCACCACCCCCACCTCGACTCCATCTGTTGCAGAGATCAGCAGTGAAGTTAACTCGCGATTACACTCTCAGGGAATCTCGCCAACAGATAGTGTGGCACTGCCGGGTATTAAAGCGAACGCCGCGATGCCAGGAGGGGCACAGAGGAGAGGTCAGTCCTCTCCCGTGCAGCCACCGCAGGCAGGTGAAGCTGCAGCTTCCCTTCTCCTGGAGCAGGTGCCTTTGCTCGCAGCCGAGCTGCTGAGAGCTGCTGTGCAGCAGCCGGGCTGGCAGCCCGTGGGTCCGTGCCGTGGGAGGCTGGCAATGCAGCAGTGGGCTGGGTGCTGACGGAGCAGCCCTGGGAGCTGCCTGTCATTGCCCTGTCACAACATCCCAGTGACTGGGACTTGTTAATGTGATAGTTTCTCTCCCTGGTATGTAATTTAATAGATTTGTTGATGTTTGTGTGCTTTGCGTTGTGTTGGCTTTTTTTGTTGTTGTTGTTTTTTTTCTTTTTCACATAGAAATATAGCCTTATGTAAGCCTGGTTCCAGGATTGGAGCAACAAATTAGGAAAGCAGTTTGAGGTAGGAGGTTAGGTGAGCTGCGTATGCCAGCAATGCACACAGCTACTTTATGTGGTATATTTAATATTGTGTAAATTTGATTTATTCCCTAGTTCTAACAATGCTGTAATGGACCGTGGATTGATGTATACAGAGCATTGTGCAATGGTATAAAATGCCAGGGCTGTCTCCTCAAGTTTTGCTATGTCATTTCTATGTAGATCATAGTAATAAGTTGAACAACCTAATTAGAAACTAATTGCAAATTTTGTAAGTGAATTTCTCAAGTAAGAAGAAGAAGGTTCTCCACTTAAAATAGGTACTTAAGCTTAGCATTTAACTATCTGCTGCATGTAGAAGGAAAACAGCTTATGGCTGATTTTGTGTAGTGGGTCTAATTTTATTTCAGCTTTGTCTGTAACAGAGAACCTGCCACCCTGAAAAAGGGCTTCAGCTCCAGTCCCAACTTTAAATCACACAGCCAGTGCCGCGGGGATGAAACTAAGGAGCAAACCAATATGTAGCTGCCCAGGCCGGTTCAGCCTTCAGCAAGGAAAAACTTCTGCGCCGTGTCCAAAATTTCAAGGCGCTGAATGAGAAGTTCATCTTCCTGGCACCCTGACAGCAAATATTGATCAAATAACCCTGAGTGCAGAGAATTTGCAGGAACTGGGCAACTGCTCATCCAGCTAACCACGCCTCACCTGGATGGTAGCAGCTGTTAGGAAAACATATCGCTCTGTTGACCATGTTAAATGGATGACACTGCCTCTGATATAAATATACTGTAGGGAAACAGGGCAGGGGATGCTTCCCAACACCTGTCTTTAATCTCTGGATGCTCTGAGTCCCGAAGATAAGGGAATATATGAAATGCATTCAGAATATTATGTTGTATAGCTTTTTCAATACTGAAGGCAATACAGATATATCCAAATTAGTGTTTAAGCGATTTGGGTACAGACAGCAAAGCAGCTCTAGCAGCGATGAATCATCAGAGCCCCTCAGAAAGCTATTCAGTTCTGCGGTTAGCAGATACAGAGCTCTACTGCTGGGATTACATGGCTCCCCAACTAGAGGCTGGATGTTGTAAAGCTGATTTAGGTGACCTAGAGCTGAGACTTTAACTGGACTGTAACCAGGCATCAAAGGAAAACAAGACAGGGGAGTCCAAAAATGTAGGCGGGTGCACTCACACAAAACTGAGGAAGGGAGGAGGACGATGTGAGATCTAGTCATAGGCTCCAGGCTAGGAGTAAGAGTAGAGAGCTGGTGGGACTCACAGTCTTTCTTTTCTTATTTTTTCTTTCTTTATTTCAAACAAACAAACAAACAAACAGCTGCTTCAGTTTTATGAGGACTTCTGATGAACCACTGCCCATAAGCCTACAGTATCTTTTAGACTCCTATGAAGAAAACCTAGCTGTAGGTCTTCATTACACCACTGCATCCTTCTGGAACAGTCTCTCCTTGGACATGCAGAATGTGGGAGGGTAGCCTGGGCAGGAGCAGCAGATGCTCCCCTTTCCAGCCTGTGTTCTTGAAATACAAGAATTGATGGCCCATAACACTCCATTATGAATTAGATTTTGCTTTTTCTGTTTTGTTTTCTAAAATACCTTAATAGGAGGGAAAGCATTAAAAATGTATTTGCTCCAAGATAACAGAAATGTGCTAATTAGTAATCTAACAGTCATCTTCTGGGCAGTTCTGTTTTTCAGAGACTGGAGACAATAACACAAGAGGTAGCATTAAATCCAGAAATTGGCTGGGTGCACTGTGATTTCTCCAGTTTCTGCAAAGGCTTATTTTTCTTTCCTTCAGAGAGATGTGAGAGAAAGTCTGTAGGAGTCACCTGTACTCCCAATGGTGGGCCAGAAGACTCCATTGAAGGGAGGTCCTGCATGGCCACCAAGCATGCCACCGCACTTGGGCTGCATGCAGCGTGTCTGCAGACATTGGGTCAAACCTTTGTCTCCTGTGGAGACTCTTTGGCTTGATGAACACGACTGGCAAAATACTTGTGAATGTTCAGTGGCTGGAATTTTGCCATTTTCAGTGGGAAAACACACACAAATTAGTCTGTTTCACCAGTCAGACTATGCCACTGCTGCAGATTCATTTCAGTTTGCCTATAGCCAAGTCCACAAAATATGAAGTGAAGAAAGGCTATAATGGAGATATCAATCTTGACAAAACACATCCGAGCAGGTGGTGCTCAAGTCACTGCTCAAACTTCCCCGGGTGTGGGGGCGGGCCTAGGAAGACGGCAGTCAGGGAAGAATTTAGTGGTTGTCCATTCCAATGGGAAGACAGAAAAAAAGAAATGCTTTTCCAGGTCTGAAGACAGCTAGCTTTGGTTGCTTTCTACATGGGAGGTTTTCACTGTGACATATTTTTTTCTTTATTAGCAAACCAAAATAACAGAATAATAGCTAACTCCTATTAAAAATATTACCAGGGGAGGCGAAGCAGTGCTTATAATAAAATTATCGCTACAACCTTAATTAGGGCATGCTGCCAAATACCTCTGTGATGAACAACAAAACAATATAATGATGTTTTCTCAATACCTTTTGTCTGGGGAACAAAATGTCATAAAATATTTTGCATATTTTGTCTTGGAGACCAGGCTGTATTGGACCAAATTACGGGGGAACATTAAAGGATTTTGTTTAAAATTGGTATAGGCAGACAGACAACTCCTGGAACCAAAGGTTGAAAACATTTTTGCTTTCTAATGAGAGCAAAGGATACGGCACTAGTACTTATTGACTATAAAAGTTTCAAATATAGCATGGAATCTGACTGGACTAAACACGGTATATCTGCTTCCCTTTTTTGATTACCTAGATGTTGTTTCACCTAACCTGAACCTGCTCTGGCAATTCAGGCCACGCTGTAAGGTCCTGCCCTTCTGAGGTGACTTCTCCCCAGGTACCTGTGGCGCAGACGCCCACTGCTGCTGGAGCTCCTGGCGGACATGCTGCCTCTCAGCAGGGCATATCCCCAGCACCTGATTCAGTTTTTCCCTTATCTGCCATCATGCATGCTTTCACAGGAGTTTATCCACGTAAGAGCTGACTAAACACTGAGCAAACAGTTCAGAATTTGGCTGTCTTTTATAAATAATGATTCAAAGGTTTGATTTAGCTGCAGATGAGCCCAGGCCACAAAAACTGCACCTGGCTCCTAACAGCATCAACTCACACGGCCAGAGATTTCTTTCCCCAGTGTGTTTTAGTTCAGCCAGAGCCTGGCCTGAAAGTCTACGTGGAAAGGCAAACTGTGAACCAGACACAGACATCAGTGCCCAGGGTGCAGCGCGTACCAAGATAGCCCACAGCCACCTGCCAGCTCGCCACTGACCTTTTATCTGCATAAATAGTTGTGACCTTTGGGCCGCTCAAATTAGTGCTAACTGCTCACCCAGGCCAATATCGCAGCTCCATCACACACAGGCCTCTCTGCTACTCTGGCCCTGTTGCCTTCGCTTGGTGAGCTCATGGCCTCTGTAGGCTGCAAACACCTCACTGGAGCCTTCATCCACCACTGAAGGGCACAAAGACCGAGGGAGGGCTCCTGCCACCTGCAGTTGCATCATCACGTCTCTGTAGGGCATGGTGAGCCTTCACCTGTGCTCTTGCTTGGAGTACGTCCTTCAGGAGAAGTCCTGAAAGGGTTTTAAAATCAGCAGAAAGAAATCATTACCAAAATGGCTACTCTTCCAGTAAGCCTCAAAATGAGTTATTTTGCTTAAAACATTATACCGCAGACCTTTCTTTCCAATACAGTCTACATTTTATTCAGTGGACTGTAAGCTGTGTAGGGTTTAATGCACATTATTTTCTCAGCAGACCAAAGCGAGCATGCTCTCTCATGTAAATAAGCATTTAGTTCTAGTTCCAAATGCAGCAGTTGTAATCCTGAAACCACAGCAGTTTTTCTTTTTTCTTTTTTTTTTTTTTTAATATATATATTTATATATGTATTTACACAGTTTTACAAACACGCTCTTTCAGGTTGTTTAGAAGAGACCCTCTGGCTGCCTAGCTGACAATAGTGACTAGGCCTGAAAAAAAGAAGAGTCGGATATGTTAAAGATATAAAGCAGGAAAAAAATACGATTATCTAGGTTCTTTAAGTTGAAGACTGCACAGATACATTCCAAAAAGACTTTACTATGCCTAAAATTTACTCCAGAGCTCTTCTCTTCTGATTTCCTTTAACTAGAACTTTCTTCTCTTTTGCTGTCCTAGTCATGAGATAGCGGATTCCAAGAGCATCTTTCCATCTGATGTCCACTGTGTGCACGATGCTTTGAAAATTCAGTTGACTCAACATTCTGGAGACTTGTTAAGTTGCACCAAGGCAAACTGTCAAGCACGGAATGGGAAGGTGCTGTTTACAGCCGCAGTCCTTGCTGCCTGCTTTTACCTATGACAGCTTTGGACAGGAATAGGAAACCTCACAGGGTTGGGAGGTCAACTTGTTTCACTTGGCTAGCACCCCCGGACTAGCACAAGACATGGAATGGCGTAGGTTGGAGGCGACCTTAAAGCTCATCCAGTTCCAATCCCCTGCCGTGAACAGGGCTGCCACCCACCAGCTCAGGCTGCCCAGGGCCCCATCCAGCCTGGCCTTGAACACCTCCAGGGATGGGGCACCCACAGCTTCTCTGGGCAGCCTGAAGCTCAGATGTACGATTGCTTGCAAAAAGTGAATTCCAGCCGTAGTGTTTAGCTCCTTCTTTTGTTTTATCTTTTAGAGCAATTCCAACAGCACATCCATTTGAAACTTCTAAAAGCAATTTGGTTTGCTTTCACTTGTTCCTTGTTTCAGCTATCTGGCCTTCCCTATCTGTTGCTGTACCGGCAGCAATGCTAGCCTGAGCCACTCACAGGTAAATAAGAAGTCAACACGCATGTTTGCAAAGCATGTTTAACTTGCGTCTTTCATCTGTGATTAATATTAAATCTATTGAGCTACATAAATAAGTAATTCACTTACAGACCTGTCAAACCAATAGTAATTTCTTCCCCTCTGAAACTCTGAGCTATCCTTTCTAATTGTTTAATTTCCTTTTGTGTACCTGGAGATAAAGACAGCCTGCTAGGCCGCTTCCACTTGGAGTGAAGGGAGGGCTGCCCAGTCACTCTCCTCCGCCTCCATCCCTCTGCATACAAGGTCTGCAAATGTCCTTAAAAACCTTGAGTGGGGAGTAAAAGAGCCATTCTGCACATCATTTCTGTGGTGGTAGTTTGTGCATGGAAAGAGGACTCCTGCTCAGCCTTCTGGCTTGGATCACAGCCCTGCAAAATCATCTCCACCAAGAGACTATGGATCTGTTTCTGTTCTCCTGCAAATGAAATTAGCAGAATTATATAAACATAAAACCAGGGGTAAATGAGAGGAAACTCTTGTTTGCTCTTTTGTGTTGATATGGAGTTGTGCTCTTTGAACACGAATAAGGCAGTGCTCTTGTGGAAGATGGAGAGCGTGTATTCAGGCCGCTGGCCTCCCAGTGACTGTGCACAGCACTCAGCTCCTGTAAGTTTACAGGTGGTTTACAGATTGCTTGTAGAGAGGAGTACAAAGATGGTTTGAGAGAAAATAATCCCCATGTAGGGAAGTCCCTCCAAGCTAAAGAAAAGAAAGCACTAAGCACAGGGAGTCGAGAGGAAACCTCATCCCCTCCCTAGCTCCTCCAGGTGCCTGTATCAAAGCAATAGGGGAGGATCCCAGCAGCAAGGGATCCTTTCCTAAATGCAGTTGTGTAGGACCTCTCTTTGGAAGCAGTGATGAGAGAGCGCTCCCTCGAAACCCACCCCAGCACCATTTCAGGCTGGTGGAGGTGGTGGTATTGGGCTACAGCTCTTCATCTGTGGGAATTTTCCTCCCCCCAGCATTTGCTGCATATGTAAAGCCCTGCATAAGCCATTGTAGTCTCTGGGATCTGGGGGTGGAAAGAGGAATGGAAGAAATCTTGAAGCAGAATATATTTAGCTTCCTTCTCTTCCAGGATGCTCCTTCACACCTCACTGTTCAACGTATCTAGCCCTGTACTGAGCAGGGGAAATGCAGCAAAACCAGCACAGCTTTCTGCAGCAATGAAGGGGCTTTCAGTAAAGCAGCCTCAATACAGAAAACATGAAAGGGACACCACAGTTATTTATCAAAGGACATTTTAACACAATCCATGTGAGGGATGCTAAGTTAGTTCCTAATACTATTTAGCTATACTGAAAGAAAAGGAAAATATTACAACTGTGCAGAAATAAAAAATGGGATCAAGATTACTGGCAAAGGGCAGGAATGACATTTACTAAGCCGCCTTTTGCCTGTGATGTTTGTTCTTTACTGTTTTTCACTTAACAAGGCAGCAGAAGACATTCCTTGTCCTTAAAGAGTGCTGCTGCATGCAGAGGGGAACCAGACCGTGGTTATCTGCTGTAGCCGAAAAGCTGACATTTTAAAGTGGTCATTATTCATTGCAACTGCTCAGATTGAGGCCATTTCACATGGAAACAATTAAGAGGCAGAATGCATATCATAACAAAGGAATGAGAAGAAAGATCAGGAAATACAGGCGGATTGGATAATTCTCTTAAAATGGATACCGTATTTACTGCTAGTGATTGTAACAAATCTAAGACCTGTATTACCACCGGAGAACAGACATGACGGAATTGCAGATTTTCTCATGCAACCTCTCATGCAAGAGGAAAAATTTCGGATTATTGATTAATTTATAATTTAGGTCCAGAATGGAAAAAAAACTGTATCTCATTTCATATGTGTGCAGGATGGAAGGAGCCTGAAAATAATGAAGTACAAAAGTGGTCACAACTGGAAATTACAGAGAAATGAAAACCAAATTGGAAATCAAAACAATTTAGTCCACGTGTCCTTCTGTAAAAGCAAGGGGAAAATGTAAATGTATGTGGAAGGGCATCCACAGAGATTTGCACATTCTCCTCGAGATCAGTCTAAGTGCAACTGGAAAGAAAAGAAGGATAAAGAACAAAATCCAGTCCTACAGAGGCGTGTTGTCTTACATGCAGGAGATATGGGGGGAGGGTTTCTTTACACTATCAGAATGAGCAAGGTAATTACTGGAAGGCATATATTGCAATAAAGAATTATGAAACACCATTTAATACTTCTTTCTGGTTGAGTTATTAAACAAACAGAATATCAGCACTAAACAGTGTGAGATAGATGAGACACCATGAGCCATACACAGCCAGGAGCCAGGATGTCCATGTCCCTCAGTCCTAAAACAGTCATCTGTGTTTGCAAGGAAGTTTGGAAATCACTTTTACAAGCTATCAATACTCTCAGTGGCATAAATGCCATGCCTCTCCACTGCGTACACATTCACACACAGAATTTCATGATGCCCCCCAAAATGAGTGACTTAAACTCGTGCAATTAAGTGACAGCAAACTGCCCTCCAGTTCCTTCCCCCTGACCACTGTCTGGGAGACTAATTTTTATTGCCACTGAAATCAATTTGAATGTTATGACTAACCTCACTGGAGCCAGGATGCAAGCAGCTAATGGTCTGCTGACAATAGCTGGGAACTGGCGCAAGTCAGAGCAGAAATATTTAATGCTTTGTGACTGGGTGAATATTGCATTTGCACTATCAGCTTACCTGGCAAAGGGGATTTCAGGTGTTGAGGCATTAATTCCTTTTCAGATATCCAGTTTTCCCCCTTAAGTACAGAATCACAGCATGGCTGAGGTGGGAAGGGGCCTCTGGGCCATGTGGTCCAACCTCTGCTCAAACAGGACCACCTACAGCAGGCTGTCCAGGCCCACATCCAAGTGGCTTTTGAGTAACTTCAAGAAAGAAGACTCCACAGCCTCTCTGGGCAACGTGTACCAGTGAAAAACAGTTGTTCCTAAGTGGAAGGCATCAGACGTCTCCAGGAGGCCAAGCATGCACTAAACAAAATTAGCCAATACAGACCTAAGACCGGAAAGGCTGAGGGCCTTTCTGAGGGGCAGAAAGCCTCTAGAGCCTCTAGAGGGGCAGAGCAGACCCACTGTGTTACCTGTGCTATCTGCCTTAACCATCCCCATCCCTGCACCCCAGCTGACTTCACAATGAGAGATATTTCACAGTCATGCTTCTTTGAAAGTAGGGGCTGGTGGGAAGAGCCATGCTGCTGAGGGCACGTGGTGTTTGCCTACACCGCTCCCCTCCTACTGCTCCTGTCCTGCTGGGGTCTCAAGGTAATTATTCAAAGCAACCGTTAGGGTTTCCAGCTAGAAACTCGTGCCGTTTCCAGTCCTTTCCCATCTTTCAGAGATGCTTTTGCCTAAAAAATGGCCCATCTGCAGAAATCAGCATCTGCAGGAAGAGTCATCTTGGGTGCCATTCTAGAAAGGGCTCCATTTGACATAGTTTATACAGAAGATCCCTTTAAATAGTAAAACTTTCGCACATTTGTATTCAGAGCTGTTACGATTTTATTTTTAAAGGGAATGTAGGTGTTCGTGAGCAGTGGGTGTGAGACTGACAGCACTAGACCAGAGCTCACCATTGCAGAACAACTGCTGCATAGCCTACTATACCGCAGACCCCTGTGATGAAGGTACCAAGGCTTGAGAGCGGCTGTCCTTCTCAAGCCTGTTCCTGTCCCCGTGCCTGTTCTCTCCTTGTCCTCCTCAAAGGGAATCAGCTGCTAAGATGGCCTGTGTGTATGCACTTGCAGGAACAGACACAAGATTACCAGGCCTTCCAGACAGTAATTACTTCTAAGCTTTAGCACTGCATTTGGATTTTGCACTCCATTGCCAAAGAAGTAGCTTTCTGTGCAACGTCACACTCACTTAACCACATGCCTGGGTCTGTTTTTTCTTTATTTGTCAACTGTTTGTTCTTAAAAATAAACAGCTCAAACTCTGATGCATAGGCACTTACCAGCTTTCTGAGGGCTGGGAGACACCCAAAAGCATGCGTGCTGGTCTCTTAAAGAAATCACCCTTGATACACAGTTTTTCTATAACTGAGGTAGCGTATGCCCCTCAGCATCATTTAACGGGGACTCTGCAAGCCATCACATTGGGCTTCTGATCCTTTGTCCCACTCCACCTCGCTCTGAAACATGTTGTAAAAAAAAAACCTCCAGGACAGAACCCCTCTGAACACTTAAAACCCTCTTTCAGTTCTTATCTGATCCTGAGCCACCTATTCCACACGTGATAAGGTCAGTGGTGGTGCCAGTACAGTGCAGATACTTCCTCTTTCTTCAGCTGTGCCAGGTATATTAATAAATTGAGTTCACACATTTTCCTTCAAGGCTATAAATTTCCTTCATGCTGTTTCTCTAAATCTTCCAGCTAATGTGCCTCGGCTTTTGGTTCAAGTTATTCAGAATTCTTCTTTAGCCTCTATTTTATTTCTTGGCTTTCTTTGAATAATGTAGGGTCAGTTTTTAATTTTCTCTCACTGGCTGTAGTCTTGTACAGAGAACTCTGAGCTGCAAGCCCAAATACCAGAGTCAGGATGCTCTGAATTCTGCCCCTGCAGAGAAATTCTGCCTCTGCACAAAATAACAACAGAGCCCCTTGCTGTGAGGTCATCTAAGGCTTCTTGTTCATTCTCTAGATTTTATGGTAGAATCTTTTGTGATGAGTAGCAGCCCTGCCTTCCCTCCTTTCATGTTTTGAAGCACTTTTGCTGTAATCAGTCCTCTGAAGCACCATTCTTTCCTTTGAATTGACTGAGAATTTGGGTTAAAGTGACTGAAGGATGTGACAACAAAGGAGTGATTGTCATCAGGTCCCAAGGATTTGATAT
>JANHGO010000027.1:22851745-22920590 GCA_024606505.1 Aquila spilogaster
AAAAATGTTGGGGAGACAGCCTTGATGCTGTGCCAGTGCTGCTCAGCAGTAGCCAAAACACTGGTGTGTTATCAACAACTCTCTAGCTACTGATGCAGAGCACAGTTCTATGAGGGCTGCTATGGGGACTATTAACTCCATCTCAGCCAGACCCAATACAACTAGGATTAAGAGTAGAAAGCCAGTGGGACTCACAATCTTTTTTGTTTTGTTTTGTTTTTTTAAGAGATAAACAACTGCTTCCGTTTTATGAGGATTTCCGATGGAACATTGTCCATAAACCTGCAGTATTTTCTGGACTCCTGTGAGGAAAACAGCTCTAGGTCTTCATCTCACCAGCGTATCAGTCTAGAATATGAGAAAGCTGCCTGGGCAGAGGCAGTAGGAGATCCCTTTCCAAACCACCTTCTTGAAGTACAAGAATAAAAGGCCCTCAACACTAAATGAGAAAGATCTTGCTTTTCCTGTGTTTCATTTTCTAAAATACCTTAATAGGAGGGAAAGCATAAAACCTATATTTGCTTCAAGATAACAGAAATCCCACAGTCATCATCTATAGCACAGTCCTGTTTTCCACGGACTGGAAATAATAACATAACACTTACAAGAGGTAGCATAAAGTCCAGGAAATTGCAGAATGTATTCCAGTGTCTTCAGATTCTGGAAAGGCAGCTTTTTCTTTCCTTTGATGAGCTGTAAGAGAAAGAGAAAGTCTTCAAGAGTCACCTGTACTTCCACACATAGGCCAGAAGCCTTCGCCCCTGAGAACCACCACACAATTATTATTGTCACAGCGCTTACAGCTGAACTGCATGAGTCATAAGCCATTTGAACTGCATGCTGCATTTCTGCAGACACGGTAATGAACCTCAGTCTTGAATGCAGACTCTCTTCAGTTTGAAGAATACAACTGAGAAAGTACTTGCAAATGCGCAGTGGCTAGGATTTTGCCATTTTCAGTGGGAAAACACATGCTTATTCACCAATCAGGCTATGCCATTGTTACTGGTTGGTTTCAGTTTGCCCACAGCCAAGCCCACAAAATATGGAGTGAAGAAGGAGCATGATGGAATTAATAAACTTGACAAAATGCGTCTGAGCAACTGTTTAAACTTCCCCTCGTGTGAAGATCTAGGAAGACAGTGGTCAAGGAAGAACTTGGTAATTCTCCATTTTGATGGAGAGAGATGGCTAGAGGAAAAATATGCTCTTCCAGGTCTAAAGACAGTTAGTTTTGGTGGCTTGCTACATGGGAGGTTCTTATCCTAACATATTTTTTCTTTATTAGCAAACAAAAATAACAGAATAATAACTAACTCCTATTAAAAAATTACTGGGGGAGGCAAAGCAGTGCTTATAATAGAGTTATTGCTGCAACCTTAATTAGGGCATAGTGCCAAATATGTCTGTGATGAAATCCAAATCAATGTAATGATGCTTTCCTATTACCTTTTTTGGAGGGGAATGAAACTTTACAAAATATTTTGCATACTTCCTATTGGGGACCAGGGCGTATGGGACTGATTTACAACAGAACGCAAAAGGATTTTGTTTAAAATTGGTGCAGGCAGACAGACAGCTGCTGGAACTGAAGGTTAAAATATGTTTTCATTTTCTAATGACAGCAAAGGATGAAGCAGTTCTCAACTATAAAATTTCAAATATAGTATAGAATCTGACTAATCTAAACATAGTATATCTACTTCCCTTTTTCACCCAAATAGACATTGTTTCACCTAAACTGAAACTGCTATGGAAATTCAAACCATGTCACTTAGCCTTGTGCTCTAAGGTCCTGCATGTTTAAAGTGATTTTTGTCCACATACAGACAGCTGAAGAACCCCACCTCTCTTGAAGTCATCAGGCATTTTGCAGGCTTTCTTTCAGTGGGTCACATCCTGAGCATCTTATTCACTTTTTCCTCTATTTGTGCTCAGGCATGCTTTCAGAGGAGTTTATCCACATAAGGGCTGACTAAATACCGAGCAAACAGTTCAGAAGTTGGCTGCCTTTTATAAATAATGATTCAAAGGTTTGATTTAGCTACAGATGAGCCTGAGCCACAAAAATTGCATCTAGCTCCTAACCGTGTCAACTCCCATGGCAGAGATTTTTTTTTCCCAAGATGTTTTATCTCAGCCAAAGCTGGGCCTGAAAAGTTTATGCAGAAAGACAAACTGTGAATCAGAAGCCTGTATCAGTGCTCCGGGTGAAGTACGTACCAAGATAGCCTGCAGCCACATGCCAGCTTGCCATTGACCTTTTATCTGCATAAATAGTCGTGACCTTTGGGCTGCTCAAATTAGTGCTAGCTGCTCAAGCAGTCAAGTATCACAATCCTGTTCTGCTCAGGCCGCATCTCTTTGCCTCTAACCACTCATGCTATTTCCTTCACGGGTTGATGGAGGTAGGCAGGGGCATGGGGCAGCTTTCTTACCTCTGTGGACATCCTCAGCCTCGGAGGAAATCCACCACTGGCTGGGTAAGACCATACTAAAGCCTCACTACACTGACTGAGCGACACAAAGACCAAGTGAAGGAGCTGACAATCTGCCTTTAGATTGACACTTTTCTATAGGGCACAGTAAACATTCACTTTCGCTCTTGCTTTAATTTATTGTGTTCTCTTATTAAAATAAGTCCTTAAAAAGTTTTGAAATCAAAATAAATGCATCGTTACCAAAAAAGTTATTCTCTTCCTAAGCCTCAAAGTGAGTGGTTTTTGCTTAGAAACTGCAGTAGACCACTAAACCACAGATCTTTCTTTAAAATATAATCTACTTTTTATTCAGTGGACTGTATGCTTTATAGGGTTTAATGCCCATTATTTTCTCAGTAGACCAGAGCTAGCATGTTCTCTCATGTAAATAAACATTTAGTCCTGTTTCAAAATGCATCATTTGTGTCCCTGAAACTACAGCAGTTTTAGTTATTTTTGGAAATAAGTATTCGCACAATTTAGAAGCACATTTTTTTCCAATTGTGTAGAAGACATCCTTTGGTTGCTTAAATGACAATATTGACTAGGCCTAGAAAAAAAAAAGAGTGGGATACTTTTAAGGATGTAAAGCAGGAAAAAAATACAAACATTTTCAAGATTCTTCAAGATGATGACTGCACAGACACATTTAAAAGGGAGGTTACTATCCCTGAAATTTGCTCCAAAGCTCTTTTTTTCTTATTTCCTTTAACTAGGGCTTTTTTCTCTTTGGCTGTTTCAGTTATGGGATAGCAGATACCAAGTATATTTTTCAACCTGATGTACATTGTCTGCTTTAAAAATTCAGTTGACTCCTATTACACATTCTGGAGACATTTTTAATTGCACCAAGGAAAACTGTCAGGTGAGTAGTGAGATAGCTAGTCACTAATCCCCTTGTTTTTAAAACTAAATTTGAGGGAGCCATCCTGCAAGTAAGAGTGGCAGCTGCATGCTGAAGCACACGCCGGCCGCCTTGGGCAGACATGTTGGAAGGGAACTAACTGTTCTGCTGCATCAGGTCCTTCAGCTCCACACCAATGTCTAGCCCACAGTGGTTGGAGCGTGCTGAATTTCACCCCAATTTTCAGGATTAACTTCTCGCTGGAAGGGCTGCTATGCCACCCATATGGTCCTTGGTCAGCCACCCAAAAAGCAAGTGTCCTGCCTCTCTCCCAGGAGGATGATTTGGACAAGGGCTACGAGCTCTGAGAACGAGTCGGGAGAGTGCAAGACTTGCAGACATGTCTTTATGCTGTGCGGTTGGAGTGGGTGCAGGAGAGGATAAGGGCTTCTTGCTCCTATCTGTGTGACCAGTTGCACAGAAACAAGACCCTATGACTCTCAAAGTCCATTTGCCAAATTACAGCATCTCCCTCTTCAGTTATGCCTAAGAAAGGATGTTTATGTTTCACCAGAGAAGCAAATGAAGGGAGGGCTTGCCTGCAGCCTTCTCCTCTGCAGCCACCGAGCCCCTTACGCACAAGCTGCATTACAGCTGCAGAGAGGAAAAAATGTGGGCTACCCTTGCTGAAACATTGGCAGCACATCACTGTTTACAACTGGAATTCTTGCTGCCTGCTTTTACTAATGACAACTTAGGACAGGAATAGGAAACTTCACATGATGATGAGGTCAACTTTTTTTCACTTGTCCAGTGTCCCCAGACGAGCACAAAGCTGCTGAATTTAAGATTTATGATTGCTTGCAATAAAATTTTTGCAAAAAAATTGAGCTTGAGCCATGATTTTTAGCTGGTGTTATCTTTTATAGCACTTCCAACAGTGTAGTCATTTGAAACATTTAAAAGCAATTTGGTTTGCTTTCATTTGTTCCTCATTTCAGCTCTCCCGCCTTGATTATCTGTGGCTGTACCAGGAGCAATTTTAACTTGACCCATTCTCGAGTAAATAAGAAGGCAATGCATGTGTTTGCAAAGCGTGTTTAACTTGTGTTTTTCATCTGTGGTTAATATTAAATCTATTGAGCTACATAAATAAGTAATTCACTTACAAACCTGTCAAACCGATAGTAATTTCTTCCCCTTGGAGTTCACGGCTCTGAGGTATCCCTTCTAATGGTTTAATTTCCTTTTGTGTACCTAGAGATAAAAGCAATCACCTACACAACTTTCACGTGTGGAAGAGGGAGGGGTGCTCAGCTGTTGTTCTCCTCTGCCCCCATCCCACTACATGCAACATACATAAATGTGCATAAAAATATAGCGCGGGAATAAAATAACCACTTTGCATGTCACTTCTGCTGTGGTGGTTTGTGCATGTGAAGTAGACTCCTGCTTGGCCTTCTAGTTTGGATAACAGCCCTGTAAAATCATTTCTACCAAGAGACTAGGGATCTGTTTCTGTTCTCATGGAAATGAAATTAGTGGAATTATATACGCGTAAAATCAGGGGCAAATGAGAGGAAACTCTTGTTTGCTCTTTTGTGCTTATATGGAGTTGGGCTCCTTAAACACGAATAAGGCAATGCTCTCATAAGAGACGGAAAGCATGTCATCAGGCACCTGGCCTCGGGAGGACTAACCAGAGCACTTAAGACTTGCAAGCCATGTGATGCATACAGATAGCTGGGTGTCAAAGAGTGATTTGAAACAAAATAAACTCCCCAAACTGGGAAGCCCCTTAGAGCTAAGCAAAAGGAAACACTAAGCTCAGGGGGTCTAGAGGAAACCCCATCCCTTCTCCACCTTGTCCAGGTGCCTAGATCAAAGCTGCAGGGAAGGATCTCCTTATAGCCAGGGATCCTTTCCTAAAAATAATTGTGTAGGACCTCTCTTCGGAAGCAACGATAGGAGTGCTTCCCCTCAAAACCCACCCTGGCACCATTTCAGGCTGTGTGCTGTGCTGGTACTGGGCTATAGCTCTTTATCCGTGGGAATTCTCCTCCCTCCACCATTAGCTGCATATGCTAAAACCCTGCATAAGCCATTGTAGTCTCTGGGATCTGGGGGTGGAGAGAGGAATGGAAGAAATCTTGTAGCAGAATATATTTAGCTTCCATCTCTTCCAGGATGCTCCTTCACACCTCTCAGTTAAGTGCATCCAGCCCTGTACCGAGTCATGGAAATGCAGCAGAACCAGCAGAGCTTTCTGCCTTGATGAAGGGGCCCAGATTTACACTTCAATAAAACAGCCTCAGTACTGAAAACATAAAAGGGACCCCCCCCAAGTTATTTGACAAAAGACATTTTAAACACAGTCCACAGGAGAGAAGCTAAGTTAGTTCCTATTCAGCTATACTGACAGGAAAGTAAAATTTTATGGCTGTGCAGAAATAAAAAATGGGATCAAGATTATTGACTAAAAAGGCAGAAGTCATGTTTACTAAGCTGCCTTTTGTCTGCAACGTTTGGTCATTACTGTTTTTCACTTAACAAGACCGCAGAACTTATTGCTTGTCCTTAAGGAGTGCTACTGTATGCAGGGAGTAACCAGCTCGTGGTTATGTGCTGCGACCAAAATGCTGACATTTTGAAATGGATGTTATTCATTGCAACCCCTTTGACTGAGGCCATTTCATATGGAAACAATTAAGAGGCAGAAAGCATATCATAACAAAGGAATGAGAATAAAGATCAGGAAATACAAGCAGATTGGATCATTCTCTAAAAATGGATATGGTATTTACTGTTAGCAATTATAATAAATCTAAGACTTGGATTACCACAGGAGAGCAGACATGACTCTGAACTGTAGATTTTCTTATGCAATCTAAGAGGAAACAGTTCAGATTAATGATGAATGTAAAATTTAGGTCCAAGATAGAATGAAATGTAACTTATTTCATATGTGCGCAGAATGGAGGGAGTCTGAAAAGAATGTGTTCAAAAAGTGGTCACAACGGGAAATTACAGAGAAATAAAAGGCAAATAGGAAATAAAAAAAATCTAGTCCACATGCATTTCCTTAAAAGCAAGGGGAAAATGTACATGTACATTGAAGAGCACTCACAGAGATTTGCACATCTTCTTGAGACCAATCTAAATGCAACTGGAAACAAAAAAAGTCTAAAGAACAAAATCTATTTCTAAGAGGTGCGTACTCTTACAGGCAGGAAATACCCAGGAGGAGGGTTTTTTCCCCCACTACTATCAGAGAATGCGAAATAATGACTGGAAAGCATATATTGTAATAAAGAATTCTGAAACACCATTTAATACTTTTGTCTGGTTGAGTAATTAAATGAACAGAACACAGCACTAAGCAATATGAGATAGACGAGACACTGTCAGTCATACAGCTGAGAGGCAGGATGTCCATGTCTCTCAGTTCCTGAAGCAGTCATCTGTATTTGGAGGAAAGTTTGGAAATAATTTTCAGTAGCTACCAACACTAGGTCTCCTAGTGCCATAACTGCCATGCCTCAGTGCTGTATGCACACTCACACACAGAATTTCAGTATGTCCCCAAACTTGAGTGAATTTAATTTAAACTTGCACTGCTAGGCAATGACAAACTGCCATCTAACTCCTCCCTCTTGACCACTGTCTAGGAGACTAATTTCTATTGCCGCTGAAATCAATTTGAGTTTTATGACTGACCTCACTGGAGCCAGGATTTGGGTTAATGTCTTGATGTAAGCAGCTAATGGTTCTTCTGACAATAGCTCGGAACTGGCGTAAGTCAGAGCAGAAATATTTAGTGCTTTGTGATGGGGTGAACATCCCATTCATGCTATCAGCTTACCTGGCAAAGGGGATATCAGGTGTTGTTACCTTCATTCCTGTTCAAATGCCCTGCTTTCCCCCTTAAATAATAGTAATGCCTAAGTGGAAGGCATCTCACTTCTTCAGGAAGCTGAGAACTGTGCAAATGCCCACTAAAACTGGCCAATGTACATTGAGCGGAGGGACAGTCAAGGGTGCACCTGAACCTCTGAATGGGACACTACAGACCCAGCATAGTGCTGTCATCCTCCATCATCCTGCCCTCCCTACACACCTCCCTGACCCTCACACTGTGCAATATTCTGCAACCACACTTGTCTGAAGCTAGCAGAGCTTCAGAAAGCTGAGATGCCGGGGTGGGTGGTATTTGCCGACAGCGCTCTCCCTCCGGCTGCTTCTCCCTTTCTGGAGAATCACTTGGAGGCAGCGAGCACTCCTCCTGCCACTCATCCCCAGGCCACCAGCTTTAATCACTCAGGGCAACCGCTAAGGTTGCCAGCTGGAAACCCATGCGATTTCCAGTCCTTTCCCAACTTTGGGAAATACTTTCGCCTCAGCAGTAGCAAAGCGGAGCATGGCAGGAGGCAGGCAGTTGGGAGAAGGGGTAGCCCCGCGCAGGATATGAGCTTCATCCATCCACCGGCTGGCTGCAGGAAGCAGCAGTTGCTGAAGGAGTAATCCTGGATGCCACTGGCATTTTAGGAAGAGCTACATATTTGACATAGTTTCTCCAGAAGATCCCTTTAAATAGTAGAAGTTTCACACATTTGTATTCAGGGCTCTTACAATTTTATTTTTAAAGGGAATGTAGGTGTTCATGAACAGTGGGTGTGAGACTGACAGCACTAGACCAGAGCGCTCTGTTTGCAGAATAACTGCTGCTTTGACTACTGTATTGCAAACTGCGGTAATGAAAAAAACGAGGATTGAGAGGGTCTTCGCATCCTTGTGCTTATTTTGCTTTTGTCCTTGCAGCTGATGCTGCCCCAAAGGGAACTAGTAGCTAAGATGGCCCATGCATGTGTGCGCACAGGCATGTTTGTGTTCAAACACTTGCTAGAACAGACACAAGATTGTCAAGCCTTCCAGACAATAATTACTTTTAAGCTTTAGCAATGCATTTGGATTTTGCACTCCATTGCCACAGAAGTAGCTTTTCGCATGATGTCATGAGTACTGTGACACATCCTTAAGCAACATGTTTGGGTCTATTTTTTTTTCTTTATTTGCTGACTTTTTGTTCTTAAAAATAAACAGCTTAGACTCAGATACTTGTACCCAACTTTGGAAATATCAAAGGTTCTTGCCAGGTTTCCAAGGACTGGGGAAACTCCCGAAAGCACGCCTGCTGATCTCTTAAAGAAAACGCCCAGAAGTACACTATTTTCCATAGCTGGGGTAGCTTATACCTCTAATCATTATTTAATATGTGACTTTGCAAATGAGAATGATCATACTCGGCTTCCGACCCTTTCTCCCACTCCAGCCCACTCAGAAATACCTTCTGAAAAAAACCTCCATGGCAGAATCCCTCTAAACATTTAAAAAGCCTCTTTTTATTCCTTACCTGTTCCTTGAGCCATCTATTCTGCACATGATATGGTCAAGAGTGGTGCCAATACAGTGTAGAAACTATCCTTTTCTTGAGGCATGCCAGGTATATTACTAAATTGAGTTCCTACATTTTCCTCCAAGACTATAGGCAGGCAATTTCCTTCCAGCTATTTCTCAGAATCTTCCAGTCCTCATATGTTAATGTGCTTTACTTTTTGGTTCAAGTTATTAGGAAGAATTCTTCTTTAGCCTATATTTTATTTCTTTGCTTCCTTTGAATAATTTAGGGTCAAGTTATCATTTTCTCTCACTGGTTCTAGTCTTGTGCAGAGAAGAGCAAAATTATTCTCATTTGTGTCATCCCCCTACCCCCCACTGCCAGCTAATTGGAGTGGTTTTGTTAATGTGCTATGCTTGTATGCATAGCCCTCTGCTAACCTTAAGAGTTGTTTTTTCCTTGCACATTCAATAGGCAAAATCAGAGGTGGATTAAAGCATCATGCCAGTTCTGGATGCTAGAGAAAATGCAGGCAGGAGCTGCCTGACCCAGAGTCCCTCTGGAGGTGGCATCTGCCTGCCAGATTACAGGGGACTGTGGTCAGGCAACAACAACTGGAAGAGACTGGTGCCTTGGACCTGCCTTTTCATGCTTCACCTGGGAAATCTGACTTCCAAAGTTTGTCTGCTTTCATAGTGCTAGAAATTTCTGTTATACAGACAGAAATTCTTTTATAAAAGGAATATAAATGCTGTTACACAAACAGATCAGACCCGAGGCTCTGAACTAACTGCAAGCCCAAAGACTCAATTCAGGATGATTCGAGGTCTGCCCCTGCAAAGAAACCGTATGCAAACCAGCAACACAGCCTCTTGCTGTGAGGTCATCTAATGGTCCTTGTGCGTTCTCCTGATTTTATGGTGGGATCTTTTGTGATGAGTTTTAGCCCTGCCTTCCTTCTACTCATTTTTTTAAAGTACTTTTGCAGCAGTCAGTTTTTGGAAGCACTGTTTTCTTTCCTTGAACTGACCGAGAATCTGGGTTAAAGTGACTGACTGATGTGACAACAAAGGAGAGATTGTCATCAGGTCCAAAGGGTTTGATATGCTGTTGGTTATAAAATGTACTTGGACAGCCCAAGTTCTGTGCCAGATTAATATTTGATGTCATTGGACTTGACTGGCTGTAACCAAAAGAGCTGGGGCCATTGCTGGGAAAATGGCCATCTCCCTTTCAGAGGGGAGTTAGGGTTCATAGAAGCTGACAGCCCGATCTTCCATTTACCCATAAGCACCAGTCAGTGTGAGCAATGACAATGCAAATTTCCCCATATTTAATCACTGATAGGTCAAATTCTCTTTGCGGCCCTGAGGTATTGTGCATACTTTCTGTCATCAGCAACAACTTTCTGTCTTCCAACAGTTTAGAGGGTATCGGTGCATGGCTCCTCTCGACGGTAGCTACTCCTTCTCTCCCCCTCCTCCCTTCCCAGCCATCCCCACCTGTCCTAGTGCCTGTGGTAGCAGCAATAGCCCACTTTCTCTAGGAGAGACAATGGCACCTGTACCAATCTGCCTCAGACTCCTCTGCTCATTCAGTAGTGGCAGGCACTTTTTAATCACAGTCACAGACAGTGACCCATACACCAGGTAGAGGGAAGCTGGAAGGGTGCATGTCCGGTTGGTGAAATGGCCCCAAACCAGGCTCTATGGGGAGGACCCCACACCAGGATCCACTCCCAGCATCAGCCTTTCAACACCAGGAGGATTCTGGCTTGACGCCTTGCAGTACTGTGCCAGGCACCCCGTCGTGCTCGGGGAGTGCAGGGAGAGTCACACTGGAGGGCAGAATTTTTCCCCAAGTAACATTCATGCATTTGCTACCATTATTTGTTAAGAGTCATTAAACACCACCTAGGATCCAGACTACGTATGCATGAGACCCCCCCTACATAGTCCATGCAACTATATAGTAGTCCAATATGCTCAGAAATCCTAAACTCTCACATAAGGAGAAAACAATTTTGGGTTGCATCATCAACACTATCCTAAATGGCCCTGTTTTGTTTGCCTGCTGATCCTTTGTCTTAACTTATCCAAAATATCTCAGGGCTAATGAGGACCACGTGCCAGTGACACTTCATTTAAAAAGGAAAAAAAAAAAAGAAGTTGGTGTTGTGGCACGTAGATGTTAAAAAAATAAATCAAATAAAACTTGGCATTGTAAATGGAAATCAATGGACTGCAAAACTGTATTTGTTCTAGCTGGCTAGAGTACTTGCTGAGTTCCAAGCTGTTTGTGCTTTTCTGGAGGGATAGGGTCTGCTCCATTTGTAATTGTGAGGCTGTTGTGAAATACGACTTGGACCTTTCCACCTTCAAAACAGTTTATGCATACAAGAAAAAATTAAACTCATAATACCCCATGAGACACAAATCCTAGCCCTTGTTTACAGAGAGAATGAAGGGAAAGTGGATATTCTGCCCAAAGCCGTGAAGCAGGTCTCTGTTATAGGTGAAATGTTTGGCTCCTGGTCTTATACTGAGAAATTCTGACTATGTCCCTCTTAAAATTCTTTCAGTATCTAGAAGCTGCAGGCAGCATAGTATCTGAGTAATAATAATTAACGATAAAGCACTGTAGTTGATAGCAGGTATTACAGTTGCCCTGTAATTCCATGTGACACCTGACTAGATGTAACTTTCAGCTCAGGATGTCTGAAGACATCACAGGGGACAGTGTTGCTTCTCATCTGCACTACATTCAACTCTGCTGCTTTTCTGCAAATCTGATTCTTGATCTTATTATAAATCTTAAGAAAACTATATACGACCTAAAATTCTGCTCAACTGAAATATTTACATATTGCCATGTGGAACACATAAAAATATTCCTGTTATGAACAGCCCACTATTACCAACATATCTACAATATGCTTTTTGTCTTCTTCCCTATTCTGTAATGTTGATAATGATGATTATTCATATTACACACACACACACACACAAAAGCATTTCTTACACATTCTCATTGACTCTCAGTGCATGTAATTGCCATACAAAAGTTAAATTGTTCTAAGGATTTTTATCATGCTGAATTGCATTGGTCAAAAGCCCTCCAAAACTCTTTTCCTAGGATTTTCACATGTACAATCCTGAGAACTGAAGTTTTCATTTCATTTTCCAAAGACTGTGGGGTTTTAAACTCATCACCTTGAGGATGGGAAGCCAATCAAATGTACCTTGCAAGGCTGAAGAAGGTTGTTTTCAGGCTGGAGAAGGTACAACTGAACAGGAAGACTGGGAACCAGAACAAGACCTGCCAGCATTGACAACAGGATAAGGTGAAAGCTAGAAAGAGGAGACAGGTAAAATGAGCACATCTTATTCTTTGAAGTCCAAACAGGTGATGCTTGAGGTTAGAACAATACAGTAAAAGATTATTAGGACAAAATACAAAGAACCTGGAATTCGCGACTTTTAGCTCTGTGGCCTTCCAGCGCTGTGTCTGTAGAAGGAGCCTGTTCCAGCCACCAGGACTGTCCTACCAAAGAGTTGTGTCTTCTAAAACTGTTCTCCAAAAATTTTAACCATATGGAGTATGCTATGCAAAGCAGTTATCAAAAAATAGATACTAGCTCTGTCCTTGTTGTTAAATAGGAGCATTTGGATTACTGCAATCAAATATTAAAAAAAGCATTCATTACGAATGTGAATATACATCCCCTCAATTGTAGAAATTATCAGAAGAATATCTTATTTAAAATTAGCATTCTTTAACTAAGGCTTAAAAAATTAATTGATTGGAGAGTAATAGCCTATCTAACTCTTTGCTGCCTTCAACTCTTGCATGTATTTATTACCAGTCTTTAAAATAAGAAGAACTTTTTCTTAAGAAATATATAGACCATTATTATTTTCAGGCCTGTTTCAGTTACACAGCCCTGATCAGTTTGGGGCGAGAGTTATTTTGCGTTGCTTCCATTGGGTTGAGAATGGTCATGGGAGTCGGGCAATTCCTTACATCAATGCTCTTGATTAACACCAAATGCACGAAGCCCTTTGTACTTCAACTTGTAAAGTGAGGGGCTTTTTTTTGCAGTTTCAAGTGTCATTTGCTTGAAAGCACTGTGCCCAAAATCCCTCCCTTGGTTTTTGTTTGGGGTCACACTGCTGGGGGCTCCTCCAGCTATACCTGAGCCTTCTTGACTCTCTGCTCCATTTCTGTCTTCCTTCTACCCCCCAAGGAAATTGCTGCCTCCAAGTTGATCTCTACCTTAATAGGTAGATTAATCCCTAGCCAAACCACCCTGCTGCTCGGTTCAGATTCTTGAAGAGCTTTATGGGGAGCCTGCCCAGCTCCAACTGTTGCTGTTATCTGTAAGCGAAAGAATGGTTAATTCTTCTGTTCTCACCTGAATGGTTGGCATCCATCAGGAACATCAGCCCAAGCCCGCAGGATATATTGAATCCTTTCTGAAACACCCTAAACTCAATCATCATTGTTGTAAATGCTGTCCCACCACTACTGCCTCTTCTTGAGACTGTAGCCAGAGAGCTGAGGCTCCAGTATCATCCAGCCCAGCACCAGGGGCTCACCACACTTTGTACACCCAGGCACCGCTTTTCAGAACAAGAGGTATTAGGCCACGGGGAACTATTCGGTGCTTGACACTGCTGCTCCTGCTATTATCTTGACTTTGAACTCGTATTATCTGTGATGGCTTTTTGTCTGTCTACATCTTCCTGACATGCATAGCTAGACACTGCAGTGGACATGCTGTTAAATAGGAACCTGCCTAAGACTCCTGGGTTCCATCGTGCCCAGGTGCCATCTGCCGTAAACTTGGGCACTCCTCAACACTGCCACCCTTGCACCATGCTGTCCAGGCTGGAGACAAAGCTTTCAGCTGCCCTATGGACAGAAAAGGAATTTCTTTTCTTTTTCAGAGGCTACATAGAGGGAAATATGTGTTGTTATGGTAGAAGAAGAGGCTATCTGCAATGAATGGACAAGCTCTGGCTGTCAGCATAAAACGTTCATAGAGTGTATGCTGAAGGAAAGGCAGGTTATTTCTTGGGGATCATAGTCCTTCTTTTTGTCCTTTTTGGTTCAGTGGTTTCTTACTCCATTTCTTGTCTGTTGGCAAACTAATTTCCCTTATATTTCAGAGGAAATGTGCTGAATGGCAGATCACAGGCCAGTCAATCGGCTGATGCCAACTGATATCTGTACGTTAAGCTAAATCAAGTGATCTTTGGCCCTAATAGAAGCAAAAGTCAACCATATGTACACATTACATACACACACACAGAGCAGCAAAAAAAAACCCCAAACCCAGGCCACACCACTCCAAAGATTATAAGTAACTAAGCAGAACAAAGGTCTATCCCTAAATCCTAAAGATCAATGTAAGGGTTTTTTTATGGCTGATAAGATACCTTGCCCCACTGTTAAGCTGAGGGCTTTTTATAGCCAAACAAAACCTAATGATCAGCTTTTATGTAGCACGTCTCATTAAAAAAAAATGAGAAAGTGCTCTACCGAGAAGGTCAATATTGTTATCTCTGTTTCTCAGAAAGGAAAGCTGAGCAGCAGAGAGCGGAGGTAAGGTGCCTTACTTAGAGGGGTGTAGGAGTGCAGAAGAAGACTTCCCCAGTCCAGAAGTCAGAAACAAGTACAAAAAGGCCAGCCTTGCTTTACTTGTGTTGCTACACACACAGCCCTGTTTATAGTAGGAATGTTTCCTAACCACTGCAAACACTAACTGAGCTCCACCAACTGTGCTGAAGGTGCCTGCGGCAGCCAGGACCATGTCTACGCTCGGGGACAGGCAAATGAACAAGTTCCTGCACCGTCAGCTGGAGTATGAAATTACAGCGCTTCAGCTGCTTTGCAGGAGCGGCCACCTGCACGCCCGGATGCCGCCGCGACGGCAAGGCTGCTCACCCTTCAGTGAAGGGATGTAAACCACGCCGGCACTGGGGAAAGGAGCTGAGGAAAGGACAGGTTAGGAAGAAAGCCAGGAGGGGGAATTTACTGGATCTGTCGCTGTTTAGCTATCCCAGCCGGTACATCCTTACCACAGTTCTGAAACCCAATGTCCAGTTGGGAGCTGGTGCACTGCAGCCGCAAGCGCCTAAGGCAGAGCCGGCACAGCGTTCGCAGCTGTGCAGGGTCAGTCCCTCTGCAGAGCAGCCTGAAGGAAAGAGCCAGTCTCCTGACCCCATGGGACTGCTCATCGACCCAGGGTCCTGCTCCTCACCGCTCCAGGAAGCAAGTAAATGACACGGCAACTTTTATTGTTTGATTTAACGTGAAACTTACGGAGCAATTAAATCCAGTGCAATAAACACCAGGGACTATGAAAGGGGAGATAACCACACACAAATACACACAGAGTGAGTGGCAGGTTCCTCTTCTTGGTCCTAGTCTGCTCATTTGCGTGTGAAGAATGGATCATCCATCTGGGAAAAGCCTTGGCTGCATGTGCCGCTGGCCTAGCCTGCTGACCCTGGTGTCCTATGCGCTGCCGGGGAGTGGAGAGTGAATCTCTTGCCACTGAGTTCAGAGTTCTCCACCGGCAAGATTGAACAGGATTGCTCTCCCTTTCCTTCTACACATGCAGAAAAAACGCCACAACCTCTCGGGATAACTCATTAACCCAAATTACCTTCCGTTCTTATCTCACTCTGCTGGTAAGTCACACTAACAGCCTTTCAGGAAGACTTTCGAGAACCCTGCAAAGGTCCTCTGCGTGACTCTTCAGACTCAGTGGAGACCTGCCAGTGCCCATTCCTCTCCTTGACCAAGCGGCCTCAGCAAGGGAAACTGTAGTGCAAGGCTCACCTCTTCAGTACAGCTGCTCCATTTGCCGCCAGAATGAATCACGGACTGTGGTTTCCACATTTAAATCCCAGCAACATCCTCTGCAGCCAGCTACCCTGTTGGTTGGTCTCCCTTTCAGCTCCACGTGGGAAAAATCTAGGAGCAGTTAATGTCTTGATAACAATGTATATAGCAGACTGTGCACCTGTATGTTGTCATGGAGATGCCATGGGATACATCTGAGGGTTTTGCTGGTTGGGTTTCTTCTGCATCACACATTGGTACAGAAATTAGGTTTTGACTAAAATATAGTATCCAAAGTTTTCCAGAGGATAAGTGGAACATAGATCTGTGTCAGAGCAGATCAGGTCACCTTATTCATGATAACTTGCATGGGCCTTAATATTTATTTTCCACTTAAATTGCTCCTGATTTCATATCCATGTAACATCATCAAGTTCAGAGAATTAAACTACTTGAAAATAATTGAGAGGGAAAACAAACAGGCCATATGTTTTAAAAGCAACAACTAAAAAATGCAAGATGACAGAACATAATAGACTTCTGCAAATACAGTGGGACTGAAATAACTGGTCGGGGAATTGCCCTTAACAGTTAACCTGAAACACCTGAAACCTCCATAATTTTCCACCTTTACCTGATGTTTTTAAGGTAAGCAATTTTACTGCTTGTGTCCATCTTTTTTTTTTTCTATTGATATTCTCACAAGATTAATAAAAGGTATTTTCAGTTAGGGATTTTTTTTTAATCTTTTAAA
The DNA here is from genome assembly GCA_024606505.1 of Aquila spilogaster. Taxonomy (NCBI): domain Eukaryota; kingdom Metazoa; phylum Chordata; class Aves; order Accipitriformes; family Accipitridae; genus Aquila; species Aquila spilogaster. The sequence goes on from JANHGO010000027.1 coordinate 22,868,071, forward strand.
AGAAGAAAGAATTAATCCATTTCTAAATCACACCTTGTCCATAAAAGACAAATCACATGGCCAATGGAAATCATATTCCAAATAGCATAGTAAATGCCTGCAATCAAACAGGCCAAGGACCTATCAGCTAATTATGTAATCAGAAGCAAACTTGAGAAGCCACCATGAGCTTACAACCTGCAGACCATCTTCAATCTGAGCATTTTTTAAAAAATATCATCTTAGTCTTTCTACATAACATCCTTAGAGGATAGCCTTTTCTATCTATCCACAGTCAAACCTCTCACCTATCCAAGCTCTCATCTAATTGCGCTAGATGAATTTTTTAATTGTACTTGGAAGTGACAGTCAGCTGTTGGCCTCCTGAAGTTACTCAGATTTGACATGACTCTAGAGAACCTGCTACATTTTCATACCACTACTAGTGCAGATCCACTGACTGAGAAAAGCTCCATTGTGTCTGTTGACATAAATAATCCCCAACATTTTTAATATAGGCTGCCTTTGCCAGTTGGCTGACACTTGTGCTATGCTGTGAATAAAAGCTATTTGATGACAGTTGAGAAATGGACGTGAGACACTTGCCAATATATTTCCTCTGCTATATCGGAGCTAGTCCCTATTGTTTGTCATGTGCAGGAATGTAAAGATGTTAAAGGCTCCTTGAACGCAGCCAGTGATGATGTGGTAATGCAAGGCAATACAGAGAAGTGAGACTCAAAACCTCTTCTAATAGCATGCTTCTTATTTATGTTCCTCAAATGGCTTTGCTGCCTATAGGAAGTTTAAGTCACTGTAAGTTTAAATAACATGCATTTTTATGCATTTACCTAGCTAGAGCATCCAAAGTGTGCCTTAATATCAATATAGAAAAGATTCCTCTTATTATCCAGCTAGAGAAAGTTTGGAGTTTTCTGTGCATCGTATAAGCAACAGGATTAATAATGAATGGTTACTTACCAGCAACTGCTGCTCAGAAGACCCTTGCGTGTTTGCATCTGGGGGTGTGCACTGTAGGAGAAGCACAAATTCCTGGTGTGAAGAACACGCACTCCAGGAAAACCACATGGGCTAACAGCTCAAGTAACTCTGCATGAGTACATGTGCAGTGTCAGTGCTACCAAGGAAGACAAAGATAGGGATTTAAGGTAGAGTTGATAGAAGAAGAGGGAAAATGTTTGGCTAATAGAAAATGGGAGATGGATTGAGGTATTAGAGGAATGTGAAGAAAAAAGCAAGATGGAACCATCCAAGAACAAGATAAAATGAGCAGAAAGGAGGGATGACTGGAGGTGTACAGGCAGGAGGAGGAGTGGGAGGAATGAGATCCAAGGCAAACTAACATTATGGAAGGCCTTGAAGGGGAGGATAGGGAGATTTAATTGGAGGCTGAGAAAGACATGAAATCAGTGGGATTTGAGGGAGACGGGCTGGTGTGTCACAGCTGTGGGATTTTTAGAAGGAGACTTCTGAGCAAACTGGGGAGAAGAAGGACAGACTGCTGCAGCATAAATATCTACTGCATCGATAAGAGTCTTTTGAAGCTGGACAGTAAGGGAAAGAGATTTTAAAGAAGATTTAATACATCCTAATACTTTAGGAGACAAAGCTTACAGATAACCCATTAAAGCCCTTTTATTACCAAAAAAAACCCAAACCATGATGAAGTTTAAAGGACCAACAGGAAGAGAGAGCACATGGTATACTCAGCAGGCAAAGTGCTAAAAAATACACCCACTGGCTTGCAAAAGTCAACAAGAAAAGGGCTGTTATCCTCAAATGGAGCATTCACTTGATTCCAGCTCAAGCTGATCCTCACCCTCGGTTTTGCACCTACTGATAAGTAATAATAAGCAGATTTACAGGTTAGTCAAAGTTTTCTCTCCCACTAAGTCCTTACCAGAGTTTTCTCTGAAAACCTGACCCAGCTGAGAGAGATGCTACCCTCTCCCCTGGTGTCAGATAAGAGCTGGAGCTGACAAAATGCACCTGCCATAAGGACTCACCAGTAAGGACCCTGCACCTTCCATATAAAGTTTCAAGCACCAGATATTAGCGTGACACAGGTGAGCTCTGCCATCTTTGCCTACAGGCCTGGAGTTTTGCAGAGCACTGACCTTTTATGGGGCACCTTGGACCTTTGCAGTGGTGGTGCTGCCTGGGGCTTTGCACAAGGAGAGATGAGATGGCAATGCTTCATAGCTGTCTCCGGGAAGGTAAGGCCTGTGCTCTCCAGCAAGTGGCTGAGACAAAAATCTGCACAAAACCAGCTTAAGCAGCATGAGAAAAATCAGAAGACAGAGACAATTATTTTCCCCCAAGAAGAGGGAAAAAAATGGTCTGTGTACATAGACAGTGTCCTGGTAGTGACAAGGTGAGACACAGTGACACAATGATGGCATAATTTCCAGATGATATGTTGAGCAGAAGATGCTTTGCAAAGCTCTGTTAGCCAGATCAGCTTTTGGGATGTGTGACTAACAGCAATGGGCCATAATAATTATTTTTTACATATCATTTCAAGCAGTTTTCTCCTGATTATCATGAGAGCACATTTCTGGCACAAAGTGCCTCTGTACAGTATATCTTGGTAGTATCTGAAGCTAGCGCTCAGCTCTAGGCAAAGATGTTAAAAACTGTTGTGGTTTAACACAAAAACAGTGTATCATTTTGCTCTTGCAAGGGAGAATCTCACAATTAGGCCATCTGCTACCTTCTACACCAGCAACAGCTCGTCCTCATATTTGCTGATAGAACTGGGGCTGGCAATTAAATAGCAGCCCTTCCTCCCAATCTCAACACCTATACCCCTGCCTGCTGCACCACAGTTCCTCTCGTGCAGCATCCACCAGAGATTTCCTTCTTCATGTGAAAACAGACAAGCTTCCATGCCATGCACCTTCCTGTGACTGGTCTCTGCCCCTCTCCTTTTGCCCCGGCTTTGGCTCCCTTGAGCCATCGCCACCACCCTAGGTGGGTAGGGCTGATGTTGCAGAGGATGGAGCTGCAGTTCCTCGATGGCGTGATGCTCTTTCCCACATCATGTCAAGCAGTCACAGTCAGAAGAGAGCTGTTTCTGCACCTGGTGTGCCTGCTTTCATGTAGCTTGAGCCTCCTTGTGACAAATCTTGTTTCACAGTAGACTGAGAAAACAACCGATAGGCCACACTAATTTCAGCCTTCCTGCAGACAGGAAGAGAGGGTCTCATAATACTACGCCTCTACAATTAACTGCACCCTGGCATAGAGATACCCAGCCTACCTCACAACGCAGCGGTCAGTTGTGGTGATGTGGAGCTCAGCACAGCTAGGCACCTTTGCACTTCCATCAAACCCAGCTTCTCCCACAGCCTGAGTAGCCCAAATCCACATCTCTGCAGTACACCATAGACCCCAGGGCAGAGATTCCACTAGCTCCTTTTCACTTGTGCTCCCTGCACAGCACTGGCACTGTGGCATGCCAACTACAGCTGCTCTGTGGTTCCACGTAGTTAGTCTTTCCCTTCCGTTCCCAGGCTGTGCCCTCACCCTTGCTGCACTCATCAGGTGTCATCCTGTCCTCCACCTCTCTGCAGAAGACAGCTCTCTTCAGTAGGCTGCTGGCGAGTAATGTGCTTGACTCATAATGGTTTTCTTTCTTTTAAGAAAGATGGGTATCTTTGGTAATTGGTTGGTAATTTTTATGTCTCTCAAATTCATAATCCTGTGATCGCTGCGATATTCAGCATCTGAGTTACTACAGCACAGCAGCTGGATGCAGCGGCATGCTCAGAGGCTGAGTGCCAAGCTGGGAGCAGATAAACACCCTGCATCATGCTTTATAAGCTACAGAGACCTAGAGCAACTCGGTGCTCTCAGATAAAACGCTTTGCTTTCTTTCGGCGCATCAAACACATTAGCGTGTTTTCAGTGGGAACTGAAGACCCAGATGCAAAAAGGCAGACCTTGGGCTTAGCTTCCCAATTACTTTTCCTCTGACGGTTTTGCAGAAAGCTAAATATTCATGCACTCTAATTAGCATGTGTTTCTTTAAGGGGGCTTGTTCTCTTCGTGCTAATCCGGGCTGAATTGCCGAGCACGACTGCATTTTGCTTACGGTGCTGGATGAATTCACCTGTGGGGCAGCCGTTTAGTGCAAGGGTCCCTGCATCACCCAAATGATGAAACGGGGCTTGATCGGCTCATTTCGGTGAGCTGCATTTTCCCTTGCTGGGCTCTCCAGCTTGGGCAGACGGTCGAAACGGGAGGTGGTCTGGGACGACGGAGATGATGTTTGTCATGGGGAAGAGGACGCGTTCCCGCTGCCAGGCAACCGGCTCTGCAGCGCCTGTGCCAATGGCTGCAAACACCTCTGCAGAGGCAGGTCCAGAGAAGGAGCGGCCAACCCGGGGCTGCTCGCTGCTGGGGGGCCCCCATCACCCCACGCAGCGCGGGGGGGTGGCACAGCTGCTCCCCCATGCCCCGCCGCAGAGGCGAAGCGGGGAGATGGGGCTGTGCCCCCTCCCCTGCCTGCCTGGGGGTCCCTGCCCAGGGGCTGGAGCAGCGAGGGGGCCAGGCAGGGCTCTCGGGGAGCCCCGTGCCAACCCACCGCCCCTTGGAGACGGTCTGTCGTGCTTCCAGCCGCGGTTTCGGTCAGCGCTGCTCGGCGGCCGCTGAGGGTTACGCCCCGGCGGCGCAGCGGGGTCCGCAGGGGTGGCCGCGGAGCTCCCCGCCCGCCCTCAGCGCGCATCCTCGGGCGCAGGGAGGTCACTTCCCCAAGTCTGCAGCAAGGTCGGCAGCCCTGCCCGCTCACCCCTCTCCGTCCTGTGGCACGGCCTCGCTGCAGGGCCGGCACGTCCCAGGCGCTCCTTCGCCTGCCCGCTTTTCACCATGTATTTGCACCCTGAAGAAACAAACCCCTCCTCCTCACCCTCTCTGCTGCACCTTCAGCTGCCCCTGGCAGGGGTAAGGGGAGGGGAGAGAAGAGGGACCCCAGACTGGCATTGGTACCAGCGCGGGGAGGAGCTGCAATTGCCATTTCGGCTGATGGGCTCTGCGGGGAAGTCCTACACTCTACTCTTAGTCTGGGTCATGAATTTCTTTCCCCAAGCCCTGCTGCAATCTGCCACACACAGCTTGTCAACTGAGGATACAATAGATTTTACTCATGACAGACGTGCATACACATATGTATATGCATGAAAAATTCATTCAGTAGGATTAGGCAAAATTACCGTAGGGCTTGCAGAACAGCAGTGCCATCCGCTGCAAGCATGCCCTTTGCTTACTCATTTTGATAAACGACTTTTATTTCTTCCAGTCTCTCACTCCAGGAATATTCTTGCAAAGACAATGTGGAGGCCTTTGTATTAAGACTTTCAAGAAGTTTTCATGCAGCAATAGTTGGCCCTCTGTGATCTTCTATCTCCTGGGGAAATTTTTATTCAGATTTTCATTTAGTTTTTATTTTACAGTTCAGGGGTTCCATCTTGCTTTGTCATTTGTGGACAGGGTTTGGCCATAGTCCAGTGGGAGAGACATAACTTATTCAGAGACATGCAGATGACATGTACTCTCGCCCGTTTGCACAGCTCAAACCCTGGAAATACCAATGCGAGGTGAGAGCAAGTGAAGAGAAAGGCAAGACTAGATAATTTATTGCAGCTCCCCTCCATAGTAGTTACAGATAAATCTCCATGGATGAAATGTTGTTTGCAGAAGAAGTTTCAAGCTGGGGGATAGGAATCCTGTCCCTTCTGGATCCCAGGAGCAATTTACTTGCGGCATGGGGGCTAGACGCTGCGAGCAGTACAACAGTGGTAGTAAAGTACAGTTCAGAAACAGCGTTTGTTCCTGAAGCTCCCTCCTGTTTTCCCTGAATTTCATCACTTCTGCTTGTAGCAAGGCAATGATGGCACAGCTTCCCAATGCAGGTGGCCACCTCCAGTGCCTGTGGGTGCAGGTGACCAAGCCTCGACCGGCCCGAGCAGCCTGGACTGGGAAGCAGACTCTGTTACAGTGGAGCGCAACGCTGCTCAATGATTCACTCCAACTAGCTTTTCATTGCCTTAGGAACACAGAAGGGAGGCAGGGAGCAGATCAGCACCCTGCAGACCCAGTTTCCTCATACCTAAGCTTACCCTTTTAGCAAGCCTATGCCTCTACTTAAGGGGGGTACAGAAAACCTGTCAGAATAAACACCATTAAGTATTGTTAGAAGGTATGAAGCAATGATTTAGACTACCACCTCAAACTCTCATCAGTCCTAATAAGAGGTGAGGGGTGAGCTTGAGGGCTGTCATGCAAACTGGGCAAGCCGTGGCAATGCAGAGTGCTACCAGTAGGCCACTGGGCTGGCCTGGAAATAGCTTTCTTAGCAGAGTAAAAATACCTGACTTTGACAGCCAGCATGCTGGTTTGTGTATGTGTAATTTGCTGCGATCATGCTATAAATCAAGATGAGACTGCTAAAATTATGTATGACCTCATTTGATAGATTATCTAATAAGGAATTTGCTAATGCAGTTTATCACTTAAAAAGCCATATGACTGCTAAGGATGAGTACTTTGCTGCAGCACATTTAAACCTAATTGTCAGAGGAGAAAAGCAAGCGGATTTCAGAGGTGAGTTAGAAGAGCATCCTTATGAGGATGATGTCTTCACTAAATCAGTGGTGCAATGCAGCAAGCAGGGTGGAAAGGAGTCTCCTCTGGATAAAGGTACAGAAAGCTGCTAGACAAGGCTGCACTGTGTGAGAATACTACATGGACTGACTGACCAGGAGAGCCTTCATAAGTGTGAATAGTTGTATCCTAATGGGCATGCTTGATTTTATTGTTTGATCTAGTGTTGTCTTTTCATTGTTATGACATTTCAGTTCTGTTTCACTGTCTTGCAAGGAGATCTAAAATCCCTGATACATGGAAAGAAACTACCAGCCTAGACCTCTAGCTCTAGCTCTAACTTGTTATTCTGGTTATCGTGCTTGTCAGAATGAAAAGAGTAATTGTTTTGCTGCTATATATTACCATCAAATATTTTTGTTCTTCCAGTCCTGTGACTCATTTAAAAAGACTGAACATCACTTCCACGTACACAAACAGAACTATAAAGCAGCTCAAGCCAATGAAACAAAGCTTGTTTTGCAGGTTTGTTAACCACGTATTCTGTTCCAATCCCAAATTTATGATTAATATAAATGCCATTTTCTTTACTGATGATTTTATAAAGCTCATTCTGGGGTCTGAATGCCTGTATACATTCCCTGGATGTATGATACTGTTCAAAGCCTCTGAGATAAACATTAAGCCTTCTCACAACTCGGGGGGGGGGGGGGGAGGTGTTAGAGAGGTGATGATTTTGAACTCCATTTTAGGTTTGGGCAAAATGAGGTGGAAACTTGAAAAAGCTTACAAAAGGCCACACAGAAAATCATTACCAGAGCCAAGGCTTAAAGCCCTGACCTCCCCAATTCCCACCTTGTCTCCCGACTGCCCAGAGCAAAACTGGCAAACGTCCCCTTTCTACCCCCTGCACCTTGAGCACATCCTGCCTCATTTGCAAACCTGCCCAAAAGGTAGAGTTTGTTCTCCAGGGGAAATAATGCTTTATGGCAGAAACAGGGAAATTGGACATTGCTTTACAGAAAGCAGGACGTGATTGTCCTGCTTTCGAGCAGGATTGACGTAAGGGTGTAACTAATGATTTGGGATTGTACAGGAGCTACTGGTGTCACAAGAAAAGCAAAGATACCCATAAAGCATTGTAAATCCCAGGGACTGGGATCAAGGAGCTGAAGAAGGATATTTTGGTAGGTCATGAAGTAGAGTCACGCAGGGGGACTCCCCATGACATTTGCATAGGAGGCTCACCTAAATATTATGATTCCTGTATTGATTATGTAGTCCCAGTTGAGTAGCTGGGACTGTTTCTGAGAGAACTGGAGTTTCCATTTCTGCGTGAGCACACAAAACACAGCTGTGTGTATACATCTGTCTGGAATGATTTATCTACAAAAGAGAAAAACAGAAACTAATGGCAATATCATCTGCCTCATTAAATGGCCTAGCTCTAAATTGGAGAATCCACTTGAGTGGTAAGAGTGTAGTTCACCACCATGCCACATCACCATTTGTGGTCTTCCCCACTAACATTAATTGATACAAACCAAGTTAGTGGATTTTACATTGAAGACACATCTCTACAACAAGCTGGACTCAGGGCACCTGCTTAATCACCCTAGACTGTCAAATAACCCCCTGATGATAATTTTTGGTCACAGTTCACATGGCTTAGACAGAAGTTTCATCATAAAGCTTTCCTTAGTCGTTCCTTGAGCCACCCCGTTTCATGAGCTCTTACCCATACCAAGATAAAATCTAGTTATCAGTAACACTTCTAGAGACCTACCAGTGGTTGTGTGCTGCCTGGCTGCTACAGGTTGCATAATTTACTCCTCTGCATTTTATCTCCTGTCATCAGCGAGGCAAAGTAAAAACAGCTGCTCTGAGCCCACATTAAGGGAGATGATGCTGAACTTCATTCAAAACCAAGGGAGAACCAAGAGAAGAAATAAAGGTCCTAAGCCTGTACCTTTGAAGATGAATGCTTTTTTTTCTCAGTACACATCTATTCAAAATACATGCTTCTCACTCCTACTGGGCAGTAAACCTTGCCACATAGCTGCATGTACTGTGCTTGGCCATATGGTTAGTAATGTACCGTGAAGCTATACATATAATAAAAATAGTACTGGTAGAATTATTCTTAAAACATCACTTATGGTCCAAAAATATATTCTAGAAGAAGCAGACTGTGAAAGTACACATTGAGGTTGCTATCTGGTACAACAGGCGAATTCTCCTGCTGTGCAACCCAAAAGGTGGATTGCTTTGAAAACATAAGGTAAACATTCCCAGAAGGACAGAACTGAAATGCATGACAGGAACTACAGTGAGCATCTGCTGGTCGGCAGTTAAAGATTGCCCAGAGAAGTCCAGGGGACGTGGGAGATCAAGGCTGCAGCTGAGGTCATACCTGAGGACCATGCTACACTCCTTCAAAGGATGGAAATCCCACCCCAGCAAGCATTCTCCTAGATCATATGGGAGATCTTCAGCTGAGTCACCATAGAAGAGCAATGTAGAAATTTCCAAGGCTGTAAGCAGCAAAGTTTTACAGACATCCTATTATGTTCAACTTACATAATCTGAGTACTTGGCTACTCAGATAATACAGTGATAGAGCTTCATGGAATTAAAAAAGAAAAAGCTTCTCACAGAAAATAGTATAGCAAGAATGGAATTATAGTGCTCCAAAAATCTGTAAAATAAGAAGTCCCATTTTCTTTCTGGCTTTATTGGACATTTCCAAGAGGGACTTACTGCAACAAAGATGATGCCTCAACCCCTACAGCCATGACATCATTTACAGTGAACTTCTCAAAGCATTATTTTGCTTTTGGAAACAGAAGCTTCTGCTAACTTAGAGACACAAAAAGGCAAAGGTCAGGGTTCAAACAGTAGTCTTAAGAGGACTGTTTTGTTCCTGTTGAACTGCAAAATTTGTACTAACTTCAGTGTGGATTCTTACTCTCATCTGTAAGCAACACTAGCATTTTGCAAAAGACAGGCAACTCTTATCTTCATGTACCGTAAAGATAAACATAAGTCTTGCACAAGTTGCTGCAGCAAGGGACTGCAACTAATGTGGAAGAGTAATGATGCAAGCATGTTATACCTAGAAATATTTCTTCTCTAATCACATATTTTGGGGTTTATCTATGTTACATAAAATACCGAGGAGTTAGATCCTCCACTGGCTTAAATCGTAGCTCTATCAAAGCACATGGAATTATGCTGATTTGTGTAAGATGATCACATATTTGAAAAACATATTTTGGCCTAGATGGCTGCTAGACTCTCAGCAGGGCTCTCTAGAGTAAGGGAGTAGAAGGAAATAAACCCTTTTAGAAAACAATACTCACATACTTGAGTAAGAAGTGAGAAATGTACCCTTTTTTCATATGTACAAGCCATGTTATCTCTAACAAAATAACAACAGCTTGTGATCCAGAAACAGGATGGATGCATATGTGAACAATACAAGGGGCTGCTTACTCCAGAATTGTATCCCCTGCACTGTTTCTGGTACCTTTGTCTGCTTGCTTTTCTGAAGTAGCACCTCTCTGGTGGTTCAGCTTCTGTGCAGGTTATCCAAGGACTTTTTCAAGTACCAGTATACTTGCAGGGATGCAGTTTATCTGAAAGGTAGACTGTGCAAACAAACATACAATAAACTTTTGCAGTTCCACATTTTTTTCCACTCCAAAGTTTGTTCTTCCATTGTCTGACCCTTTGGTGCAAAATGCATCAACAGGCTAGAAGCTGGTATGTAAACTTCACATGCCAAACAGAGGGAATGCTAAGGACATCCACAGCTGAACAGTTTCCATGATGGGAGAAGACTATATTCATGCAAGGGTAGAAAACTTGGTTTACCAACAGTTGGGCCATTTGCTGTGGAATAATTTGGTCACTATTGGCATTAGACCAATTACTACTTTACATGGTGCAATTGTCCTTTGGGAAGCATAGGCTTCCAGCTTCCATGACCAAACACAGGACTGAAAAGGGCAATGAATGATAACAAAGGAATTCAAGCTATCTACTACCAGAAAGCAGACCTGACTTCCAACTAAACACCTGCCATTAAAAACTGGCTCACAATGAAATCTGCATTTCCTTTGTGGAGTCTCGTATCTAAGGCTAGCCAGGAATGAGAGGTAAAATGCGAAACCATTTTGCTCATTGACAATAAAAGTCTGCCCGTTCTTTACAGCAATAGTGAAGGAAAAAAAAAAAAAAGGTAGCTACCCGTGATGCTGCTTTTCCATCATTTTGAAGCTGTTGGTCAAGATATTGTATTACTTTTTGTCTTTATTTATTTCCAAGTGTTACTGCTTGCCAGGCAAAACTCTTGGACTGCGTCATGTACCAATCCTTCCAGCATCTAGGTTTTCACAGTGATATTAATACTCAAGAATACTGGAACAGATCTAAGATAAACATCCCACTGTCCTTTTCGCTGGGTCCTACACATCAACTACTGTGGCCAGTATAAAGAAATGTTCGATATTCCACAATTGGATGGAGAACAGACAAGGGAGAGCTCACAGTGAAATGCTGGGAGCTTGCTCACTGTATACAAACAGAATGGAAGACAAATCAAAGCTGTTCCTTGATCCTGACAGTCCAGGCCACGTTCTGTTTGACTATGTACCAGCAGCCTCCAGCCCCTTTGCTCCTGCACTCACACAGGCATAAGGCATTGCCTAGCCTCCCTGGGCTGCAAAGCAGCTGGGTCAATGCAGTGTTAATTAGGCCAGGATGAACATGTGCAGGCCAAACAGGAGCAGGGTCATTGCTCCATCCCGAGGAGCCGCACAGCAAACCTCCCATGGAGGAGCAGGCAGCTCTGCTGCTCAGTGCTTCCTATGACCCAGGTGCCTCGACTTTGACACTCATCATATTCCCCCTCTGCTGCTCCCAGAGGACTTAAAGGTGTTCCCTCAGATGCTATAATTTAGCCCTTCCAGGCATCAGTCCTGTTCACCCATGTGAGGACAACAAAGTATTTAAAGCTGAAACAGCCAAAGAATATATTCAAGAATCTATGATAAAAGCTACAATTTTATGCACCATGGAGCATCCATCAAGGAAATGCACAGAGCTAGTCCCACAAAATAATTACATGTGCAGAGTCCATTGTAAACACAGCTTTTATGTGCATCAGCACAGCTGGGGACAGTGTTTAAAAATATAATTATGTAATGCATTTTATGTAGTCCATGAGCCATTCAAGTGATACCATCGGTTCAGCAAAATTGCATGCAGCAGTTCTGTATCTATTGGCCTGAGCAAAGAAACATTTTTCAAGAGCATTATTTTTTTCCTGCCACGAAATAGATTTGTCTCCAATGCCTACTGGGGATTTGTGTCTCTGTCATTGGCCACTTTCTCTCCTACTTTCACCAATGAAGGAGAAAAAAATGGGGAGTTATTTTTGGCCTTGCAGCAGACTCCAGCATCTAAATCAGTTAGTTCTGAAACCACTTGGGGTGATGCTGGTTCTGTGTTAATGGCTTTAGAGAGAAGGAATTTGTGATGTCTGACTATTAGCGAAAGGAAACAAAGCGGCTGTTGTCAGGTAGAAGGGCAAAGGAAGGTTAAGAAGCTGTGTAATGAAGCAGTGTCCAGCCTCTAGTACTAGATGTGCAGCAAAAGATGAGTCGTAGCTAGGGCAACACAGAGGAGGCTATTACTAAGCCACATACAGGCTTTAGTGTAGCAGGAGCTCTCTATTAAAATGCACAAAGAAAATAGGCTTACAGCTATACTTATTGCTGACTCTCTCCTGGCCCTCCACATTTATTTTATCCTTGCAGTGCTTTTAGTATATGAGCTGCAGAAAATGTGGAGGAAGCTTTGCTTTCCTTCTTGTCTAATCTGCAGTTGCAGCTGAGTTGAGGTGATGCAACAGTAAAATTTCTGAGACAGTGCTCGCACGGATATTTATCTGAGACAAAAATAGAGGTTTATAGATACTAATTAATGGTCATTTTAAGGCCCCAAAGCTTTCACTACTTTGCAGACAGTAGTTTATATGTCTTGGCCAAATCCTACATGGAAAATTACATTTGACCTATCAAAGTCTTTCTAGGAGACCCAGCAGATTGCTTTTTCATTTAAAGAGACCATTAAAGAAATCTGTACTTAGTTTCATAATACAAGACCCACAGGTGGGAGTAGCGAGATAGCTTCTTCAGCTAGCCAGGAGCTGCTTGGCACAGAAATAGGACTTGATGCTAATTTCTAAATATGGGATCTGATATCTGAAAAGAGATTTCCTTTTCTCTGTTAGATGCTGGGTCACATTTAGCATATTGAAAAGGAAAGTGAGGACCAAAATCCAGGTGTCTGCATTCCTGCTTGCATGCTAGCATCATTGAGAAATACAGACATAGCTCCTTGCTTTCTCTCTTCCTCCCTATGAATATTGTATTTCTTTTTGCTTAGTGGAACAGCATTGATCGGAAGATGGAAGATATCACAGCCAGAAGAGTCCATCACCGGTTGTGGCATGGCAGCGCCTAGCAAAGTGGGAGCTCTGCTTTTGGATCTCATCTGGATGATCAGCAATGCTCAACAGAATAGTTGTGTGAAAGATGGGCACAGGCATCATCCAGCTACATTTCCAAAAGGAAGCAAATACAGCACCGTTTGAAAAAATCTCAGAATTGCCATATATTTGATTCCAGAGTTACTAAGCTATTTAGGAGCTTCCTTCCCCATGGAAATCTCTGTAAAATACATTTTGTAGATGAAGCTCTTTGTGCTCTCTGTGGTAGAGCCTGCATAGATTATCTAGATATAGACTTATATAGTGCATGCCACCTCAGACTTACAGGGAAAGCTAAGGCAGCTATCAATGTATTGCCTCCACTGCACAGCCTACTGTCATACATGTATGCTGGTGACCATATTTCATGTCACATTACACAGTGAAGATGGGGTTCTGCATTAACACTTTATGTAAATTATATATATTACACACATACATATAGTGCCTAGATACTGAGCACCATCTTTATATATTATTAGGAAAGATTGGTTTTGGGGAGGTCTAAACAGTTAAATGGTTTCTGTAATTAAACTTGAGGAAAAGCAAACTTTTGCATTTTTTTAAATCATTCAACATGTGATTTTTAAAGTTGCACTCAGTGGAATTTTTTGAGAGAAATTTTACAACTCAAACGATTACTGCTTTGCAGCACAAGGTGTAGTCAGTCAAAATAAAACTATTACCTCCTACCATGCAGACAAATGATAGGTATAAATAAACAGTATTTTTAAATTAACTTGTTAAGCAGAATTGGTCAGTGACCCACTGAGAAATAATTCAGTGTGTGGTATCATTATCGAATTGTGGAGTTTTTTTTTCTGGTAAGATGCAACATTTTACATTCTCATGGGAATTTGTAATTGTCAACTCGAATGTGCTCAGTACTTTTGAACAAGACATATTTAACACAATGCCTGCACCCAGTGAGCTGGATTTTCAAAACCACACTGTTGAACAAATACCCTCACAAGGTTATATGTCTGTGGCTTGTTTATGCAGGAGATAATACCTTTGTAAGTCTGGTTCAGGATGTGTGATACCAACAGGTGAAGACCAAATTCCTCTTTACATGTCTTATCTAATTCAACTGCAATGGTATAAGTATAAAACGAGTTGAAAAATTTACAGTTTTGGACCCTAAAATGCTATATTTACTACCTTTCAAAGGAAACATGTTAAGTAGACTACTGTCAGCAGACGAGACATGGCGAAGAAGGAGGAATGGACAGGCAATGTGACTTCCTCACGATCACATAACAGATTCGTAGAGGAATTCACAGCAGAGCCCCTGACTTGCATTCCACTCATTGCTAACCACTTCTTAGGTCCAAACTGCTTGCAGTATGCCCTTCTGTAGAAATATCACAACACTGCACTACCACAGGAGCAGCAGAGAGCACGTTCATGGAACATTTGTTAAACAGATCTGGTTTAAGGTTCTTAACACAAAAGTTACTTGAAAGGGTATGCTCTATCCAAGTGCATTCAGCACAACTTTATGGCTTAAATGCTAATAAATTGATTAAGAAAACCACTTTCAAATATAATCTATTTTATATGACCAGAATGAACCTTCAAAACACAAAATTAAATAATTTATGTCAGCACCTTCTGGGTGAAGCCTGGTTGTGAATTCAGAAGCAGAAATGTGCAGGCAGCATGTCATGTCCTAGAAAGAGGAACAATGCCATTCTACCTTCACCAGAGAACAGAGGATCCCAGCACTGACATTAGCTGACATGTTAAAAAATGAGTTAAAAGCCTAAGGAATCCTTCAGACTGCGTGTGCAGATATTTCTGAGGAGCCACAAAGAGGTTAGTGCTATGTATATTTATTGGTTAGCAAATTACCTAAGTGTAACTAAAACTCTGATTCCTTGAAGCCAATCAATCATTCCTAAAATATGGTACATATGTGAAACTGTTACCTCTTCCAAAACAGACAACTGCCTTGGCACAGCAGAGTAAGTAATACTGCAGGGTAAACAGTGGGATTTGGTCACAGGTTTGAAGGAGTGTCATAAGGAGAACCATCAACCCCTGCCCTTAAATTCCTTCAGTGCTTTTCCTTTAATCCATCATACTAATGTTATTTATACAGTGTTTATTAAAAGTGGTTTCCAATTTCAGGTGCCTCACTTAAGTCACCCAACTGCTAGAGGTCTGCACACCAAACTGAAATAATGGAAGCAATGGACAATATGTACCTAATCCCATCTCCTTCCCTATGATCGCAGTAATACATTCCCACTCTTCAAACACCACTGCTAAGCACACATGGCTACTCAAGCTGTACTTCCTTAAAAAGGTGGGAGTTGGGGAAACATTGGCTATTTGGGGAACTTGCATGCAAAATATGTTTTTTAAGTAAGAAGATACCAGCAGATGGATTTCATGAAGGAAAAACATTGAGCAAAATGCCATAGCCAGTCCAAACAGTTACAGTGAGTAAGAAATGTGAAACTGAAACCCAACTTGTAAGCACATCTTGGCAGCATGCAATTACAGGTAATAATTGTCTTCACAGTCCAAATTCTCATGTACTTCCCTGCCCATGAAACATAAAGTTGAGAACATGATCGTCTTGACTGGCAGACAGAGCCAGTGGATGGCAGCTTTGAACTACTTGGAAACTACAAAAGAGACTCAGCCTTTGGAACAGTAGGTGCTGGTCAGCCTCTTCCATGATGACCCTCCAAAGCACCTGATCATCAGGACATTTCCTATTACTCACAATGAACAACAACAGGAGAAGTGGTGGTATGTCCTCTTCTCATCAACAAGTATGACAACAAAACAACTGTTTTAAGGACAAGGAGAAGGTGATAGCCAACTTCTACCTGCAGCATCACCTAAGAGCACTGCGAATGTTTCTTTCCCCCATGGAAAAGGCAGGTAGATGTGGGGAAAGGTCCACAGAAGTTTCCACCCTCCATCACATCCTCAATTTTCTAGATGGCTGTTGGCTTAGACCTAGGCCCAGTTTTGAGTATCCACTCATCTGGCACATGCAGGTGAGAAACTGGTCTGTTATAGATTTAGAGAGTTTAAGGCAAGAATGGACCATTACAATCACCCTTTCTAATCTCTGATGTATCACCATGCTTTTAATTTCAACTCAGCAACCCCATATAGAACCAAATAACCATCTATTTAAGTAAATATCTGGCTAAAATGTGTCTTCTGAAAAGTTATTCAGTCTTGTCTTAAAGAAGAGGATATGAACAATCACCCTTTAGGAGGTTTTTTTTAGCAATATACCACCCTTTCAAAGTATAAGCCGAGTTTCTAGTTTGAGCTTGCTTAGCCTCATGTTCCAGATGGCTGAGACGTACTTCACCAGTCTCCACACATTCTCTTGAGCCATTCAATCATTTTTTGGTGACCAGTACAGTCTTACCATAAGGGTACTTTATACTAAGCCAAACAACTCTTAACCTTTTTCCTGGTAAAGCTAACTAGGCTCTCCACTAAGACTCGCCACTAAAGATCCCAGGCCTCAAATCTGTTTGTGGCTTTCTGGACAATCTTTAATCAATACCTAGGCAACTAACATATCCATCATCACGTGTCAAAAAAAAAAAAAAAGAGAGATATTGAGACAGAAAAGGGACATAGGAAGAGTGTGCATCCTGAAACAGCAAGTCTACAACATTACAAAAGACAGTGTTCAGGTGTAGACTTCATCTATTTTACTTTTGTTTCTGTAAGTTCAAACCTTACCTTTAGATCTCCTAGACACATAGGAACAAAAAAATTGGGAAATCATTGTATTTCCATGGCTGAAGAAAAATTGTGGACCCCCTGCTTTATACACAGAACTGCTTAGCCACTGGGCAGATGGTGTTCAGACAAAGGCTGCGATTAGTGACGATATAGCCAAGAGAGCGTGGACCTGCGGGGCTCCTGGAGGGGTGCTCGCAGTGGTGCTCTGCATCCTGCTGCCAAGTGCAAACCCAGACTGCTTCCACTCAGCCCTTCTGTAGGTCATCTGTTTTGACCTGGAACAGAGTACCGATATTTGGGGTCCAGGCCGTGGCTATTCAAGGACTGAGTTCATATTTGCTAAGCTGTTAATTACTGTGTAGGTCTTAGTTTAATACTAATGACACAGCATGAAACATCCCAAAGTCTCTACTTTACCATTCTCCACCAGTACCAAGGGGACTGTATACCACTTTTTACTTCACATTATGTTGTCTTTAAAAATGATCAGATTACAGTTTCAAGAAGGAGCCATCCTAGGAATGGCATATATTAAAAAGAAAGGCAATTTCCAATTACTACAGTGTGTAAAAGCCAGAGATCAGATTCAATTACACTGCACTTTGCAATTTACAATCTGTTGGTGCTCATTCCAGCAGAGGCTCGTTAAATGCTTTCTTGCTGCAGACCTTCAGAATGTGCTTACCTACTGAAAAAGGAGAGGTTCTCAGTTCAAAGCCTCACCATAACTTAAGCCATCAAAACCCAGGCCAGACTCCAGCCTCCACTCAGAAACTCCACTTAGGCAAGGATGGCACACGGCTGGGTTTCGGCCCAGTGAAGGAACCTCGTGGGATACTGAGTGATGTTAGTGTGAGCCCAGATCTAAAACATGAATTCACCAGAATACTCAAATACGCTGCTCAGATTCTGACAGGGACACTGACCTGTTACTTACATGCTTCTAAATCCAGAATCTGAATGTCCTCCAATTTTCCTTTTTTTGAGAATCAGGCCTTCCTGGTTTCACAGCTTGGTTGCTATTGCTGTGGCACATCAAATCTCCAGAGGTAACAACAGGCATGTGGTGAAGGTGCTTGCCCTAATGTTTCCTAATGCACATTCAGGCAGATTGTTAACGGGAATACTCACAACCAAGGCAGGTTGCAAAATCCAGAGGACTACAAAGGCAGTGAGATTCCCAGGCAGGTGGCCTTTACAAGCCTCTTCTCATAAGTACAATGCAAATTATCCCTTAGATATGCTACTATAAAAATCAAGCAGCAGTGCTAAAGCCAATTGAATTGTATCAGTTCACACCAGATCAAAATTCGGTACTCTCTAGGAAATTGTATAACAGTGGTACACAATGAATTGATTGAAGACACCAATACGGGTTTCCAGAGAATCCATGGCTCGGGCAAAATGCAAAGTGACTTGTGACCTGTTAAAACAAAGCAGACTCAAAATATACCATTAAGGGTGACAGCAAAAATATTTGCAAAAATGGAAAATGGTTACATTTCTAAATTAGTCCCAGAACTGAGTTCAACCCACTCACAGATTTACTCCTTCCCCCTTTTCTGCACATTTACTTGTAAGGACCTTGTCAAACACCAGAAAACATGAAACTAAAGCAGAGGAGAAAACACTAACAGAAATAACAGCACATGTCTCTCTTACTATTTAAAGAGAAGACTTTATTTTCCAACAAGAAAATTGCCAGAAACAATGAACCAATCTTCTAACAAGGCAGATCAAAATGATCTAAAATTTGTTTAGGAGACTAGATACCAACAAGATTAATTTCCATTAAATCTTGCCTATTAACAATGGCATAGTGTGAAATTAGCACACTCCTGAATGGGCCACTGACCTTACATTGTAGTTATTTAACCTACGATGTAATGGTGCAGTGCACCATGAAAAAAATACAGTTCAAAGTGGGCAGCTGCCATTGCGGATTTAGCTTTCATCCTGGGATGCATTTGTTTTGTGTGTTCAATTTACATTTCTTTTAAATATTTTGACCCCTTTGCTCCCCTTTCTGCATTTCCTTCTTTAAGTTTGCCTTACCAGGTATTAGTAAGTTTTCATTTTTGTTTTGGTTTTGGGTGTGGTGGAAGCCAAAGATACTTATCTGCTATTGTTCCCACTAATAATGAACTACATTACCAGTGACATGGGCTAAAGGGGTTTTGTATAATCAGGGTAAATCAGGGTAATTTCAGAGAAAAGCATGGAGTCAAGCTCAGATTCCATAAATTACTCCAAAGTCACAGGAGGAACGAGGTCATATAGCAGACAGCAATCTAAAACCTAAATTTGAACAGGTGTCAGTTGACCCTCCTGCCATGAAGAACGATCAGAAAAAGCACCGGGGGAGGATGAACGTGAATGGATCCTGAAGGAGCTGCAAGCATGAGAGCCCCGGTTCTCTCAAAACTCTGATGACTGCAAAAGCACAGAGCAGCCTGCCAGGCTGCTCGCTCTTCTTACCTTTCCAACCCTCAGGGGAGCACAGCCGGAACAGCACTTGGGCAGCATCCAAGAAGAGGTTTTGTCCCTACACAGTGGGGCTAAGCAGGTTCCAAGGAAGGGGTGAAGTTGACTTTGGCAGCCTTGAGGAAAATCCCAAGGCAGTTGTTGAGGTGAAATGAGGGGAAAGGTAGGAGACAGGCAAACTTAGAAATGCAGCAGCTGCAATATCCATCGGAATAGAAGTCACATACAGATTAAATATGAAGTAAGACATAGCTTCTGAGCTACAAGTATCACTGGGAAAAGGAGCTAGGCAATTCAGTACAAAGGGAGCTTCAAGGCTGCGTGTTTCTAGCTAAACAAACTAAATGTTAACAGGAGACACTGACATGAAGTTGGGTTTTATAAGGAAGAACTTTCCCTTCCTCCTCCAGAAAGGCAGCAAGCCAAGCTGAAAGGCGATGATCAAAGGTCAGTCACCGCTCCTGAATCTCACTAGTTATCAGGATCTCCGCTGGAAACAAATGCTTTCACACTACAGTCGAGCACTTTTATAAGGGCTGCTGAAAGCTACATTTCAATTAATGCAGAGGTGACACACTTCGGGTTCTGGGCAACATCAGTATGTGAGATATTTCAAGTGGCAGTGAGTCAATACTCTATTACTAGCAGCTCAGCAGGCAAAGCACCCACTGGGAACAGTGACACAGCTATGCTCGCCCCTCCCGGGAGGGGGTCAGGGTGGGGAAGCATTCACTTCTGCTGCTTGCCCCGTGCTAGATTTTTGGGTAAGCTGAGAGCTTTGGTTTCCAGCATTATCAGCTCAGCACCACTATTAGAGCCCTACATTTACTGTAATAATGTGTTTCAAAACCTGCTTCAGAAAAAACAACGCTTCTGCAGATGAAAGGCTGCTAATGTGAATTTTGAAAACCACCTTTTATCTGTGCTACTCAAGTGTCCCTCCTGTCAGTCTTAGAGGCCTGCCTACCTACATTCCCCAGAAAGTTAGCATCTTGTCACTTCCGTTAGAAAGTACTATTTATATCACTTACAAGGGATCACGCAACTGGGGTCACAGAGATAATTATTTATACTTAGGGAGGGAAACACACAGCATTTCATGTTTCCTGCACAAAGGACCCTTTGGTTTTTCTCAGTTTGGGTCTTGGCTACAAACTGCATTCCACTTTTTGACCTTGAGCTGTTGGGAAGTAGCTTCTGGACTAGACAGTTAGCAAGAAACTGAATATTTGAGTATTGGTGTGGGGTTCTGTACTTTTGAGCAGTGTCCCTGGCCTACTGATGGCAGATAGCCCCCCACGCCTACCCGTAATTTTCTGCCTCTCTCAGAATTGATCCTGGTATGAACAAGGACTTTCTTCATTGCCTATAAAAGTTACCCAAGGAAAAATTTAGAAAGATCCTGAAAGACATCATACTGGTTAACAGAAAGGCAGGGAATTGGGTTCTTTTGCTCATGAGACTGTGCCTGGCAACTCCATCCTGCTATGTCACATGCATACACCACAGTCTTTAGTAGAAAAATAAGAACTTAACAAGGGAAATGGCAAAATCACGCGTCTAATACGGGTGGGCTAAAGTGAAGCTGAAGAGGAAATAAAAGATGATATCCACAAACACTGATTAAGTTGTGGGCGTTAATGAAAAACAAAACTTTTCTTCATTGAGCTAAACAGTAGTTGGGACTGAACATTACCCAAACTTAACATGCATCAAACAGAGAAATAAAGCTGTATTTTTTTAATGAATGAAATTCGCTTGGGATATGGTTGGCACAAAGTCTAAGCAGAAATTAAGACCCACTTCAATCCATAGAATAGGAATTAAAGCCATAGACTTCTCTTTTCACCAGGGCTCATTTCATCCTTCAATAGGCAGAGAAAGGAATGGAAGAGAGGAAACCAATGCCACAGCTTCAGGGAAAAAAAAAATGTAACTCACAAGTTGGAAAATAGCAGCTCAGCATGCTTTGTGGGTTTTCTTCCCCCTTTTAAATTATTGTAGCGTTTATTCCTCCTCAGTGTATTCAAGTTCCTTGTATGTTCATCACTTCAGAAAGGAATTTGAGTGGAGTGGGAGTGCATAGCCAAGTATATGATTTGGATTACCTACGGCTTTCTCAAAAAATGCAGATTTATCTCTGTATCAGCTGATTTTGGAGATGCGCCAACTAAGTAGGTAACACACAAGAAAAGCAGTAGTCCCATTCTTTTCTTCTTAGCAATTACCTCTTCAATTAAAGTTGGGAGCAATTTTTTTCAAGTCTTTGTCATATTGTTGAAACACAAACACAAAACTGCTTGTTGTGCAGCAAATAATGCTTATGTCACACAGTGTCTAAAACCCTACAGTGACAGAGATCTCTGCATAGGACACTTCCACACTTGTATAGAGCTTCCTGACTTCACTGTGGCTCTGGAAAGATGTGGAGCTCGCTGCACAGAGAGCCCACATTAGCAAAAACCATCAATAAAACTTTGCATGTTACCAATGAAAAACAACCAATGTCTATGTACCTTCCTTGCCAAAGCAGTGCCACTGTGGAAAAACTGAAGTGAAGAGGGCAAAGTTTGCTTTCCTGCTCTATATCAGAGCAAGGAAAAATTGGCTTTCACTTGCTGTTTTTCTCCTAGGTCCGCCTATTCCAGCTGACCTTTGAGCAGGGCACAGATCACAGTCCAGAAAGCAGCATTGTAGTTCAGCTTCCTTGAATCACCTGGTTTCTATGTGAAGTTTAACCTCATTATCAATAACTCTCACTGTCACACTCGAAAAACGGCCCTTGAAATCCACAGGCTGTAACTTAATCAGTGCTGCAACTCCCACAGAGCACTTAGTACTGAAACAAGGATGACTGCGTTTCTTTGGAAGTTTGTCACATTTTATTCTCCAGATCAAAAAATTAAGCCATCATATGTACAAAATTCACCATAAGTCTTGATTTCACTAGTTGTTCTGTATGCTATATTCATTTTGTGCACAAAGATGAAAACCCCAACCAGAGTCAGGTCCTGTGGAAAGCTCTGACTCATTCTCATATTTCTCTTTGCTCTGGGGCCTATCTTTTTTACTAACCTTTATATTCTTTCTCTGTAAGAAAGACTAACGAAAAATCTTTTCCCCCCAGTTAATGATGCTAGTGAAAGTAATGGGTTTTTTTGACCATGTCATCACCATTCTCCTCCAGGTTTTCCATGAAACAGCCTACTTCATCTCATCAGTAGTCACCAAAGTCAGTTGAAACATTTCTATAGATTCCAACAGGCACTGAAATAAGCCCTTACAAAACCCGATTTGTGCAGTTTTACTAAAATCCACTTTATATTAGGTGATTTTTTTTTCAGGAAAGATTTTAATACTTGGGTCTATTACGTAAGTTACAGAACAACCCATAGGCCCACAGCTGCCAAAGTGAAAATAAATGGAAACATTCATTGAAATCATGCCTGCAGCTCACATAAGAGCTCTATATCTTCCAGTCTTCTACAACCAGGATGGGAAAGTACTTGTCGGGTTCGATAAATTAGTGACCAGCACCAAAAATCTTCAAGCATATTCAGTTAACCTGGTGGGCAATCAGATGGCAAAGGCGAAGACAGTCCTCTTGCCAGTCTACTGTCTGTGGTGTTTGCTGTCGTAGAGTCTCTAGTCCTTTCTAACCTCTGACAGATGCACCAACAGTCTTCTCCCAAGTTATGTGATGGCTCACCTTTGTTCTTCACCCATTAATCTGTTCTAAGGACAACTGCAGCACTTCAGCTACAACATGCAAGAAGGAGTAGGTTCACATCATGAAGTTTGTATCAGGTGAAAGCTCATGGAAAAGGGGGTTTAATTATCTCTTTTTCTTTTTTTAATACCTATTGAACTTCTTCCTGTAGTCTCAGGCAACACTTCTCACTCAGGGTGCACTCTTGAGATGAGAACACTAACATGCAGTGTCTGGCACAACCCTTCTTGCAAGTGTTGTTCTGGTGCTGCTCTTCCTTCTCCCAGTTTTGAAAATCTAGTTGCAATTTGCAACATGCAAAACACCTCAGCAGAGGATCAGCATTTCAAAGTGGCTCACTTTTTTTTAAATACCATTTCCTCACCACATCATAAAAGTACTTTTTTTCCCACTTAGTTCATCATAACTTTGGATATCTTACACACTGGGATTGCTCACATGGCAGTGAGTGCAGAGCAAGGTGACTACATCTACTGGACTTAGTAAAACATAGCCTACTACTACACCAAATAGAGACAAGCCTTTCTCAAGCAGGGGATTATTCGGTTTAGCCATAGGCTCATTCATATCAGATTCTCTCATCACAGGGTCATGACCCAGCTGAAGTGACTTAATGTTGACCTACAGCTTCCAGAACTGAAGTCCAAGCAAGAGAAAAAAACCCCAGTCAGTCTTCAATTTCAAACTTCTATTTTCCTTCCTTCATCCCTTTTCCTCCTTCCTGGCAAGAAAACCAGCATCGGCTGCTTTGGGTGGAGCATTATGCAACCCCCACCCATAGCAGACCCCAGGAGCCATTGTTTCTAAAGCATCAGGCTCTGCACCTCCCAACTTCACACTATTCCCCCCAGTGTCTCTTTCCAGAACTTCTACCTACAAGCCCAGCCTAAGGCTTTTGGGCCTTTTACAAGGGCCTTGCTTCATTAACAGAGCCCTCACGCAGATCTTCAGTCCTAATCCCTATGGATGTCTTGTATCTCCTAGCAAGTCCATTTCCCTCCTCATGTCAGTTTATGTCTGTTCTCTTCATCTAGGCTAAATAAAACAGAGTTGAGGTTGAGCCCCTCTTCCTCTGAAGGGTCCAGCTCACCTTATGACAGGATGCTGAACGTAGATCTGTACATGGGGCAGTTTGGCCCATCAGCATTGAAGTGCTCATTTCACCTGAGCTTCTGGGACATTGGCTGCAGCTCAGCAAAACAGATAGACATGTTTAACTTTAAACATGAGAGCAGCCCGTAGGAATCAAAGTAGTGACATTGTGTACTCACCTACCTAAACGCTTAACTGCATCAGAGCTGATGTGACCTAGCTTTGGCTATGGATTTAAATGCCGGAGGCCAGGTTTTTCACTTGCTGCTTTAAACGAACATAGCAAGCCTCCTTTTTCAGACACTGAACTCCAGCAGGTTTGGCTAATGTTGGGGGAAATCAAGAGTCCTTTGGAAAGCTCTGAAATTTAGGCACATAACGTGTAAAGGAAGATTGTACGAACAATACAGCCAAATACGTAAATTTTGGCAATAACACAGTCATTTACTGAGGAAACAGCATACAGAGAAGACAAATTAACGGGGAAGAACTCTTTTGTAAAATTATTTGCCCAATTTCCATGTAAGCTATCACCAAATCTTGGAAATTACCTTGGAGATTTCCAGTCGTGGAAGCACTGTTGCCAGCTCTCTATTTCCATGCCACAGAGATAACAAAGACCCACTGAACAATCCTCCCCTGCTTCCATGCTGCTTTTAGGCAACTTTTCCACTATTTTCTACGTGGTGAGGTTTTTAAACAATAAGAAAATTCCACCTGGCATGGCATACTGTCCTTCTCCCTCTCTCCATTTCTGAAGCACTGTAGGATCTGTAATTCACCATTGCTATGTGCACAGAGCGAAGGGGCTGCAGACTGGCTCCAGAAAAAAACCTAGACGTACAAGTCTACTACTTTGAGACATAAGGCCAACTCCACCAGCTCTGCACTGCTACTGCAGCACACAGTTCTTGGTGCAGAGAGTCATGAAGGCTTGAAGAGAGACCCTAGAAAGCTGCATTTCTGCCAGTCCTCCTGAGATTCACTGGAGTGGGATCATAAAGTTAGGTCACTATTTATTTCCACATTAACTCCAGTGAATAGGAGTGGGCCAGGTACAAGCACTAAAACAAGAACAAGCCTGGCCTTTAATCCAAACCCTGAGACTTGACACAAGTATGAAAATGTAATAGTAAATATCTTTTTTAAAAAGGTTCCATTTCCTTCAAATATATGGATGCACTTATCTCCAGGGTTGCAGCTACCAGCCAAAATCTATTCATCTCTGGAGATGAATACTTAGTGAGATTATGACATCATATCCTCTGAAATGAATTCCCTGGTAATCAGTTTGTCCAGCTTCGATTCATGAATTCTGCACAAAATGTTTCAGGGAACACAGTGCATCTCAGCTAAAGATGACTTGTTAATAAACAAGATTATTTTATGAACACAGAAATTAGAGAAGGCCAATAAACAAACCCTATTTTAATGACATCTTCTGCATTTTGCCCCAAGAGAACCAGAGAAGCAAGTGAATTTGTGTTTGTATGAAAACTCCAGCTCCACATACTCTGCTGCTGTAATCAGTGCTCTTAATTGCTCTGAGGCAAGCCTGTTTGCATCAGCTGAGGATGAGGTCTCCCCTGGATTTGATTCACCATTGGGTATCAAAGGTAACTATGCTAAAATGAGCAATAGTAATAGTGATACCAAACAAAAATAAGGTGTAGGAGAACATGGCCCTCTCCAAGAAGTGCAGAGTGCATCTTAGGCAGACAGGTTTTGTGTTTTTAGAAGTAGGTCCTAATTAAATCAACCACCAGTAAATGGGTGAATGGTCATTTTTTTGGCTGAGCAATAAAGCAGGAGAGCTTAACAGTCTGTTAAAACATTTTATCCCCTGCATGGCCATTTTCAGCCTATCTATCTGTGGCCTGCCTCTTGAGGTATCACCATGTTAAAAATGCTCTTCCCTGAAGGTATTTCCACACTGCAGCAGATGTCACTGACTTGGCACTATTTGAAGGGTCTATTAAAAGTAATGCAATTAATTACTTGGGTTGTCATCACAGCACAGCTTTTGAGATATTTAAAATGGTTTATTATTGATAGCCAAGTCCTGGAAAGTGGTGAGCACCTTCACACTCAGCCATGGACACTGAGATAAGGGCCAGTGCAGGCTCCCCAGTCACTGGGCATCCTCAGGTCTCCTCCTGATGCTACTGCTCTGTGTGGCACCCAGCACGGGGTGCAATGCCACCACTTCTAGGAGACCTCACCCAGCAGCAGGCACTGTGGCCAGCCCTGGTTGTTTGGAGTACTGAATCCTGCAGTAGTTGATGATTTGGGAAAGCGATATTCACCGCAGCCTGGGGAGGACCCACACCGGAGCGGAGGAGCATGACAAGAAGGAAGCAGCAGAGAGGAACTGCTAGAGACTGACTGTAAGTCTGCTCCCTGTTGCCTCACTGAAGGGACTATCGTACATAACCTGTGGTGATAACAAGGGGGGAAGAGAGGAGTCAGGAGTGAAGAAGTAAAGGCAAGCTTGGGAAAGGGGGAAGGAAAGGTGTTTTCTATAAGTGTTCTAGTGTTTGCCTTTTTGCTTTCCAATACCAAATTGGTAGTTAAACACATATATAGTAATTGGCAATATATTAAGTTAATTTTCCTCATCTAGCCTGTTTTGCCTGTGATGGTAACTGGAAGTGATCACCCTGTCTTCATCTCAACACATTAGCTTTCTCATTCCTGTTCTTCCTACTCTGTCTCCCCTTCCTGTTGAAGGGGCGGGGGGGGTGGGGTGGTGGTGAGCAAGCAGCTGGTGGGCATTTGGCTGCCAGCCATGGCCATCCCACTGCACTTAGATACCAAACATCTCAGATGAACAAATGTTGAATCATGTGCAGGGAACTGGGAACTATAGCACCTACGGAAACCTCTATGAAAGGCAGTGGCTCTTGGTGCCCACTGAGCACTGAACTCAGCCAGAGCTAGACTACCACCTTTGCTAAACTGTCTGGCTACACCTTATTTCTTCATGAGGAAGTGTCTCTTGGGTTCTGCTAAATTTCTGCCAACACATTTTACTTCCCTCTTGGGAGAGAAAATGCAATATAGCAAAGCATCCTTGAAAAATTGCTGAGCTCTGCTCTGTCGCAGTTATTACTGCATCTATTGCCAATAAAATGAAAAGGAACAAATTCTGAAAGGTGAAAAAAAAAAATCTATAGGCATACAGAGGATAAGAGAAGTAAGAGCTATCTACTGCCTGGGTCTCTAAAGCACAAATCTTTGGTTAATTTCAGTTGCTGGTATTGCTGCTGTTTGTTTCATTTTAGAGATACCACCAGCAAACGATAAGGAAGCATCAGATACAGGGTTAGATTATAGAAGATAATTTACACACAGCTTCATCTCAAAATTGATTCAAATTGTCTCAGATATGAGCCAGGTCATGCAAACTAAGATCTCCCTAAACACTGTAAACAGAGCAAGAATAAATACTAATTTGAAATATGAAAAGAGGGGGACATCTCCAGGCATCTTTCTCAGCATCCTCAGTGTTACGGAAGACAGAGTCATTGGCACATTAATGACAGTCACGTACAGTATTAAACTGGAACTTTCTTCAAGTGCTACCAAGGGCCAAGAAATATTACAAGGGAAGTAATATAAGTGTGGTTAAAGTAGAAAGAAAATACAACACAAGCAGATTTAGGACCTCACCTGAAATCTATTGAATTCAGGGCAGAAAGCCCTTGACTCAGTGATGCTTTAGATCTTTCCTGAGTGAGAAGAATTCAAACTAGCATTTTCTCTGCAGGAAACAAAGCTGCAGATACTCCTCTAAAACCAGAGACAAATCTGAAAAGCAACAATAATGAAAGTGAACTAGAAGCGAAAGCAGGGAGCTACCTAGGTATGACTATGTCATGCAGTTTGTCAGCTATACAAGCTAATATATTTTGGGCTGCAAACACATACATACATGATGTGGTGCTGTGCCAAGGGACCCAGGCTGGCTCTGAAAGAGGTGGCTGTGTTACCAAAACCTCTATAGCTGTGTTTTCTTGGTACCCCATTCAATCTCAGAGGAGTAGGATGTTTTACCTCAGTAGCAGGCAGTGTCAGAGCAGCATGCGAGCGTGGCCAGCAGAACTGCATGCTGGCAAAACCCAAGCTGACTAATTTTCAGCTACAATGCAGGTCATAAATCCATGGAAGTTTTCCCAGCTGTTGAAAGAAGAGCTGTGGGGGAAAAAACCCAACCAGGAATCGTCTATACAGACCATCATGGCTGGCTGCACTCACTTGAAGAGCTGAAGTGTTCCTTGTAGCTGCTAGAAGATCTGCCAGACGCTGTCTGCTGGCCATGGTAGTGCTCCCAATGAGGTGAACTCTCTCCTTTGGAATAGGAAAAGGCTGTACTTGATCCCAAAGTAGAGACTGTGGATGAACAGGCTAGACTTACCTCTGTTTGAACTCTGTGAAATTACATGAGAAGTTCACCATTTGAGTGTCATTCTATTCTGCACTGATTTGTTTTTTTCCCCTCTTACTGTGAGTTGAAAGAAAGGGATTAACTAGAATTCAGTTGACCACCTGTTGTTTGAGACCAAGTCTTACTTGTTATGCTCGTACAGGTGGCACAGAACTAAGCAGACATCTAACCTAGACAGGCAGGCTTTTATGTTACGTAAAGCATAAGCAGATTTCAAAGTAAAGCTACTATTAACCTCTGCCTAATTTCTTCTAAAAGAATTTTTTAAGAATTTGAAAGCAGGGCAAAGCGAAAGCTGCATTTCAGAGTAAGGCCTGTTAAGCAAAGGTCAGTGAGATAATACATGACTCAAGCATACTGCAATGCTTCCCTTCATCTGCCTTTCCATTTAGGTTGAATCTCTTGCCATCAGGTGGCCCCTCTTGCTCTATATACCGCACACATTGAAACAATGAACCCTTGATCCCCGGCACATCTATGTATTTATGTAATAGTAATAATCATAACTATTCTGAGATAGCAGAGGGTGTTACTCTGGGGAAGATAAGCTCATGGTGTAGGTCTTAAGAATTTAGTGCTTAGTTTGGGAAACATCCATTGAATATAAAGAAGCAACTGTACTGCTACTTTCTTCTTGCTTAACCATGTGCTAGAAGCTTCTTATTAAGGATATTCAAGTGACCTGTGTGACAAATTATTGCCTCAATGCTTTTCCTTATGGGCACTGCCATAATCGTGCCATCACAAATCCAGCTAGTAACACTACAGTCTGATCTCTGTAGGGACATTTCAGCACCCTGCCAGGAGCAGACCAGAGAATGAACTAGGACAAGCAGTTTACTTCTTAGCAGTTTAGTACCCAAACAATAACACAGCCAGATACAGAGTCCAAATTCCTCTCAATTTGTGCCCAATAGGAGGAACCAGGTAACAACTCCTGCTTTTCCCTTCCTACTTCATCACTCTGAAGGGGGCTGACTATATATCTCAGACACTGGAAACCAGAAGACCTATCAGGTAATGTAGCACTTCTATAACAATAGGATTATTTCCTCTAGGTTACTATTCTAAGCATATATAATGAAGCTAACACCATCATATTACCTGGTGCTCCACAGCTGGGTGGTCTACTGTTGTCGAGTTCTCTTCCCTATGTTTGGATCAATCCTGTCTTTTTTGAACCTTCTTCTTCAAGTCTTTCCTCAAATTTCTGTATCGGTGTCAGCTGATCAAAACTCAAAACTTCCATAATGTTAATGTGGGAAAGTCCAATGATGATGGAGTCCCAAGACCCTACATTAGGATTTTTAACATTTCTAACAGCCCTCTAGTTCGGATTCATCTACGGATAGGCACATTAAAGCAGCCATCCATTAAACTCTGACCAAGGTTAAAATAGACAGACTGTGCAGCTTCACATTGTTTCTGTGTTTTCTCTTAACTCCTGCAATCTAACTTCTCCACTCAAATATGTAGGGTGCTAACCTCACATCTGCATAAGATACTGACCAACCTCAAGCAGTATCGACTTTGAAATAGACTTCCAATCCTCTCTGGAAGATGTCAAAATGTTCAAATTTGCTTTATAATTACAAATACAAAAAAAAGACAAAATAAAATACTGAAATTGCCTTTCAAAGTGCTTTGTACCAACTTATATTGCATGCAACATCTAAAATTATAATTGGAATGAGAGGCTTTTGGCTTGTCAAATAATTAAAAAAAAAGATTCAAAAGCTTTCCTTGAAATTTTAAACAGAGTGCGTCTGCGTATGTGAAATGCGTCCATTTTACTTAATCAGCAATTTCCAACACCAAACCTGTTTGCTTGAAAATTTTCAACTGTTTTGCTTTAGTAATTTCATTCTTGTCCTCTGAACAGCACCTTATTTTCACCATTTTCTGTTAAATAAGCAGCACATAATTAAACATAAGCAAAGTACCATTGAAGCAGGACTTGACAGGAGAGGAGTTACCTCACTGGTACCATGCAGCATATGCAGGGCTCTGAATTAGGTAAGAATAATGTGGTTTAGCTTTTCCCCCAGAGTTTCAGTGATTCTGGTCTCCTCTAAAAAGACATGAACAGAGCCAGTGCAAGTATTTACACCAAAAATCTACACTGACAAAACAGCAAGTTCAAATTTAAATGCAAAACTCCCCTTTAATCAGCTATGCTTTTTGTCTTGCAGTCCTGGTACATTTTGCATGACAAATCATTCAGTCTTCTCATGCCCACAGAAGAAAACAGCCTTTTGACACCCATCTGCCCAAGCGGCTGGGCTGAGAACAGAGGTTCATTTCAAGCTGCATTCTTCACATTTCATGGTGAAACTGTAATAATATACCACACAACGCCTATTTAACAATTTCTTAAAACTGCACAGGTCTGGTTTACACCTTTTGCTGTTCCTTCAGGTATAACTACTGAAATTTGGGCTTATATATATTTTCAATAAATGTTTATCTGTCCACATGGTTATATTTTTGGGGGACAATCATTAACTAACTTCCTATGTTACAATCACCTCACTGATTTTTTTGCGTGGTCAATTTTTAGTGCCTTTTTTTAAAAAATTGTTTTGTAAAAGCAATCTTTATACCTATGCATAGTGAAACCAGTTTCTAAAAGGAATTTTGCAGGGATATTTAGCTTTGAAAGCATAGACAGCCTGGAGAGGTGTGTGTTTTCCACCTGGTACCTAGTGGATGTTTCTTATATCAGAGCATCCTAGGCACAACTCAGAGAAGCAGGCAGACATTCAAGTATTCCCTGATTCCCTGCAGCACAACAGCATGGCACAAAGGGGTCACCTGAACATAGAGCTGCAATAATGCAATGCTAGAATTATGAAGTGCTACAACGTGACAAGCTGCAGACGTTACCAAAGCAAAAGACTTTAATAACTCATTTCCCTGACTCCCCTCCTGCTGCTTATCCTACAAGAGAGTTGTCTGCCCAAAATGGGACTTCACCTGGCATGGACTTAACCTGAGTAATAGGGAAAGAGGAGCACCAGAACAAGATACAAGGGGATCTTTAGAAGCTGCAGCTCACCTCTATTATTTCTTGCATTTTCCATCCTTGAATAGCTCTCACCATGCAGTGAGCAGCCCTTGTCCTTTACAGATGGTACTGGTCTGGCCTCGGAAGCAACCCGCTTTGTGAATTGGTCTGCTATGTGAGTTCTGATTTCAACCTATCCTTTATGAGCATATAGGCAAACAAAGGCAGAAAAAAGACAAAAAAGAAACGAGACTATCTAGTAATGTCTTAGTTTGAAAAATATGAGTGACTGCAAGAGCTAGGAACTTCTACAGCCAGCCACATTCCTAGTGTCCCTATGCACAGTAAGTGTAATTCATAGTATGTTTATCTTTCAGTCAGTCCATCTGTACATATGCTATAGTTACCAGAGGAAAGTTAAAAATACATCCTAGGTGTGGCAATAAATAAGGCAGATCCTCACCAGTAAACGAGTAAATCCCCCACTCTCCCAAACAATTCTTCACAATGACAACTCCTTCCTTCCCACACACATACACTCTCACACATCTGGATAAGCTGGGGGTGGGGGAAAAGCTGAGCTTTGCAATGTTGTCTGGAACCTCATCAGACCCAGGCTACTTCCAATTAAAGGAGGGAGCAAGTTCAAAGCCTCTGCTGATCTCGGCTGTGAAATGGAACTATGCTCAGAGACGACTGCGCTCACCACCGAGACACAAGTCCACTGAGCCAGAGAAGAGGGTGTGTGAGCATGTCCCCCTTCAGGAAAATAAAAACAGGATGGGAGGGAAACCCCAAACCTACTGAGGTGGCTTGCAGTGCTGCCACACTAACTTGAACTGACAGGAGGCAATGGCAACCAAACCCAAGTGAACTGCAGTGGCTCCCGAGCACTGGCAGAAGATGCTGAGGGCGAGCGAAGACTAAAGAGAGGAGATGCACAGAGGGGAGGTAATCCAGGCACTGTTGACATCATCATGCTGTATGGAACTGAAAGGTTCCCAGCTGAAGCTGCTTTGCAGCATTGGCTTTTTCCTTCCCTAAATGCATGCACTTTTACAGTCTCTGGTCTTTAGACCCTAGATATTGTACTGGGAAATTATGAAACATTCTTCCAGGAAAAGATTAAGATATTCCAGCAATTAGCAGGAAAACCTGCTTGAGGATAAGCTGTACAGTTTGTCACATCATTTCCCTTCTACCAGCTGTTAGAGGATTCTGAACTGAGATAAAAATTGCCCAGTTTCTGCTATCAGCTTGGGCCTGGATTCTTTGCAGGATACATCAAATCTAGAGAATCAGTTTACTAGCTAGAAATGGACCTACAAGCATAGACCTTGCATTCGCTGTGACAAGTACAGTGACAACAGTTGTGGCAGCTCCCCTCTATAAGCTTTATCTGGCCCTTGAATATCATTGTAGCAGGGAAGAGGAGTGGGAAGAAAGCATGTAGTTGCATGCTTGTGATACAAAACAACTTTACACAGAGGTAGGTTCCCACTGCCCTCTGCTGTAACATGTTTATAAAACTTCTGGGAAGGAAGTACCAAGCAAGATAGCTTAATGTACACATTAGGCATTACATTCAGACTATATTAAAACTGTGGTAAGTGGAAAAAGACAGCTAGAAACAACAGGCTTTGATTACTTGCTGCTGCTTTTAATTCTTGAAGTGGATACACACTTCTTGTACACACACAGAAAATAGACCATAGGCAGCTTCTTGTATTTTTGCTTATGAAGCTATGTATTTTGTATTATGTGGCCATAATTTGCAGTTCCAATGGACAGACCCTCACAGCCTTGACCATACCATCTTTTGTTTTTTCTTCTACTTTAGGACTTACTAGATGTTGACCCAGACCGTACCAAATTACTGTCAAGTTTCCCTAACAAAATGCCCCCTCCCCCTGAGGAGAACTTCTGCACTGCACAATCACTGCAGCACCAGAAACATACCAAACTTTCCCACAGCAGCATAGCAGTTAGTAGGCTGTCCAGAAAAACATCCTAAGTAGTTTATATACATTTAAAAAGAAAAAAAAGTTCTAATTCATCACCTTAAAATTAGGCAGCAATATCATTTAGGTTACAGATAAGGAAAGATGCTGGTCACTATGTAATACTGATGTCTATTTTCAAGTTGATCCCTACATAGAGAATTCCTTCCAGCTTTTTTCAGTAGTTCTTCATGTTCCTTTAAAGCTTTGTAACTTATGGAGACTTTTACAGAGCTACAGGCTTATATAGCAAAACTTGAATAACATTTTCTTCCATTCATTTTCTTCTGTGTTCTTTCCCTTTACTACTCAAACACCAACAAGACTAAATTTACTGAAGCTGGCTAAGATTTATTGTGTTTCTTCTCTTGCCTCTACTGTTCATGCAAACAAAATCACTTCCTATAGAAAAGAAAATATATTTAGGGGCAGTAAACAAGATGCAGCTATTCAGTTTGATTTTTATATTCCCCATGCTCCCCCCCCCCCGCCTGAATAAAAGAGACATCACAATGATGGGAGTACTACATAACATGGCAATTTTAGCTTGGCAACATGCCTTTGTGAAAGATTGCATATATAAGTCACACATATAGAGGCTACACATAAATATAAACAGAGGCCGAGATTCTCAATGCCATTTGGCTGTATGAGCACTTCCTATTAGAAGGAAGAGGAATTGGACATTCAAATCACTCTAGCAGATTTGAAACCCTCTTCTGTGAACAGTTTGGGACACCAGCATTTACTCTTGCCTGTAATTTCATTTTAAAAGTGTTTTGGGGTTGCGTGGCAGGGTTTTGGTAGCAGGGGAGGGGGCTACAGGGGTGGCTCCTGTGAGAATCTGCTAGAAGCTTTCCCGGCTCCAAGTCAGACCCACCGCTGGCCAAGGCTGAGCCCATCAGCAATGGTGGTAGTGCCTCTGGGATAACAGATTTAAGAAGGGAAACCTGCAGCAGAACAGGGAGTGGAATGTGAAAGAAACACCTGTGCAGATACTGAGGTCAGTGAAGAAGGAGGGGGAGGAGGTACACTGGAGGAGGGGATGCTGCCAGTGCAACCTGTGGTGAGACGGCAGGCTGTCCCCCTGCAGCCCATGGAGGTGAGGGGGGGAGCAGATGCCCACCTGCAGCCCAGGGAGAAGCCCACGCCAGAGCAGGGGGATGCCCCCAAAGATGGCTGTGACTCCATGGGAAAGCCCATGCTGGAGCAGTCTGCTCCTGAAGGACTGCAGCCTGTGGAAGGGACCCACGCTGGAGCAGTTCGTGAAGAACTGCAGCCTGTGGGAAGGACTCACACTGGAGGAGTTCATGGAGGACTGTCTCCTGTGGGAGGGACCCCACACTGGAGCAGGGGAAGAGTGTGAGGAGTCCTGCCCCTGAGGAGGAAGGAGCAGCAGAGACAAGGTGTGATGAGCTGACCACAACCCCCACTCCCCATCTCCCTGCGCTGCTCAGGGGGAGGAGGTAGAGAAAATCAGGAGTGGACCTGTGCTTGGGAAGAAGGGTGGGGTGGACGGAAGGTATTTTAAGACTTGGTTTTACTTCTCATTATCCTGTTTTGATTGGTAGTAAATTAAATTGATTTTGGTTTTTCCCCAAGTTGAGTCTGGTATTTGCCCATGACCATAATTGGTGAGTGCTCCCTCACTGTTCTTGTCTCAACCCACGAGCTTTTCTTTATATTTTCTCCTCCCCATCCCACCAATGGGGAGGAGTGAGTGAGTGGTGCTTTACTGCCAGCTGGGCTTGAACCACGACATAAAGTCTTTTCAATACCTCTGCAAACAGCTATATTTAAGGGGGAGTAGAATTCTATCGTCAAGGCTGCAACACACAGGCACTGCATGGGCAAGGTACTGACCCACAGATAAATCCACACCTGCACATATCTGCACCCTCATATAAGGCTAACAAGATTCCTTGCCTTTCTACCATCCTGCTGAACTTTGGATCAAGTTTCCTGTAAGAGCTGCTATACCTTCAAAGAAAGGAGGATACAACTGCACTCACAAATGGCTCAAGGCATTAGCTTTTTTTTTTTTTTTTTTTTTTTAAAGGCTGCATTCAACTTTCATGCAAAGGACAAACCGTAACTAATGAGGCATTTGAGTTATGGGAAATCC
The DNA here is from genome assembly GCA_024606505.1 of Aquila spilogaster. NCBI lineage: Eukaryota > Metazoa > Chordata > Aves > Accipitriformes > Accipitridae > Aquila > Aquila spilogaster. Next base: position 22,903,844 of record JANHGO010000027.1, read on the forward strand.
TGAGAACTGCAGAACAGAGCCTGCAGGCAACTGCAAAAACGTTTGGGAGATCAGTAACATATAGAATATATTAGAAAGGGCTGGGGACACTCGTCTGTAGGACACAGGCATCATAAGCTTTGGAGGATGTCTGATTCCTGTTTGATGTTGATTCTTAACTAGTAGCACACAAGATGGAAGAGCCTACCATCCCTCTGTCACAGTATAGACATTATCTTAAAACCAATGGTAAAACTCAGGGATGAAATAGTAGGTCAAAAGCAACATTCTGCTTCCAAGTGCAACCATATAATTTTGCTGAGGTCAAAGAATACTGGAAAAAAGCCAGTTACTTTTTTTTTTTTTTTTTACTAAGAAGAGATGGGTGGAATGTGTGACAACACACTGCTTTGCTAAACCCTAAGGGACCAGGAAGCTTCTCAAGAAAGGATCAGACAGGTACAGGCTCAAATTACTGACTAGAGAAAGCATGCACAAATGGGATAAAGATGTGAAACAGTTAAGGAAAGATTAGAGCTGGCATTAATGTACTTTGCTGCCATGTCAGAGAGTCCCTGTTTATGATCCTGATCTGGGTAAGTGCTTGAACACTTCCATAAAGTTCAGTAGCAAATAGTCCTAATGATTGAAAGGAAACTACTTCTGCGCTTAATTTTAAGTACACACTTAGGTGCTCCACTGAAAGAGTGTTTAAAAGGATTAAGGACTGCTAATCCATATAAAAGCTTCCTTCACCCTTCTATACCTGAAGAATATGATTTAATAAATTGATCTGAAAGGCTAATTTCTAAGACTGTTCTACACTACTTTTCAATAGTGCAAAACTACCGAAAGATAATGCAAAACCAAACTGAACCCTAACATAAGCAAGACCTATTGGCTTTAAAAGCCATACTCAAATTGCAGGAGAGTAGTACATAATGTTTCTGGTTTCTTTCTGGTTTCACTTTCATCTCTAGTTAATTCTTAACATTTGCACAAAGCCTCCTCTTTTGCAAGATCTATAGACATTACAAGAAAAGAACACACATACAGCAAAACATTTCAAATCTTAAATTATATACTATTCCTCTTGGCATACAAATTATTTCATAGAGGTTAAATACCCAAGTGGAAGGAAAGGCCTGTCCTCTCCCTCCCACAAGCTAGTCTGATTGATTAAACAAATTCATCTTAACAACTGATAGCTACTACTGTCTGCAGACTCTGCAAAAGCAAAGTCCATATGTGGAAAAGGCTACAATATTTCTTCACCAACAATTATAAAGTCCCAAAATCATGATGAGTGAAAAGCAGGTGAGGCAGATCTGCTCTCTACTGGAAGCATCATAGGAAGGGAAGGAAGCAATATCACCTTATTTCATCTTCAGCATGAGAAAGCATCTCCCTGGGACAGCTCAGCAACTTGGAAGGTAGTCAGGTTTATCTTAAGGCTTTTTCCTCTTCCTTAGAGAACAGTCTCACAAGAGAGTAGCCAGTTGCCTACTTGAGTGAGAATTCAATTTCTTAAGGCTGTGTTGCAGCTAGGCCCACATGGGCATAATCTTCTTCTTCCTCATACACCTTACACAGGTTCCAGCAACTAACAGCCCCTGGGGCTGTGAGCAGCTTATCTCAGGTGCTTCCAAGCCACTGTACTGAGCAGAAAAGTGGTCTCTGCCTCCTTACCCATGTCAGCCAAGGGTTTCAGAACACCATATGCACAATCTCCAAGTGCAGTTCCTACTTCCACTAGCTCAGCTCTATTGCGTGTCACCTCTCCAAAGCCACTTTCCCTTCAAAGGAGACCATTTCCTCTCAGGAGGCAGCTGGCTGCTCTCTTGTAAGGTAGTTCTGTCTCTTCCTTAATAACAGTCTTGAGATAAACCTAGATGAAACTTCAGGTTGCTGAGGTTTCCAGGTCACCTTTTTTTCCATAAATATAGGATTAGGCTTTGGGGCCACTTTCCTAGAATTCATCTTGTACAGCCATTAGATGCAGAATAGGATGACTACAATGAGAGGAGCTGTTGTGGCAAGGGCTTCATTGAAGTTGCAACTTAAGGGGAATTTATGACTAAGCAGATTGCATAGGTCACATTATGCACCTTCCTTCTGGATGCATTTATTACTCTTGCAGGACTCAGACTATGTCCATATGAGTAAACTATAGCAGGCCAGCAAATGGGGCCAAGCACTATACTGTAATAGCTGCTGTACTATTTAATTTTTAGCACAAACCTTGACACGCTCTTTCACCTGTGTCAAAAAGACATTTATAGACATCTCTATGTACCCTTTCCACACTGCACAAGAAAGACCTTGCAATGCACAAAAAAGAGGGAGCAGAGGACTTCTGTTATCTGGACTTGCTACATCTTGCTACACACATTCTTTTGTGAATAATTGGCAAAATATCTAACACAACAGAAAGAGGCTGAGGTGAGTGCTTGACCTGAAAAGACTTACATACTAGGGATATTTATTACAGGAATCAACTAGTAAGGTTAGTTTCTTATTTCGTGGTTATGTAGTAAGTGTTAGTTCTTCTCTCAAGTATGCCTTCTCACCAAAATCAATGGGAGGTGAATATATGCAAGAGGACACTGACCTTTTCACTGGTAAGGTTACACCTAACCTACTCCTGGTTTGCATCAGTGGAAACCTAGACAGAAAGGTGGTAAGAGCAAAGAGGTAGCTGCAGCCCTGGGTTATGCAACAGCACCTGCAGCAGAGAAGCAGCTCAGAAAGGAAGATGCTGTTGCCAGGGCATCAGAAGGATGCAAAGGTTCTGTGTATTATCTCCTGGGCTCCCAGAGAGAGTTGGGTTTTGCTCTGGCAGAACCTGGAGGACAGGAGGCACTACCACCATGTGCCCTCCCACAGGCTGGAACTCTTCCTCTGGGAAAGAAGGCTCAGCTGGCACAGGCAGCACAACACACATCTCAGCTGAAGCCAGCCAGACCCTGTTTCTCTTTAAGCAGAAGTTCCAGCTGCTTTCAGAAATTCCAATGATAAAGTACAAGCCAAAAAGAAAGGAATCCAGATCCTGTCTTCTAGTTTTGTTCCAAAATTGTTGCTTTTTTGCCATCATGCATGAGAAAAACAGTTGTTTGTCATGCTTCAATTAATACATGACCTGAAGGCTTTTTGTTGGGATCCAACAAAAGACAGTTTGCAGATATTAATCATCAGGCAAGCTTCAAATGAGACTTTCATGTTCACTAAAAGGTTGATTGCATGCAGTAGTAGATAAACCTTGAGCCCAAATAGGCAGCTTTTGTACAGTATGAGAAGGAACCTTTGCCCTCCTGGCTTTTTGGCTACTACTTGTTAATGATTCATGCAGGATTCTGGCCAGAAAGCTGACTCACTAGGCTGGCCTGCCTCAAAATATGACCATCACAGCACTGAAAGCTTCACACTGGAAATGGTTAACATTGAAAATGAGCATTCTTCAGCGCCCAGGGCACTTTGTGCAGCATTCATCTCTATATAGCTACTTTTTCAAGGTTTTCCATGTCCCTTCAACAGTATACTTGCTGTGGTAGGGATCAAGAGGAGTTCACAACTTATCTTTACTGCCATTCCTTTTCATGGAAGTGAGATTGATTCCTCATAACTGCAAGACTGCTGTGCCTGGGGCTTCTGAAATGAACTGGACATGTATGTTCCATCTACTTAAAAAGTAATTACAGGGATCAACATAAGCTCCTTGCTTTTTATGGAACAACATTTGCTCTTATTAGTGAAATAGCATTTCAAGAGAGTCAATAACTACAGAAATACATTGGTTGTGGATACTGCTATATTCTGTAACTACATGAAAGTTTTATGAATTTGAAATCAACAAACAATTAATATGCCTGACAAATTACAAAATTTTGCTCTGAAATATCTGCTATAACAGTAATGGTTTGAGTTAAAGTAGCATGTGATAGAGAAATCTCCTTCTAATGCAAGATATCACTTGCTTAAAAAAAGAAAATCAATACACTGATGCTTCATCAACAAACAGTTGAATCTTTCTACCCATCATACATGGGATATTGACACAAGGGATATTCAAGAACATGCTTGTATGCCCAAGAGGTAACAACATATGGTGCATGACTGCAGTTAATGTTCTAATCTATGACAGTTTGGAGTTCTTGGGGGGGGTGGGGGGTGGGGGGGGAGACAGTCTTGCATTCCCACATCATAAATAGGGTGAGAACCATTACAATAGAAGCATGAGGTGGTAACATCTTAAGAGTTCAACTTTTCAGAACAGGAAGTCAAGGAAGTTTTGAAATATGCTAGATTCAGGATACATAGACTGAACTATTTAGGTGTTTAGGCTTGTGACTCAATCCTCTGTCCTCAATGCAGCATCTCCATAGTTCTTAAGATAACCCTAGGAGGAAGAAAATAGTGTTTGATATGCAGATGACCTGCCACTGAAAACAGACATGTTTTTTTCTGTTTCCAGACATTCTTATGCAAGTGACTATTTCTGAAGGACAGCTGAATTCTTGGGAAATACTAATTGTTAATAGAAGAGGTCAGCATTTTGCCAGATTAAGTTTTTCTTGGCAGAGAATGGAGAAAGAGGCCTGATATAAATTCTATCAATATCTTTGCTACAGATTACAGAACTCAACTGAAGAATTCCTTTTAGGCAGCAGCAGAAACTTCTATATGCTATTTTCCTAAATTATTGCAGCTCAAATTTAAGTAAAGGTGTATTTCTAACTCTTCATATGAAAGGCCACTTTGTGTCTACTCTTTTGGCCAGTAGCATCATGCATTTCAAAGATGTATTTGTTCTTGGGGTTGTTCACACCAAGTTGTACTGTTTACAAAACAGTATTACCAATCATAACCACCTCCAGCTGAATAGCTTTAAAACAGGTAGCCTGGATACCAGAAAAACACTTGCTAAAGCAGCACAGAACATGCAAACACCTCAGCAGGGTAGGTTACCTTTACCTTTACTTTACGCTACTGCAATTAAACTGCTTCTTTTAACTCTATTTTTAATGAGCTTGGGTGTCTAGTGGGATTTGGGAGTGACTGACTCAAACTGGCCACCCCAATTTTCCACTTCAAAGAAACAAGTCAGAAGATATATTTGAAAATGTATATATATACACACATAAACACACCTACCTGTAAGAAAGAATGCCAGCAGAAGCCACAAACTAATAAACATGGAGCAGAGGTAATAGAAATAAAGGCAGATTTTCAGGCTGAAGAAAGTGGATACATAAAAATAAAAAAGACCACCATAAGTGGGGAAGGAACTACACAAGCTGCTTATTTCCCACCAGGCCTACAGTGCTTAGTACTCCCAGAATGGAAATACTAAAGCTGGTTGCAGTCTTACATGGACAATTTTCTTGCAAAAAAAGTCAGTCTTACTGAAACAAAAGGTAAGCATCAACTGCAGCACGCAACTTTCATTTTTCCTATAGGGCAATTTATAAAAACAACTGACTTTCAAATGTTGTTTCAGAGTGGAATTTCGAGTGGTTTCCAGTAAAAGCTAGCAGTAGGCTCAGATACCTATTTCAAAGAAGCATGTGTATCATTCCAAAGCTCTCCACTTTGAAGTTGTTGTTTCTCTTCTAAGTTGTACAGGGCAATGTGTGCTATCTCCTACATGGACAGATGTACAATGACTTAATATCACAGGCTAATGCAATGTAAATTCAAGTATACATACTGCTTTCCTAAGAAATGGGGACATATGCAAAACAAATGCAAAAACTGGGTTTAGAGAATTACAGTCACTTGAAGTTTGTTGACAGGAACAGCAAGAAGCATCTCGTGAAGTTTCATAAGTCCAACTACTACCTCATGGAGAACACGTTGACATGGGATGTTCCACAGCTGCTAGCCACCACAGGATACTAACAAATGGGTCCAAGTGAGAATGCAGACAGATGCTTTCATCCCCAGTCTTTGTAGAAATCATCTGTCAAAGCCACATGCAAGATCACTGCAGCATACCAAGCAATCATCCCAGCATAGCATAGGTCATCCTCTGGTATGCGCTAGGAATAAAGCTGAGCAAGGATCGTTATTTTTTTCTTGTCTCACAGTGGTACTGCTTCTTCCTCTGTTGAACCAATTCTAAGAACTGCAGGCATCAGTTCAAAGTACAAACAGAAAAGGTTAACATCTAGTAGCAATCAATGTAGGAAGTTAAGCAGCCAACAATCTAGGGCAATTAAAACATTGCACATTAATCCTGCAGAAGGTCAATGCTACTGTCAATACGACAACAGCATTGTGGAGGGATTGCAGTGTTTTCTTCAGCTACTGCTTAGAAGTGTTATTTGTGGGTCAGCAAAAACATTAGAAAAAAGCGGTATCTCTGCTCATTCTTTGCAACCCCATTCTTTGAAAAGGTTAAAACGAAGGAAGAAATAAAAAAGAAATTAGGATAAAACAAAGACTGAGGAAGAACCAAAGTTTTGGAAGAGTTCCAAGCAAAAAAAATAGAACCCCTTATTAGGAAATGGTGGCCAGTGCTGCCACTATTGTACACAGGACACACAATTACTGTCTTTAAGTAGGAATCTAACCCTGACTACAGGCCTGAGGCAGGAACTCTGGCATCTTGTCCTCACAAGCACTTCATTGTCAAAGCGTCCTTTGATATTTTTGTTTTCTACCATCATACTTATCTACCTTAAAAGACTGTGAGGCAGATTTATTGCTTGGATACTTGTGGATTATAAGATACTATAACATGAAAGGGGCATAGGAATGTATTATATTTGCAGCATAGAGCAAATATTTGTTGTTCATAAAGCATTAACATTATAAACTTCAGCCACCCAAGTTTCCTTCAGTTTGAAGACTAGGACACTAAAACCAGTGACTGAGGAGATCAGTGATCTGTAAAAAAACCTACACGCATAAACTGGTAACCACACAAATACAGTCTGAGTAACTGTGTACAAAAGTTACCACATCCAATCACCCTAAAAAATATCTGACCATAACTGCCTGCAAATAATTAGTTCGTGATTTAGATAAATTACATAAAAATACTGCACTTCACCTACCTAACAAAGCCTACTTGTACAGACATGGGTGACTAAGCAAGCACTGAAAAAATGTTCACAGTAAACCCGCCTGCTTTAAGTGCCACTTCGAGGCTCAAATTATTTGTGGTACACTGATGCCACCTCCTGGCCATTTTGATAACTCGCACACAAACTTTTGTATCTAGTGTTGAATTTTTTTTTTTTTTTTTTTTTTTAAAGGGAGAGACAGCAGTTCGTCTGAGTGCAAAAATACTTAGCGCCATTAAAATTTTTCTATCACCAACTAAAAATAGAATATGCAGCACTGTATGGGAACAAACTCATGCCTGGCAACTGTAAGTATGCGACAGCCAAACCCTTGCATGATTCCCAGAGGTGCCCAACAAGGTATGCTCAATCCCGTCTCCACAAGCTGGCTACAAGCTTCAGAGCGTCTCAATTTCCTCCCAGCCTGCTTCATAGCCTCAGGTCAACATCTCAGAGCCCTGAGGGCATAGGCTATTATTTGTTCTCAACTACCAGATACTATTATAAGAGCTAAACATATGTTTTACAACCAAAACAGATACATGCTACTCATCCCCTGCAGATGTTTGAGCCAATAATTCAGCAGAAGGCTGAAGGCATCCATTTATTCTGAGCCTAGTCTTTGCTGAAGCACCCTTTTCAGAGTTATCACACCCTTCCAGCTTTACAATGGCTCAGGCTGTACCCTAGAAAACCACGTCAGGAAGTCACGTAATTTGAGGTGGAAACCCCAAAATCTGAGTGGTCAGAATACCCAAGTTGAACTGGAATGGCTCAGCAAAGTGTCTAAAGTGTACTCCCTGAGAAGTGGCCCATAATCCCTATGTGGAAGAGCAGAGACAGGGCCCTGGGGGAGCCAGCGGGGCCTAGAATTTCAGGGATGGGGAAAGAGATAGGAATGAGTGGGCTAATACAAATTTCTCCTAGGAGTCGAACATGGCCCACTAGGGTCTAACAGCCCAAACTTAACAGTGTGGCCTAACCAAAGGGGCAACTATCACACCCCCAGTTTTGAGGAAGGCTAGGGGACCAGTAAGCACTCTGTATAGAGCCTACTTCCATGCCACATTACCTCATGCTCAATTACGTGAGTGGAGAGGGTACCTGATGACCAGCTGTATACAAAAGCTGCTAGAATAATCAAGCCGACCTTCGCCTTCCTCTCTTCCTGCAGTTGGCCCATGACTCACTACCGACGAGCATGATGTGCGAACTCTGGAGGGAAATCAAATGCCTCCTAAACACACTGGTCTTCCCACCACCTTTGCAGAGTCTCCTGCTCCTGAGCTTTAGTATGTCTGGCATGCAGGCTGCCCAAGAACTGCTGTCAGGCCTGCTACAAGTTCTAGGTAACTCTGACCATAGCTGTCTCCAAGCTCTTCCTTCTCTATTCTCTTCTCACTTTTGCCTTAGACCACAGTTGTGAACAGCATGCCTTCCAGCATGGCCTCCCCTTTAGTAACCAACCACCTGAAATTCTTGTGACGCAAGCTTGCCTACCTCCCACTAGACTGCTATATATTTGGAACAAAATCAAGCCAACAAGCAGGACAGCACATCCTTTTTCTCCTGCCACCCTGGGGGCACTTGGCCCACAACGAATCCATGACTGCAGGTTGCCTACTGAACTAGCAGCTCTATACCTGACAACCAAGCCTCTGATACTGAAGTGACTACACAGTGGTATGAGGTACCTTCTCTAGGACAAACTTCATGCTGCTGCTCCCAGGGCCTGACTAAGGAAGGGCAGCCATAAAACCTTTCAGGCTTGCTAGAATGTGCAGGGGAGAAAACATTACTGCAGTGTCAGCAGGTAACTGCCTTTCATTCCAAGTAAACTGACACCTCAACCAGTATTTGTCATCGCTACTATTCACAGGGTTGTGTGTAGTGTCATTAGCTCATACCCTACAGCATTTATGGAAGGGAAGAGGCTGTATTGCCTCTTGAAGTTGAGGAAGGTTACACACAAGCACATGTAACCTCACATGGCAGGAAATCAGCACTTTGAGACAAAATTATTTCATGGTAGATTTCTCCTACAGCTCACAGCCATATGGAATTGCTTTTAAAGGCCTAAAACAGCCCTCCTGCTCAGACTAGCAACTCACTGCCTCTCCACACACTTGCACCCATGCCCTAATTCCAACCAAAGCCTCACATGCCTATCCTTCCCCTCCACCCTAACATGTATAGGAAAGCAGTACATTCACCTGTGTTGAATCTCAGTTGCTAAGAGCACAGGAGGCTGTATGCTCGAGATCTCTTCAGTACCATTGTATTAAGGACACATGCTATGACACCTCAAAATCTGGTTGTTGCCCTCGTCTTCAAGACAACTTCTTCTACCTTCTTAACTGTACACATACCCCAATTGCTAGTCTTCTGGTAGTCAGTGACTATTGAGGTACACAGCCTCCCCCTACTGCTGGTAGGTTATCCAGCCACCAAAGGTTTCAGCCCTCTCATGACAGATTGAAAATGAGTATTTCCTTGCAGCCTAAGGTGCCACCGCATTGGAACACCTAGGAAGCCAAAGAGACCTTACCAACACTGGGTAGAAAAGCAGTCAGAAAAGAGACACAATAAAAAAAAAATCAGAGCAACATAAAGTACCACAAAGAAAGGCAAGGATACCGAGGAAAATGTCGGGTAGATTGTGGAACAGTAGAGTAACAGATTTCAGCGTGACTCTTGACAATGTCAGAAGTGTAGATGCCAGTTTGACTTCACACAGCATGGGAAGCACTTCAGTGTCACATAAGCTCGTCATGTTTTGATTCCATTCTATTTATCGGTGCACCCATGTGTCACCCATCCTTGCTGGGGGACTTCACAGTGGCGTGTCCCACTCAGTAGTTTGGATCGTTGACACCACAGGCATACACTAGGAGCAATTTTTTTTTGCATGAAACTAAACCAAAAGATCCAATTTGCATACAACAGCATGAGCTCTGCAATCCAAACCTGTACGTGAGGACAATCAGGAGGATTCACTTCAAAAAAACCATATAATTGCTCCAAACTAACACTAGCGCAGATAGAGTGTTTCAAGAGCAACTCATTGTAGACAACTAGTGGAACCTGGCTAAGTATCAAGCAATTCCCTCAAATCAGATCTAAACTCTACAAATCTCTTTTCAACAGTATATGCCTGTGATAGCAAGCCCATGGGTGGAGCAGAGGAAGAACTGCTTAATTAAAAGCAACACAAATTATGTAGTATTTGGGTAGATAAGGTATTAATATTTAATACCAGCTCTATTGTGATAGCATCTCCCAATCAGCTCTCCACACCTAAGCCAGAACAAATTCTTTTTTTTTTTTTTTCCTTCCTATATAGTTATATCAGTTTATATTAGACCTAAAAATACTATTTTCCACCAGTCCCCCTCCAATCACTGGAAAATTATACAAAGAATCCCACCTTACTTGGGATTCCAGAGTGGGGAAGAAACCTGGAAACCTTTGCCCAAGACAAAGCCTAACTTTTCTATGCTTTTCAAGGCAGCTCTGATTTCCCCCCGCCGCCCCTTCAGAATCCTCAGATAATTTTAAGAGACCTCATGAAGTCTGTGAAATTTAAGGGAGAAATCTGTATGTCTAACTGAGGTAAGCCTAGTTTCAATGCAGCAAGATCTGAATTATTATGCAGCCATGCATTCTGGATATATTTCAGTAGTGATCAAGGGATAAGATTTCCACATCAGACAAGTACAAGATAAACATGCAATAAAATGCCAGTTCTGCAGTAACAGCTTTTCATCCACTGGCCTTCAACCACTAGATGGCATCCGCATGCTGGACCAATTCTAACATGAAGAAAATTGTTATGTCAACTGGATTTGGTCTTTTTCATTAAGCAACTGTGTTAAATTCTTGTATAGCATTAGCATAAACAAGACAAACCAAGAAAAAGAATATGCCTTCTTACTCCACCTGGTAAAGGCAAGGCAAATGCCTCTAAGACTAGCATGTCATTTGTTTGTTGTTGTACCTTTAGGTAAGAGCCTTCAGTAGGAAAGAATTAAATAGGGTGTTTGTTCTCCATCACTGTTACAACAGAATGGGACCTTGTGCATTCTCTTAACCCAGCCTCCTGGCAACTAGATGCAATTAACATGCAGTTAAGATGCGCATTAAAATGTAATTCTCATAACATGTTCCCTCTCCCGGCATTTCACAGAAATGATACATGTTCTGTCTTTGTGGAAGATGCAAGAAGCCACTCAGGAATAGCAACCTGAAATGTAAACATAAAATATTCTGGGGTAGCTGGTGGAAAATTACTAATTTATACATGCTCAGAAATTCAATGGGACAATGAAGGACTTATATGAGGAACCATAGAAATGCTTCTAGGAAGTAGCCAGAGGGAACAATGTGAAATAGTTGTAACTATTTTCACATTACAAAACACTTGTTGGGACTTCAAAGCAATGGAGAAAAACATCACATTGGAATATATTTACTTGCCAAGATTGTCCTCTGCATTCATCAATGTTGTGTGCTCCTCTGCTTCATGGTCACGAGCTGCACCAGTTTGTCCGCAATATACCAGTTTTTTTCTGGCTAAGCCTTTTTAATAACTAATTGGATCCATCTACAGCATTCCCTCTTACACCTTGAAGATTCAAACCTTTAAAGCAACATGAGCAGGCAGAACTCTCTACCAAGGAGAAAATCAGTGACTTAATTATTTTGCTCTCTGCAAATATTATTTACTATTTTTGAATATCAGCTATCTGTAAGAGTAGAAAAACTGTAATCCTGCCTGTTTGTTTTACTTCCTCCATTTAACAGTAACTCAGGTCAAATTAAGTTTCAGTGTTTTAACATCTGGGCATGTCTACCCTATTTCAAGAGGATTTTTCAAGTGGTGCTTGTTTCTAGAGCTCTGCTTGAGAGCTTTTCTCATCTTTAACATAAAACTTACATCTCCACCTGAAGATACAGAATAGTTTTTGCTGATCTGTATTAGCAGCGGGATCTAGTTAGCACCTGCTTTCTGATATGGTTGCTTCTAAGACCGAGTCTGCAGTAGGCTAAACAGGAAGCTTGGGCTGCAGATCCTAAGGCAGCAGAACACAGGAAAGGGGCTGCGCTAGGCCACATGCAGTGCATATACACTGTTTAAAGCTCCTCCTGTTCAGACTGTTTCAGGCAGCAGTAAGAGTTTTCCTTGGAAAAAGATTACTATAGCCATGTATTGGCAAGGGCTTGTGGCAAGTGGTTATTTTGAATTATGTTTTTGGGACATAGAGGTGCAGAGATTGCTACGAGTTCAAACAGGACACGGGGAAACAGAATGAAATTTTGTCCTTATTACCAATTAACATGCTGAGATCATTCCTATTTATTTTAACAAGGCACACCAAGATACAGAACAAGTAACCAGACAATTTTGCTGGTTTCCAAACAACTCAGGGGATCTGCAAGGAAGATGCTTGGGCACTACCAGTTCCAGAAATCCACGGAAGACGAGAACCTGGCAGACCCATAACAAAACAAAGTAGCCAAACTTGTGTCTTGTCTTGTTAACTTATTTACTGTCCCAACACTGACCTACTGTCACATGGTTTTCCAGTGTTCAGTCCAACACAGACTGAGGTTCCTTCAGCTTTCATCATCTGATGCATGCAGTGAGAAGAATGCTTGATTATAAGCCCATGAGTTGCATGCAGCCACCTGGCTAGATGCTGTCATCAAAACCTTGATCAACCTTTGGAATAAAGCAAGCAAAATCAATGTATGATCCAGGAGAAAATAAGTATACAGCTGCACTGAGAGGGAGCTTGAAAGCTGCTACTGCTAATTAGCAGAAGCAAACAGATGACAGCACAGAAAAAAACATATCCAGGGCTATACCTAAATATCCCAAGCCTGGTACTGATTCATTGAGTTCCTTTTTATTGACAAGAATGACTATGTGCATGAACTTCATCGCAACTCTGTTTTATATTAAAAAACCCACACTGCTCTTTAAAGCTTATTATTAGCCCATGTGGACTCAGAGACAAAGAGACATCTTACTGCGCTGTAGTCATCTCTGCTCCAGCATAAGGAGACATTCTCTCACCCTTGCTTTTTCACCAGTTCATTTGAAGTCAAATATTCACATTTATCCTCACATACATTACAAAGCAGACAGATGCCAATCATGAATCAAGTTACAATTCAAACAAGTTCAAAAGCAATACAATATTGACAGTATCACACCATCTCTGCTCTTTGCTAAGCTGTAATGTTACCTGCCAGGTTTGTATAAAGTATCTTCATCTCCAACAAATGTGACAGCAAGGGAAGTTCCAGAAACACCAGTCATGGATACAACATTGACAGTTTGCCAGGAAGAATTTCAACACCCAGTTAAAGACTAGGTTTTTACAACTATTATCTACATAAGCCTCTACAAAGCAGGTCCCCTTTTCTGTTTACCTTTGAGCTTTACACCAAAGGCCAAGCATGGGATATTTGTGTTTGTCATCTACATATTCTGAAAATTCCAGCTATCCAAAACAGTTACTCTCAGGTCACCTTCAGTTCAAACATATTTGATAGCAGTAGTGTCTTTTATATTTCCATTACTACAGAGCAAAAAACATGTTTGCCAACCCCAAACTAATCACACACAGCTCCAGTAATTTAATCTGACAGCTTCCACAGTATGATGGCAATATCCTCTTGGACTTAGCAAAAGATAAGCCACAGACAAGAATACTTCATATAAAAGATACCTTGCTGCTCAGCAACTCCTACTTCTATCTTTTGGCAGAAACACAGCAGAGAGGATCTCTTATCTACCAACAACCTTAAAACAGGGATCTAGGCTACTAACAATAAAAGCAACTTTCTTCCAAAGATCTGAAGAATTTCCCAGGCAAGTAAGTACACAGCAATGCACTGCACTAGGATACTACAAGCTGTGTCATACATACTTATGAGCTCCTCTCTCAACAGAGAATACAGTACAACTGCAAATTGTCTTCGTAACAGGATCATGAAGCTTCATGACACCTAGCAGCAGTACACTTGCAGTTAATCACACTAAATTAGAAGCAAGACCACCAACTCAGATTTCAGTGGCCACAAGTACTCTTATGTGTCCAGATGTAGCAAACTGAATACAATCCACTAGTGTAAGACCCATTACAGTGTTTTCAGTAAGTCTATTTCTACAGCATTTTTTGGAAAGGTATCAGATCACTAAACAACTCTACCTAAACAGAAACAGTGTCAAGGTATTAGAGAAGCACAATAACCACAACTATATGAAACACTATTTTTTTCCCTCATTTAAAGCAGCACTTATGAATATTCCATCCATAGAAAACACTGACCACTATGAAGCATTAAAAAAAAGTGATGTAAAACAAGAATCTCATATCAATCAACACAAAAGACACCAAAGCAGCACTCCTTGCCACTATATTTTAAATTAGATTAAAGCAGGTATTTCTCTAGTGTTTGGTAATCACAATATGCCTGTCAACCAAAGAGGAACAAGACAAGAGGTTACGTGCCATGTTGTACTCTACTATGAAATCAGGAATAGATATTACTGTCAGATAAAAGGTGTGGGGGAAGAACATGTAAAAATATCCCTCAAATGCTGTAATGTTTTATACACCTCTTAACAGCTCGTTTGAGAATCCTGTTACTTCCCAGTACACTAACACTGTGCCATTTAGTAGCATTTTAGGCTTGTATGGACAAGATGTTTACATGGAAAAAACTTATTAGCAATTAGACCACTAGCGATTTCCATGAAAGAAAGAATTAATTTTATAGGATGATGAGGGATGTTAGCAGACATCTCAACTCGCCAGAAGTCAAAACAGCACTCAAATCCTTTGCAGGTGATTGCTGCTATATAAAAATAGCAGTTCTTCAGAATACCACCACTATATCTGTTTTTCCAGTGCTACAAAATAAACTAAGAATTTCCTATTTCTTTAGGACACATAAGAAGGCCTGAAGACTTTATTTTTCTTTTGACATAGCATCTGTAATACAAGCGAGCATGTTAGGTACTCACATAACATACAGCTTTACACCTGGACATTTCATGATACAGAGGACATTGTTCCAGAAACTAAGGAAAAAATGGAGAAGTGTTAATCCCGATGTTTGGTAACGTGATGCTGCTTATTATGGAGGCTGGCACTTGGTGAAACCCAGCATTTTCAAAACTTGTAAAACTAAACCTCAAGTAAGCAATGACTTAGAGCAGGAAGTTATCCTGTCAAGGCTTACAGAATAGATTTCAACAGTTAGCTTGCTACAAACTGAAGTTACTCTCACTTACACAGCTCTCATCAGTGACTTTCAAGAACAAGTGTCTTTGTGAGCAATACCAGAAGAAATCTACATTTTATTCTATGTATTGAAACTCTGGTGCTTCCTTCAAGGTGGGGTAAATTAAACCACTGTTCAAAACCAAAGAATCCAATATAAATCAATAACACATATATATGCTGTAAGTTTTGTTTGGGGTTTTTTTGTTGGGTGGTTTGTTTTGTTTTTTTTTTTAAATAAAACCAAGCTCCACACGTCTGGAGTAACAGTAAGGTATGTTAAAATAACCAGTCAGACTTCATTCAAATGAATTAGACAACTTTTACTAAATGAAAAAACCTACATTTAAAATATGCATTTAAAACAAAATGGAATTAGAAAAAAGACTTAAATCCATTTTAAAGAACTTGCTCACTGTGTCAGAAATCAATATATCTCTTGCATTATATAATATGTGCCAGTTCATAAAACGTAAGTTACCAGAATCCTCAATTTAACATTTTCAAAGACAATACTGAAGTCAAGAGTTTTACATCTACTGATGCACGTTTAGAATGGTATAAATCTGAAGCCTTCCCCCAAAGAATTTTACAAATTTGACGATATTCAATAAAAGCTTTTGTAGTTATATCCAATAAGTATCGCACCTTAAAGCATCACAAATCTGTGCCTTTCATTTATCCTACTATAAATTATGTATCTTCTCTGTATCTTGCCATTTGCCAATGTTAACTCTTAAGAAAGGAGAGAACTGAAAAGAAATACTGCATAACTCTTGATCATGTACAGAAATTATTGCTACTAAAGTACACTACAAAGCAGAGTCTATACAACAGTATATGAAATTTGATCATGAAAATCCAAAGGATATAATCTTTAGTGACATAAGCCTTATAATCATGTTGGACATTCCTCTAGCATTTTCTGCTCACCACTTGTCAGCTAGCCTACTGTCCGTTGATGAACATCCATTTAAACACCCTCTTATGAAAAAGAATGTCAGCTTTCAAAGGCTTAGCAAATAAGGATCTTCATGTTCTGTGGAACTATGCAAGATGAATTTTGATGCAGGTAGAGAGTTACCTGGAAGCTAAGCATGCCAAAGGTGTTTCATGCTAATAAAACTAAAGCCAAGGTACCACATAATCAAGTTACCAACTAATAGGCAATACCATTTTTGTCCTAAGTTAAATGAAGTGCCATAGCACAGTGTAACATCAATAATTTAAAATAGTGTAGTGCACAAATTCATTGTGTGGCAGTTTAAGTTAAAAAGTCAAGACAGGTTTTTCTGTCTCAATTTATGTGGGCTGTCAAGCTGTCCAGTCTGGGCTTTTTGGACTTAGTTTGCCTTTTAATCACTACCATACTATAAATTTTGCATTATAATGGGGCACACATTT
>JANHGO010000027.1:22921161-22961517 GCA_024606505.1 Aquila spilogaster
TTAGCTGTGCGAGGTGGAGTGACTGGACGCCCAGAATTCAGTCCACCATACTGGTACTTGGCTTTCTTTTCAGATGGTTTCAATATCTTAGAGAAAATAAAGAAGTTCTTTTGAGTCAGTGACAGCTAAGAACATTTCAAATACTGTTAAGCCAACATGAAATCTCATTCAGCAGCAATAAGAGGGGTGAGGGGGGAATCAGATCACAATCCTACATATTTCTTAACCCTACATAAAACAGTAAGCCTACTTCTAAATCCTTCTAGTTCTACCACTATGTTGGGGTGGGAAGGGGAAAGAAAAGGGGCTTAAAACATGTCCAGGAAGGAGTAGGGATTAAAATCTGATCAGAGTAACCACACGAAAAGGGTCTCAGTAGTCCAATTAGTCTGCATAATTAGCTACTCTGATCACTAGGTTATGACTAAAAACAATCACCCAATTAAACTTTGAAATGAGCATCTGAATAGAGGGAATAACTTAATATGCAGGAGTTTGGAATATAGCAAATCCCACACAGTTCTCTGGAGAACAATTAGTTTGCAGTTTTAATTGTCCAGAAACACCAGCCTGCTGTGCAGTACTTTCTGTAGCTGAAGTATATTGCCCTAGACTAACCATAAGCATGTCAACAAGCAGCCTAACTCAGTCCATATAGCCCAACACCTAAAGTAATACTTAATGTACAAATGTATCATACCTGAAAGGAACACATCAGAGTTTCATCCACACTCATCATGCCCCCTGCATTGTCAAACTCTCCACAATAATTTGGAGCTGAGAATAGGGTGACCAACTGCCGTTTAGCAAAGAATTCATATCCATCTTCAACCACCTGTCAACACCAGAGAAATCAATACAGCTCACACACACATGAAAAAAAAAAATATAAATTTTGAAGAAAAAAAGCCAGTCTTGAGGCAAATAGGACTTACATTAAAGAGATGACAAGAACTCTTCAAAAAGGTACTTTATGTCTTGGCTTTCAGATAGGACAGGTTCGGTCATTTTGTCTTATCTGGACACTGAATGCCGAATCAGGTAGCTTAACCTGTCTGACACTTCTAATGTTAAATATACATCAGCTTTATTGTTCAATATTTTCATAGTTGAAGTCTGATTACGCGCTGCCAGTTTAAGGATTCTCAGCATTTACAGCTTAGACACAGAATTCAGATGTTTGACCTATTAGTTTGGAGCATACAAGGTCTGGGCACCATCTTCATTGCAATTGTAAACATTAGGTTTCAGTTACACTGGTGTTGATCGTACAAACCTCAAGTGTAGGCTTTTTTGTAATTTTGATGCTCTAAAAAGCAAAGTGGTTCTGCTGTATTTTCTCTAAGAGTACAATTCACCTTTAAAATAGTGCAAGTAGTATGATACATCAGCTATGGTTGTTCCCTCTTCCCCAAAATAGAAGCCTCATGTTATAATGTAGTGAAACTAGTGCACCAACTGCTCACTTCAGTCCAATCACCATGGTCTTTTAAAAGATGTCATACTTCTTTTATAGAGAACTGAAGTGACTACATGAATACAGGAAATTGGTAGCAATCCTGATCAGCAGTTAAGAAATCTTAATATCCCTTCCACACACTGACTAATCTTCTCCAACGTTTTAGCAGTAAAATTGCAACGAGAAATGTTCTGACAGTGTATCCAAGCCTAACAGTGACACAGAATAAAAAGCCTATTTTTGTTTCACAGCAAGAGAGTGCTTTTAAAATTGACTAAATAATGAAACTGAAATGCTATACAGGAAATTGAAACCTGATGTCCACCTAACTAGGACACTTGCTTCAAGTAACAATAAAAACTGCAAAAAAAAAGTGTACTTCAAGAGTGACAATGCCAAAAATAACCTTGCTTTCTGCACATTTCAGTAGGTCAAACAATCTATGCTGAAGTACTCTAGATAGCTGAACAAAAATGAAGGCAACAGTGAAAGCTTTTGTGACTTGTTTGTAGAAACATTCAAAATGCATTTAATACTTCCATGAAGTGAAGCAGAAATAGTCTAAGCCACAACTACCAGAGAACTGACTACTACTAAAATGGAAGAACTCTGAAACTTCAGTGTAAATCTCAAATTCCAGTCACTTTGCCACTTTAAACCTCAATACTTTACCTCTGATGTTCATATACAACAGTCTAACAGTAAACAGACAATACTAAAGAAAGAGGTCAATGGGGAAATCTAGCATTAGTATTTTACTTTGCCAACATTAGACACTCAGTTCAACATGAGTCAATAGAAGGACACAGCCTTCTAGTCCCTTTATTAGGAAGATTTTTTTTTTCCTAGAAGAAACACAATGTGAAGTAAGTTTCAAATATATCCTACTGATAAGCAGCACCAAAGAGGCAGAAAGTCTAGGAGGAGAGGTTTTAAGAAGCAACAACAGCATAATTCATACCTGGTGAGCTCGACAGATCAAATCCAGATCATGACGATTCAGAAATTTACTGACCACATCAGCACCAAAAGTGAAAGAGACCCCACGATCATTTTCACCCCAACCTTGCACATCTTTGTCTGGGTCAGACCACAGCAGGTCACACAGCAAGCCTTTGAAAGATAATACAAGTGAAAATGCTAGTCTTAGGAGATATCACTCTATAATGTAAAACAATTTTATTGTAATTACCAGAGCAGCTCTCCTAAAGAAAATAAGCCTTAGCAACAAATTCAGCAATACTTAAACTGCGACTCAGACAAAAGATGTGTTCTGTGTAAGTCTGGAGATTTTTTCCCCCCTCACCACTAATAGTACCTTGAGATTAAACAAGTCAGAGCCAAATAGTTCTCCAAAACAGTATTTAATTGCTCACTGTAAACACAAAAACTACATCTGAGGAGTTTGAAAATACTGCAGCGGGTGCATTTTAAAAGGCAACCATCAATTTCACAGCTCACCAAGAAAGCTTAGGTTGAAAGCTGCAGTAAATTTTAAAATCCTATGCAAGGCCAGTCATAAATACACCAAATAAACTTGTACCACAAGCTTCTGAACATGGAACAGCTTTGATTCTTACCTTTCTTACCATACATGAAGAACCTTATGTGACTAAATCAAAATTTAACATGGCAAAATTCTGATATATTGTTTCAGGTAGCACTTTCGGTTTGCTTGGACTGCTGTTGACTTTTCAAAAAGCCTCGTGCCAACCAGTCTGGAATCTAAATTAAAACAATAAACCTCTCTGGCATTTTAGCACTGGTCAAGATTTTTTTCTGCTGCCAACAAAAGGTCACCTAACTCTGGAGTTAAAACTGGGTACTAAAAAAAAAACCCAACTCAACTTTTCTAGATCAACTGCAACGCCTTTATACACAGAACTTTCAAAGCGTTTTCACATAAGAACCAGGCCAACTCAACTACAACACAAACAAAAGAAACAGTATTCAAAATATATTTCATCATAGTTTTCTGTGAAAATTGTACTTTCTTCACCTGTGATGACTAACCTGTAGGCATTTAAATACTTAAGAGCATTGTTTCACAATCTGAAAGAGATGCCAGCAGGCTCCTTTATCTGGCACTCAGAAGTTTGATTTACAATTACATCTAGTTAGTTGCTAAACAAAATATTGAAGATGCTATTTCTTAAATAACAGATCCTTCAAGTTGTAATCAAGCAAAACTAATGTCTGAAACCTATTGTGCAACTAAACCATTTTGTATTTACATACAGCTATCAAATGGTCTTTGGTGCCTGTCAGAGTTCCTCTCTAGCAGAGGCTAAGATTTTATTTGTTTTTAGAAGACAAAGAACAGAGCAAGCACAACTGCATTTTAGATAAAATACCTATCTAGAAATAAACTACTGAATACAGGCAGCATATGACAAAAAAACTTACTTTACTGAAATTTACTTCTATATTGAATAACATGTTTTTCAAAACAGAATAGTTGCACTGCAATCCCTAACAGTTTCTTATCATGAATTTCCAACAAGTGACAGAAGCTGCTTGTCTCAGCTGCTTAGGAAGCGTTTCCTTCTCTATTCTCTCCCCCAAATCAAATAATCTTTCAGGTTATACACAGCAATAGGCAAATCTGTCCTATAATCTTTAGCTGTGGTGTAACAGAACCCTGCAACAAGTTTGTCTAAACTAAACTATGCTGCCCAAGTAGGTTTATATTTTAACATGCAACATCTACCATTGCAATAGCTTAGGTTGACCAGGAGCACACCATAAAACAGCTGATACAAGGCATTGAAGATTACACAAAAGAGGGAGTTACAGTTTCCTAATAAGCAAATGGTTGGCAATGCTAACCTAAACACATCATTTATACCTTGGCCTCACAAAATGCAAGTACTTTTAACAGTTACTAAAGGCAAGTGATTTAAGTTGGAATAGAGAGTCATATTTGAGCAAACAGCTTCCAAACCCCATAAAAATGTCACCAAAATAAGAGGTCTTTAAATTGCAGTTGAGGTTGAAAAGGCTTTTTTTTCCATCAGGCTAGAAGAAAGCATCATAATGATCTAACCTTCTTGGCACAAGCCACACTAACATCTACCAAGAATTTCTGTATCAACACAGACATTCACCAAGTGACATCCCTCCACAAAGAGATAGCTTTTAAGGACTTGCAACTTTCACAGAAGTGAGACCACTTCAGTTTATTTTTCATTTTTCCAAAAGATTTACTTCCATTCTGTAATATCGGTTGCCAAGACCTTTTATGTCACTGTAGCATACACAGACATGCCTCGGATGGCACATTTCATTTTACCTCTGCTGGTAAACATCCAGCTATTGCTTCTGAAAGCAAAATTAAGACTGCAAACCACTTCGTCAAAACACCACTCTTAAAATCTCTATACTTATTTTTAGGAAGTCCTAAGAATATGTATGATTTCAGTGGAGTGTCCATGGAAACCAGAAGTACATTCTGCAAGGGCATTCCTGAAGTGGGGGTGGCTCAAGCAGTAGTATTAGCCTGTTGAATAGAACTACCTTCCCTGAGAGCTCTGATAAATGTAAAGATTGAGTCGCTTGTACTGACATTTATTTGGTTATGCATTGAGTGAATAAGTAGCATAAAAGGAAGAATAATGTAGTAATTTGTACTACAGAAACACTCATTCACCAGTCTAGTAATGCTTCTCAGCGTCAAGTGCATATATATCAGCTTGCACGGAAATGTTGCTGTTTAAGGGACAGTAGATATATTGATATTAGTCCCTGAATTACTCCTATGCATCAGCACTGAGGAACATCACAGGAAGCAGAATTCTCCTATTCCAAGGTTTAACTCTAATTGTATCTGTCTTTCAAAAAAAGGTTTAGATGTGATATCTCCTTTGAAAGTTAATTTTAGACCACTTTGAAATCAATACTTTAAAAAATATCCAATTGTACTGCTTGACAGTCTTTTCAATCCACTAGTAACCAAATTTGGAATAAATGGGACACTGAGGAAGATAATTAAACCATTCAAAAGAATATTGTACAGAAAGCACTGGCAATTTGCATCCAACACCTCTGTACAAAGTATACATGTATTAGTAAAAGAAAAATTCACAACTAGTATATTGATGCAAGCAATTGAAATCCCAGCTGCAATGAAGTAGGAGCTGTACTCGACAAATTCAAAGAGGAAGGAGACATGGCTCCAAGAAGAGAGAAGCCCAAATACTTTAAATAACACTCAGCAAGCTTTAAACAATTATGTTCTTCAATAGACTGAAAGGTCTTGCCTAATCAAGGCAAGAAAAAGAACTAGCTGTTTAGTTTCATTTGATCTTTCATCAGATTTCTAAGTTCGTTTTAAGGCAAACTTGTGGATAATGTATCCAAAATTGGATAATGTATCCTACTCTTATGACAAACAATAACAACATGGGCAATAGCCCCTAACATATCAGATAACAGCTGTCAGGAGGAACAAGACTCATGCCCTACACAGACATCACAGAATACTGTACTGTAAACAGAGGTTGTGTTAAGTCACTGCATTGCCTGTACAGAAATCGATTAAACCTCTTTCATCATTAAGACCTATTCAGAGTAAATTCCGTGTCACTCACCTGTGTCTGGAACATCTGTAGGTCTCATAATTCTCCGGATCTGCTCCATTGACTGGAGGTCTGGAGACAGTCCTGTAAGTACAAGAAAACAAGTGACTTATCTACATATTTTACCTGTAAAAAGGGTTCCAGAGAACACACAATTAGAGGTTCAAAGTCATACAGCATCCATTGTTTCCACTGTAATATAAACAAAAGACAGTTTGCTATACGACAATTAAGTTCCTGAACAGAGGGAGAGAGAATAACAAAAGTGAAATTAGCAAGGGGTTTTAATTGTTTTCCTACCATCCTTTTAGCCACACAGCACAAAACTCTACAGTTAAGTATGTTCACTTGAACAGCTTACTAGAGAGAACCAGTGAAGGACAGCATTCCCATTATCTAACACAATTATACTGGGTGCAGGTGACCTTCTTTACACCCATCTTACTTTATAAAAGCTGAAGGAAACTCCCCTACCCAGCTTTAAAAGACCACAAGCCAAAGCAGCCTGCAGGTGTGACTGGAATCTTAAGTCACATCACTGTATTTCAGTGTTTTACCACAAATCAGCTGAGCAGCAGTCACTGAATGCTGTGAACGAATACTAGACCGTGCAACTGCAATAGATAAGGAGCACACAGGTAGTCATCTACTATAGCTCAGGTGCTTAGTCATTTATAAAACCACAGTACTTGATTACTAAAAAAATCATTTATCACAAAGACACAGCTCTTTTTGTATAGTTTTACCATATTAACATGTAATTACAGCCAAAGCATGGGATTCCAAAGGCCACCATTTGAACAGGTTAAGCACACACTCCAGAACTTTTCTACTTGAGGCATACAGGCATGAAAGAGAGCCTACTAGATGCTCTAGCACCTTAACATGTCCTTAAATAAGGGTCCTGGAGTGACTTAAATGACTTAGGCCAAGATTACCTAATTAAGAAAGTTGCAAGTTTGGAAATACAGCATGAAGACCTAATTTGTGATGAAACATATTTCATATTAACAAGCCATATATCCATTTCACTCGGTCCAGAACTTTGAACATGAAAGAACCGAACAGAAGAAAACCTATCATTGGAAAGGAGTTACCATGTAAAATAATTCCAGCTGACACCAGAGTTTGCACAGTGGCAACGTATGTGTTACAGGAACAATGACTCCAGTGCATCTGATGTAAAGACTTGTGGAACTTTTCTTCAAGTATTAAGATTTTAGATTATTTTGAAGCAGTCTTAGGATAAAAGCCTTCTATCCTCATCAGCTTGTTAAACCTGTCTTCACAATATTACCTTGAGGTTGTGAAGGATGGCAGAAATCTTACATACAATAGCGTATCAAAGGAGTTTTAGTTAAGTCTACTTACAGAACAATACAGGGATACTAATACAAATTCAAGGAGATAATCAGCTTTTAAACCCTGACCAACCTACCACTCCCCCAGATCTGATGTATTTGCATGCAGAATACATTAGCACAAAGGCATGTGGATTCTACTCGTGATTCCACTCACCACCACACCCCAAGATAGTAATGGACAATATCAGTGAAATAAGCACGACCAGTTTGTGACCTTCTGTGAGGTTACAGCTCTCAGTGTTTCAGGTTGCACCCAAAACATGAATTTCTTTAGAAGAAAAAACGTCATTACATGGTTTGCATGTCTCAACCCTGTAACTGTTAATTTTTGTGCTATTTTACACCACTGTAAATAGCAAAAGCCCACAAAACTGCCTGCATGTTTGTAGCCTTCTTTGTACCACACAAGAGGTTGTCTTTTCCCAAGTATCCTCCTAACTCCCCCTGCACAAAAAGAAATAGCTAATGTCTCAAATTCAGATCTACAAGTTGTAGATGATCAGCATTAATGAAGGAAATAAGAATGCAAACACAGGCTACTAAAGCTTACTGTCAAGCTGTCGCCACTACAGTGATTGCGGCAACCTACTGTGTACTGAAAGAAAACTGAAAAGTACACAATTGAATTAAGTTACCTTGTCACATAATGACAGCTAAGCACAGAAAAAGTATCTTTCAGTATACTATCTTCTTGAGGCATAAAAGCACCCCTTCCCTAAGGGAAAACAGAAAATGACTTGTCATTAGTCCTGGTAGACTCATCAAATCCAGGCTCTAGATTTGAACCACTCCCTGATCAGGTGGAATTGATGGTTACTTATTTTCATAGTGTAATCCAGGAAGCTCTTCAAGTCTCTTTGGATACTATCTAAGATTATCAACTAGATTTTGCCTTCAACATACATTTCATTGTCATTAATGTCAAGAAAAACAGAACTCCAGAGGCTTGAAAATATTACGTAAATGCAGTAGTCTACTAAACTAACATGACTCCCATCTCAGAGCTTAAATCCAAGGTGATAAGACCAATGCATTCCACCAACATGACACTCCAACATGGACTTAATTTATAGAAACTTGAAAGTAATCACATAAGGTCTCTGAAGATTAGAACTAGAGAGTAGTGTCAGATAAGAGGACAATACCACACAGAATACAAGGCAGAGCAAAAGGGAGAAGTCGGAAATGGTTATGGAATAAGCTTTAATGAAGCAAGATAAAGAGCAAAGTCAGAAGTAAGTCGAGAGGACAGCCTTAAGGAAAGGCCAAAATACAACTTGTATGAGCAATGTGGAAAGACAGGGAAGAGAGGGGAAAGTGACGGGAAGGATACAATGGAAGATCCTTTCAGCAGCATGAGCATTTATTGGGAGACAGGGATGGCAAGAGAAGTTTGATTTATATTGTGAGATTGAGAATTCAAAACAGCAGATGCCCAGAAAAGTCTAGGTAAAAAAGCTGACTCAAGCTTTTAAGCTATTGTAGATAGCCTACTGGGTTAAGTTAGGTGCCTTTTGTTTTACTATGTTATGCGGTTTTGCAAAGTTTTATATATATCCCAGAGGACAGTATTTTTAAAATAAACTATGCAAAAATGCGCAATATAGTAAAAAAGGCACCTACCTTGTATCTACAGCCTAGCTTCAACCTCCAGCAGAGTTGAATGGTTTGTGTTGCGGCCTCAGTGTTTATTAAAGTAGTAACATCATGAAAAGGCGTTGACAGTCCATGACTTCATGGGATCTGGAATGCAGTTTGGATAGGATTGGAGAAGAGTGGAAAAAGGGCAAAACTTATTTATGTGCTGAATGTCCACTTTCATTTATTAGAAACACACAGCACATTTAGTAATCTTTTCACTTTATTTCACAGCCGCAAATCAGTTGTGAGTCATGGTAATTTCAGTTACAGATGAAGCCTGTAGAAGTTTAAGGGACCATTAGCATTCAATAGATTTAAATATTGCTGTTCATAATAGGATCCTTAAAGTATGTATGCACAAAATAAAAGTTTTCCTACTTGACTAAACAAGAGGTTAATCCCCCCAGTACATTTATAATAAAGCTTTAGGGTTTTTTTTCCTTGAAAAATAGCTTTCTAGACTTCTTGTTCATAATTCAGGTCTTAAGTGCATATACACACAAAACTAACAGTTTTGTCATAGAATATACCATTCTTCCTGCTAAGCTTCCTTGATTACCTTCTACCACCTACCTAAGCTTAATTGTTTGCCTGAAACACCACAGTATTTTGTCACCATTCATTCTCTACTGTTTCCCAAATAAAACAAAATTCAAAAAAGTATAATGATAGTAAGAGTAATTCCTTTGCCAGCTTTTTTCGAAACAAATTTATTACATTATTTCAGCCACTGATAATTGGCTACCTCAGTGCAGAAGTGATTTTGTATCTCACATTCTTAAAATTCTGAGACCTAGCTCAGTTCTTAAAAAGGAAAAAAAGACACACCACCACACTGATTGAGAACCAGATGAAAAGATGACCTGTGAGAAAACAAGTACTTTCTTTAACATGTCAATGCTACCTAGAGACCGGCAGACTCAACTGTCTATCACTGCATTAATTCTGTATTCAGATACATGACAATACCTCAGAGCGTATTATGCATAAGACACTGGTAGCTTATACTAGCAGGCACTGAAGGAAGAAGCTTTCAATACAAGATGCAAGAAGAGCCAGGATCATTTTTACAGCACATTCCATACAGGCAGAGCTCTTGCAGAGATACCTGTAATTAATAAAGGCAGGATGGCAGCTATTAGTACAACCTCACAAAGTCTGGAAGTGTCTGCTCAGGAATTTTGGGTGCATGCTATTTCTAATTCCAAATGGCGCTGTTCAGTCAAACTAGAGGCTTCTGGAGTGCTCTCACTTCCACTAATCTCTAATTATCTCACTGACAATCCCGGTGTGACACCTACCAGACCATCTCTGGATCACTCAGTGCAAGGCATCAAGTTGCTTATCAATGGAGGTAGTTGCAAAGACAGCTGCAAAAAGGCAAGATGACTCTTACAAGTAATTTGAAATTGTTGTCAATTGTTTGACTCTGCAAGGTCCTGAAAACCCGTAAGCATCGTTGCCTGTAAAAACATGGGGAGTCCCCTTCTTACAAAGAAGAGTGTCCAAGTAAATTCCAATATTCAGACAAGTCACAAGCTTCCATCAGATCAACACCAAACTTTTTTCACTACAAGAACAGTGCAGTGCTGGGATAGGTGCCCACAGAATGTAGATTTTTCCAATAGCAAAGGTTTTACGGAGTCAGAGCAAGCCATCGCTGACCTGCTTTGATGGTAACAAATGTCTTGCTTGAAGCAGCAGGCTTGACTATGTGATCTTAGAGGTCCCTTCTACCAACTACAATGAAACCAGCTGAAGGGGCCAAGACTATAGAGCTGGGGTTACTTGTGAAAGCTATTCTTTCACTTCACTGCTAAGGACGCCAATGTCAGCTAAGGCTGCACTGATAGATGGCAACAGCAACAAGTCATGTGGCAAATTAGGCAAGAATTCTGGCACAGTACCCTTCAGAGAGGAACATACTGATGGGAACATACTTATAGACGCACTTGCCCCTCAGGCAGAGGGCCATGTGTATCAGGTAAGAATGATATCTGTCTGCTGCCAGGTGCACAGGAAAGCACAAGGCATAACAGCAACTTTTACAGACAATATAAGGTTAAACGTCTCCAGCTAAGTATCAGGTATGCACATCCACACTCCATTTGGTAGAGCATTAACCCAAAGATCAGTTTAGATACAGCCTCTAAAAGCAGTCACCAGCTTACCTCCATGACAACAGAAGATCTTCTCATCCACAATGGCTGCAATAGGCAGACAGTTAAAACAGTCTGTGAAGGTCTTCCACAGCTTAATGTTGAATCTCCGCTTGCCTACAAGAACAGTGTGTGCAACATTAGGAAGAGAAGGCTTTTGTTTTCTTAAAGCCAACCTGCAATACATACCACAACCTGACCAAAAATGTTAGCAAACTGTCTTCACAGGGCTTTATTTCTGTCAGTGTACTTAGGTTTCAATCTCCTGCAACAGCATTTCAAGGACAGCAGAAGAGCAAATAATAATTCTCTAGAGTGACTTTAGCCTTGGTTTGAAATGTACTTTTAGAAAGTTTCACAGGAGGTTCACAGAATATTGAAATCCTTGCAGTACAAGAGTCACTACCTAGAAGTGTCTCCAAAACACAGTATCAGTCTGTCACAGTCTTTCAAAAGAAATATGTTTTGCTTACATTCATCATAGAATCCATAGATCCGATTGATGCTAGCACACTCGTGATTTCCTCTTAAGAGAAAGAAGTTTTCCGGGTACTTGATTTTATATGCCAGTAATAGGCAAATTGTTTCCAGAGACTGTTTGCCTCTGTCTACATAATCTCCAAGGAAAAGATAATTAGCTTCCGGTGGGAATCCTCCATATTCAAATAATCGAAGCAAGTCTGTATACTGACCATGAATATCACCTATATAAGAAAATGTTTACCAAGGATTAGTGCAACAACAAAGAGTACACAAATCAAGAACTTAAGTCAGCTAATCACTTTTTTATTAATTGATCTTAAAAAAAAGCATTAATATTTCCTTTAAAAATAGACTGGCAATAGGTATCAGAAAGGTGAGAACTGTGTTAATTTTACAAACTGAAGTACTCACTAAATGTAAACAACCCACAGTATTTGCAGAACTGTTGTGTCAGTTATGAAACCAATCTGAAAACCAAAAGCTACAGAAGTCTTTGCAACTAAGCATAAGCTTTCCAACCATGCTCTAATTTGTTCAAATTAAAACAAGGTCAGAAAGACAACCTCTCATTGAACAGTTACATGTCCAGAAAGCTAATGTATTAAGAAAACGTTAAGTCACATTATTTACTGCAAAACCAGATCAGTAAAGAATCTAGATAGACTGGAGAGAAACTGAACATTATGAGGGCAGAGAGCACTTAACTTCAAAGGTCAATTGCTTGTCCTCCCACAACACTGCTGTATTAAGACTCCCATCCCTCAGCATTTAGGGTAACTCCTCCTGTGGTGCAATTATTCATACAAAACCAGTACAGAGACTCAAAGACTGATAATCCGTACAAGATACTCAATCCGGCAGGTATATCTTCGGAAAAATAACCATCATATTACTCATCGCACTGTCAGCTTTAATTTTAAAAAGGCTTTCCATGAAACAGCTCTGTGTGGCAATTACAACACCACAGTGTATCATATCAGACTAGCCAAAGCTAACTCTGAGCTGCCCATAAGGTCAAAGAAGATACCAAAGCTGCTCTACAGTAACTTGTAGAATACATGCAATGTATTCCAGCTGATTGTAGAATTCCTTACCAAAGTAAATGAATGCAAAAAAGCTATGCAAGAAGCCTTCAGTACAAGCTGTATGCTGGTCCCTTACACTGAGCATTCCATAAATGCATTTTCACTTTTGCTGCTTGTTCAGTAGCAAAACCCCAACTTTGCCAAGCACAGCTGTTCTCCAGTAGAATACTAGCTACTATGGCCTTAAAGAAAAAAACCCAACCCACACCTCTCTACAACTTTTTCCATAATCTTAAAAAAGGTTCCCAAACCTGTATGCTCTCCCATCCAATTCTTAAAGCATACACTGATAAGAAGAGTACATAGCTATATTCCTCTCTACTCTTTCCACGAGAAATGCAACACTTCCTCCTTTAGGTAGCATTCTTCCGCAACTATTTCTCACTCAAGAAGAGGAATTGCTTCCCAATTTTCTTCTAATCATGGGGAACATTATCCACTACCCAATTCCAGACACAATCTGAACTTTCACCAGCTAAAATAATTTTCACATATGTTGCAACAAGAACAATTCCTATTCTACTTGATATTTACAGATCTCCAGGTCACAACTGGAAGAAAACATGGAAGACTCCTCAACAAGTCATTGCTATGCTGAGTCTAGTACTCCAGAACAACATTATCAATACACTCCTCAGGCTTTGCCACCACCAGAATCAGCTACCAAGTAAACATACTACAGAAAGAATATAATAGCATTCATTGTCTAGAACTACTTTCAGTTACACACGAGCCAGAGGGACCAAAACACTTAAAGGTAAAGGAACATTTTATAGAAACAATTTTGTAAAGGGATCAAAGCCTTTACAATTCCACAAGTTGAATTGAAGTCTCCCAGATACAAAGCCTTACAGTAAAAACCGCATCTATTTCAAATTGGACATTTACATTAAGAATATCTTTCGTCTTTCATTAAAACACAACCATTCAACATGTAAAAGCTTATTTTGAACTGACTCGATTACAAGACAAGACAATCCTATAATGGTTCCTCAGGCATTGCCTGAACATACTAAAATAGTAGTTCAAAGCAGTACAGCTGCATATTTTGCTTTTGGTGAAAGCGATCATCTTTCTTTCACTTTTATCTAAATGCATCTTTGACAATTGCTCTAATATTAAATTTAGATGCATCTGATACTTCCTGGTGCTATCACTGTGTTTGGAATCCAATTTAAAAATAACACATGCCTTATTTAACTGCATTTGCTACCCTATTATTGTGCACCTAACAGTCCTTTCGACTGTCTCAATTTAAGCAAATGAGAAACCAACTTTGAAGGAAACTAATTATACTTTGTACACATTGACTTATGTACAATCTAAATATGTGAGTTTTCATTTTTTCTTTATCTAGGAATAAGATGAGACTAGTGTAGTCTTTCCAGTGTAGCATAAACACAACATGGTAAAGCTGGATTTTGCCTTCAACTTTGTCATTAGGCAAGCTGGTCTGGTTTTTCCTCCCCACCCTACCAAGCAATTAGTCATTTAAGAATGACTTTACCATTAGTGGTTTGGGTTCTTTGTTTGTTTTTTGGGGTTTTTTTAATTGGTAATATCCTTTCTTAATGTAAGAAACATTGCTACATTAGGTCTGTCAGGAGTAAGGCTAGGAAGAAGCTAATCTATCTTTGAGCATGTTAGTAATAACAAATTCAAAGACTGCTTCCATTTTAATACTATGACACTTCAAGAAGCCCAATTCAAGAAATTTTATGCTTTCTAAGACTGTGTCTGCTGTAATAACTTGAAGGATGATTACAAGCCAGTATATACAATACTTTTGTAACCGTTTTTTTACAAGCTTGCATACCTATTAACAACAGCATACTTTTGAAGAAGTCTAGCATCTTATAAAGGCTTAGAGAGGTAAAGAACACACGTTTTAGTTTTATCCATATTTGACAGTAATAATGAAGTTTGTTAAAGCTTGTTGTAAAGCTCAAGGAATTTATTACATGGTAACTAAACCTAATTTAACAGCCTGCATCCAGTTATTTTTTCAATTGAAAGACTTAACAATGCCTTCTTCAACACTATTTTTGAAGTGTTCCATTTCACAACATGTAAAGAACTTTGTTTTGCTTATGCTTTGAAGAGACCAACTACAACATTAAACATTTGCTTTTTTTTTAAAGCAGCTAACTGCTTTTTGAAGTAGTGATCAAAAGAGTAGCAGCTCTGTGCAAGCAGTCCCTAGTTAAGTACAAGGGACAGGTTGCAAAATTTGCACTAGACAAGGGCACAAGCAGCTCTTATTGCCAATGGAACTTGCTCCTACATAGTACCGGCAGCATCAGCAATCTACCAACTGTTAGCTGCCTTTTCTCGACTTAATCCAATCTAAGCTGAAAATTACATCTAAGATTGCAAAGACCTCTAATCCATATCACTCAAGTCAAGGTCATTTGCCTATCTCAGTACCCTTCCAACCCACCTAGCATACAACTAGATTAAAACACCTACATGAAACACATACATATGAAGTCTACATACCACAAATTTTCAGAGGTGCCTCTAGTTCCAGGAGAATAGGCTGGCTAAGAAATATTTCACGTGATTTTATGCACAAGCCCCGAACTTCTGCTTCGGTCATCTGAACAATCTTTCCAGGACGACATCCTCGTACTGAAATGAGATGTTTAACAATTGAAGGTAACTATCACACAGATACACAGCAATAGGTAAGTGCAAATGAGCTGTATTTGAAATCTACATTTGACAAAAAGCCAGCAGCACATTCCAATATACTTACCAAATGTGTTGGAATTATGTATTCCAACAAATTCCAAAGTTAATCTCTGATACTGTGGTAACCTGTGCTTAAAAGTCTGTATGCAATCCTGTTAAATCAGACCCTCAGAAGAGAACAATTCAAGCCTTGCTTTCATCCACATTTGGATAAATAGCAACTTCAAAAAATTACTTCTGTTAAATTAACAATCCCATTATGCTAGAGTATTCACAACAGGCAAAAAAATCCTGAGAATCAAAATCCTGAAAACACTTTCACATTAGCACAAAATAAACTTCTTTAAGACTGTTGAGTTCAACAGTGCTAGCTAAATACAAAGAAAAAACTACAAGCATGTTTACACGTTTGGCAGCTGAAATTATTAGGTACATCATACTAAAAACTATGAAAGTTTGATGAAATCTTCATAATGGCTCTTGAGTTATTGGAACCTTTACATCCAAAGACATTCTAATTAGAATGAAACTGAATTCCTAAACCAGTAAGTCAGGTACTCAGACCTATATTTAGCACTAAGTTTTCAAAAACATTCACATGTCATTGCACTCCAACCAACATCCTCTGGCAAATTTATCTGCAGCTGCTTCTTTCCACAAATTCCACTATATGATTCCTCTGTCAGACAGAGGCTTTAATGTGTCTTTAATGAAGCAGCAAAATAGAACAAATGTGTCTGCACTTTGGCTGATCCAGTTCAGTCCTGCACCTCAGCATAAACCAAACTTCAGAGTTCAAACTAATAAGCCAGGATATATCAGTGTCTACAGCAGGTGAACATCCTGTTCTGCCATCTGCTTTAGATGGAAGCAACATTCAGCATTAAACCACAGTAGTACCTACAAGAGAAGGTGGTACAAAACTTTTGCAAATCCAAATGCTTTCAAACTCAAACATAAGACATTACTTTACAAAAATGTTAGCTGCAACTTCAGGAAGTCTAATAAGATAGATTTGTGAACAGAATAGCAAAAACTAGTTCTTCACACATAAAATGAGTTCCTGGCTTGCCTGCTTCCCCCCTCCAAAACAGAAAAGTAATCTTGCACCTTTTTTTAAAAAAAAAATAAAATTAAAATAACCTCCCTTTTCCTTTTATTTCCACTTAGCTCCTAGAAAACATACTTTACAGAGGAGATCAGTATCATTATCTACATTGTACAACGGGGAAAAAAGGATATGAGGGGAAACAGTTTGTCCTAGGTCACCTAGTACTACAGTCCAAAGTGTTAAGCTCAAAAAGCTCTGCTCTGGTTATCACTGCATACTTCTCCTAGTGTAACTGCACATCTAACCATTCCAACACTGGTGTTAATAAACACCAGACACACTTGTTAAACTGAAGTTAGGAAGCAGCCACAGGAACATGTGACAAGGCAGAAATGAAGAATGGTTTTCTCAAGCAGGTAAGAGGTGTGAAACTAGATCGTGGGACAGCCAGTTTGAGTGCCAAAATAGCAGGAGGGCTAGTCTATCTGCAGCAAGGATACACTGGAAATACTTCACTCATTAGAATCCCACAAGAACAAGGCTGTGGCATACAGGACTTCTTCCAGTTAAACTCTGAATCAGTACCAGGTGATATTTACCATATGGCAAGTCACACTCCTTTTGCTAATTAAGATTTCAACTATACTTGAGAAAGCAAACAGCTCTTTAGTAACACTTTTTTTGTTATTCTTCATGCATTAAGATGTTGGCTTACATATTAAAAGAATACAAAGGCAGATATTAGACACTATCAAGGTGACTAGAAAACAATAAATGCCCACAGGCTTCTATTTCATCATATCTCAAATGTACTAAATGATGCACTTACAGATACATCATCAGCCCCATGGGGATTATTAGCAAAAAATAAAAATCTCAGGCTTGACAGCTTTGCACAGGACTTGACTATCCAATTTGTGAGGTACCAAAATGTTCCAATAATCTCCGCCTTTTCAAACACTTGCATTCTGGTAGCTTATAACGATGCCTTTCAGAGACCAGAAACTCATTTTGATAGGCACAATAAACTGTCACTATACATAAGAAAGCTCCCACCTGAAAGAACAGAGTCTTAGTATCACAATGGCTATCATTTTATTGAAACAACTGTTATATTTTAAACGTATGGCTTACAACATCAAGGTCACACCAAAGGAGCATGCAGCACAACTAGCTTTTCAGTCTCATTTTCCTCTCTACAAACTGTGCATTCTTTTAACCTGTTTTGATAAGCAATTAAATTCTCCTCTGTATTTAGCTACTTTCATATGTTTTGCAACACCAGAATTAAGTCATGTCACTTCTTGGTTTTAGTCTATGTGAAGTAACTGCACACTTTTTACATCCACTCTAGTTTCGGAACTCAAACCCAGGAAAGCCCACCATACACAACATTAATGTTACCAGAAGTAGTGCCAGACCAAGCACAGAGGCCAAAATTGAGACAGCAGTTCAAGAAGGGCACTTATAATACTTAAAATAACTTCAAGCCAATCAATATTTCTTAGAACACCAGCCTTTAGCTCCCTTTGAAACTCACATGGAGGTTTAAACTTGGAACAATTGCTTTATAGGATTGAGGCTTTAAGCACTGCTGGATTTTGGCACTAGAAGACACAATGAACATGCAGCTCCTGACTTCAAAATTAACTGCCTGCCATAGTCAGTGCATCCAGTGTCTTGATGTTGGTTCTTCACTCATTACAGTAGAGCCTTAAATGTTGCAAGCCCTTAACAGACAAACCAACAGGGCAGTAACTTATTATCACACTTTGGATTCTCCAGATAAGAGAAGTTTCTACAACTATGGTAAGTATGTCACTCTCAGAAGAGGAGACAACACACACCTAATGACTGCAGTTACTTCCAGCCCTTGGGAAGGGTATAAATCTGGGTCACTGCATCTTTGCAAAGGCACTCTCCACCCTCCATCCAAACAGTCAGCAGCTCTGCATAGGAAATGTGTAAGCTCAGTTTCATTTGAAGAAGTACAAAGCCTGGGGTTTCATGAGGAATAATGGTCAATAATATAGTTAAGAGAAGAAGTTTTCTCCCACAACCCCCTGATCATCAATAAGGGTACTACATATTGAAAAAATGAGAAGCTACTGTGACCCTGGAAGCCTCAGCACTTTAGTGAATTCACAAAGGCACTGAAAGGTTCGCCAAGTCGTCACCTGGAACAACTGTGCCACAGCTGTGCTATGTACAAGTACACAAGCAAGACAAAGCATATCTTTCACCACCTTACACTACAACTAGAATTTTGTTCAAGTTTCCTTGACTCAGCTGAGCACCGTATGGATTGTAAACATGAGCCTCTCTCGCCACATTTAGTTTTTCAAAAGCCAAATCCTCAAGAACAGATTTAAAAAGAGGTTATGAGAATGAGATCAAGAGTGTAAGTGATGTTTTTCAAACTCATTTATGAATTACTACAGCTAACCATTCTTAAAACATGCAAGTCATAGCTGCATGCATTGTAAAATCTGTAGCTCAGAAAAAGCCTTTAACAGCATTGGGAAAACCCATCATTTTTAATGGTTGTCATTTACCCAGAGCAGAAACAGCATCTCAACATTAGACGTAAATGAATTCTCTTTAATCTAAGACGCAGATGCTGTAAACAAGCTTTGTTTTACATAAAAGTCTTCAGTAGGGATAGCAATTCCTGTTGTAATACACAATCCCACGTGCATAGCGCTATGCCAGAACAAGCCTGTGCTGCAAGGAGCTTAAAGCAGAGTTACATAGCAGGGAATAAAGAGAATTAAAAGCAAGTACATGCATTGTACTGTCAGGCTATTATTTTAGCACAATAGATCCTATAGTAATCCAAAAGCTGCTCTAATCAATATTAAAATGGCCTCTGCATCTACACCACCTTTGATAAGCAACCTTAGCAAGTGTAGTAACAGCAATTGGTAATCCAAGACATGAGTTGCACAGTGGCAGGAATGAAAAACTTCAGCAAAAATAGTAATTTTTTTTTTTTTTAAATCCCTCCAAATTCATGCCAGACAGTAGCAGATTATATAAGGCAATACTGGAGAGGAAGAAAATAAATAACACTAAGGAAAGTGGGTCAAGAACTGGCTGTTCGAAGTTCTATGAGCACCACTTTTTGCCGTATTTTTTCATAAAATGGAGAAAATACATTTAACCTATTCTGTCACACTGTTTCGGGTGTGCCTCTCACTCTGTGCTGCTCATTTTGTGGCATCACTTACAGAAGTTTCTTCAATTACCAAGTCAGCTGTGGTATGCACAGCTGTCCTAAGCATTTATACTGTGTTCTCCAATACCACACGTCCTGTTTACTGGACAAAACACACACAGTTTTAGCATAACATTAAAACCCAGTCAGACTTCTAAGTC
Source organism: Aquila spilogaster (assembly GCA_024606505.1). Classification (NCBI taxonomy): domain Eukaryota; kingdom Metazoa; phylum Chordata; class Aves; order Accipitriformes; family Accipitridae; genus Aquila; species Aquila spilogaster. The sequence continues at coordinate 22,941,053 of JANHGO010000027.1, forward strand.
TCTCAAAAAATTGGGCCAGCACTATTGCTAAGAAGCAGCCTCCTTCTTTCCCTACACTCTGCTTTTTTTGCAGGCATATGCATTTATGTGGCCACACAATAAACTGCATCAGTGAACTAATCTTTTCTTTCTAATACAAAGACATGACAAAACAAAAATGTAATCTAGACAGTTCCCCAAGCTGGAGAATACATTCACTGTGAACTTGGGCTAGGACTAGTGAAGGAATAAGCAGCTGGTTCTGCTTCTATTCACAGCAGCTCCAGCCAAGCTTATTTCTGAAATTATGGCTTTAAAGATCTATTTTGCCAGAGTATGTATATATATATAAAAAAAAAAATTCACAAACTACAACACAAGACTGCAAGCATGCAATTTTACAAATTGCACACAAGCAACTCCCACAAGCTTACACTCCCTGCTCACATTCTGTGGAAAGTTTGGTTATTGGTGATTAAAAACTACAACATTTAATTTTTTATTTCTTGTACTTCAAAGTACTTTGGAGTATTTGATGAATCCTGAACAACCTCTCAATAGTAGGAGCAGTATGGATTTGGAAGCCAAAGGTGGCATTACCTATGACTTGGGAAAAAAACAAACAGTCCTTATACTGATTTTGGAAACATGTTCTGAATTTATCTGCTCTCAGCATTTTTAAAATCCAAGTTCTATATTTTCACAGTTTTAAGTCAGGAATCTGACATTGGATTTTAGAAGCGTCTTTCATTTTGGAAAGCAAAACTTCTACTTCCTCAAAATATTTTCCGTTATTTAAATTGTTCAGCTGTCATCCAGAAGCAGCCACTCCCTATCTTGCAGCAAAACATTGAGAGTTAAGCCAGCAATACAGGTCTTCAAACTTTCAGAATTACTGTAACAGAACTAAGCTTAGAATGGTTTTCATTCATGTGTTACACTGATGGACAACAACAATGTAAATAAAGCCCTGACAGAGCTTTGCTCCATTCAGTAAGAAGCATACTGCTGAATATACAGCTCCCCTCCATGGTGTATGCAGCAAAGCCCTGTACCTTTCCTAGGGTACATGAACCAAACTTCACCCTAAAAATAGAAGAATCAGCCTTCTAGGGAGTTTGTTCCTGAAGAACTGTGCTTTTATATACAAGTTATCTTAAAATCTTAATAAATTTCCCTTCACTGGATGCCCTTGATATTACGTATTTTGCTAAAGAACACAGCGGTTGCCTGTAAGCTCATTTTAGCAGGACTTATTTAACATCAAACACAAATTCACAGCAGAGTAAGAGACTGCTCAAGCCTTTAATTTCTAACCAGGAAAATAACCAAACAATGAAGTCATGTTCTTCTACCCAAACTTGCATTTACATTCCTAAACTATATACTATGCAGCAGAATTAATGCTCTTCGAGAAGGATTTTCATTAGAAACTAATATGTAAAGTTGCTTCAGGGGATACCCAAATAAGGCCATGAAAACACGCAAGTGTCCCTACATCAACCTTCACCCATATTTGCTTTTCATGGACCACCTGCTTCATTACACAGAGGTTCCATAAACTGACAGTCTCAGTCATTCTGTACCATGCACAGTTCCAAGAATTGCTGAATTCGAGGTTGAAGGACAAAGATCACATTAGTTACTCCATTCTGTAAGTAAAATGTGTAACCCTAATGTTTGTTACACTTGAACCTAAAACTCATGCAACTAGCAAAGCATAAGGTAGAAGCCTCTCACTATGCTGTATTATGTATTAAGTGGTAGCAATTCCTGTTCTAGTCCACTTGGAAGGCTAACCTAGCATAAAAGTCTCATGAAACAATGAATTTCAGCTTCCTTCTCAAAGTTTGACTTACTTTTCCTCTAAAGCAGTGCTAATGAAATGCCTAAAATTCGAGGAAGGCAGAGGCAGATTACAAAGTTACTTCATAACTCCTGAGAAGTACCAAGGAAAGAAGTTAAGTTGTAATACAAAAGGATTTTAACATGACTTCTGCACGGCTTCAATTTCTCAGGTATTTAACTAATATGGTTATGTGGGATATACACACAAAAGCTTTGTATCAAGCCTGGTGTTAAGAAACCACAAAACACACAGAAGATGGTGCTGTGAAACTAAGATGACCTAGCCTATGTACTAAGACAAATCACACAACAGTAAGAGAAGGCAGTAAACAGGTTCATTTCTATGTACAAATTATGGACCAGATACATACCACACTAGAGGCACCTCAGGTTGTAGTTAAGAGTAGATTCCCCTATACACACACCCACCCCCTTCACCAAGCACAGCATCTGACCTTACTGAGTAATAGCCAAACATAGCATGCTTGACTTCACAGTGCTAAGCCACATATTGTGGTGGAATTTTTTTTTAAAAAGTTACATACCTACATTTGGTGGTCACTAATGAGCATTTAATTGCAACTATCAAGTATTAAAAATCCTCTTATATACATTAAACAAATGTTTTTCTCCTTTTATGCTGTAATTTAGCTGTACTGTGAGCAAGACACTGAATGACTCAAGTAAAAACCGTGCTGCAGAATATCTAAATGAAACAGTTATTGAAACACATAGCCTTCAAGTGGCAAAATAGCCAGACAGAATAAAGGAACGCCACCACACATTGCCTGACACTGGGCTCTTGGCCTTCAGTGCAATTTTTCAAGCCAACTATCCCATTTGTCATGCACTTATAAAGCTAAAGATGAACTGGCTGATATCTACACTGCTGTACAAACCCAGACACATAGTTCTTCTTTCCATCCCTTCTCCCTGTTTAATACAATACCTACCCTCCTAGAAACATAGGAAAACTGCCCATTTTCTTCCTCTCTCTAAAGACTATTTAAAAAATACATCCTTTGCAAGAAATTCCTTATTACGTTCTCCTTGTTTATTTTTTTAATAGCAGATTATCCAGTGATTTCACACCAAACCAGGTAATAACCCTTGTTTATTCAAGGTTCACCTTCATGGTTTGTTTATATTGTTCTTCAACAGATCACCAAGGTCTATTTTTCTTCTCTACTACTCCCTCTCTTTCTCAGTTATCAGTTACAGAGCCTGTGGAACCGCAAGCACTACCACTGTATTGTACCACACCATCATGCTGGCTGGATATGTTAATTAGTTAAGACACTAACCAAACAATAAATACATTATTGACCATAATACATTAGGCCAGTAGCTCTACAGCATTTAAAACTAATAAGGAAAATAACAATTATTTCATAAGCATTTAAAAATCCAACTTCCATTTGAAAAACTGAATAATACTCAAATTTCTATCTTTATCACAACCTGCAAGATCTGTGAAATCAGAAGGAAATGAAGGCTGCAGCTTTCCTAGAAGATATCACATACATGACATGGTAAGAACACTATGCAACCAGCTTTTATTAAGGCAATCATAAAAATCACACTCTGAGCTGAACATTAAAGCAATAACCATTCTCCACATCTACTGGAAGTTCGACAACTCTCTTCTTGGATAAGTATTTCCAGGCTTTCTTGTGGATCAGTACTATCAGAACTAGTAGTCCTCCTAGACTTCCCAAAACCAAAAATAGTTTTGTTTTAGAGCAGATCCACATTCAGTTCTATCAAATTAATTTAAATTGTTTATTTTAAATAGGTTAGCTAGATTTAGGCAAGCAAGGGGTCTTGCCTAGACAAGGTAAATTTGTTTGTACAGCTATATAAATAAACCTTCTTCACAGAAATCCAGCTTGTATTTAAAGCTACTGTATGTCTAGGTTTCCCCAACTACATCTTTTCTTCCATATGGTAAACTCCTCAGTGTTTACTAAGACAGATACCTATATATTTGAAAGTGCAGAAAGCCCAGTCCAGCTGGGCTGCCTTATATGCAGAAATTCTAAGAGACATACACCACAGAAACAGGAAGCCCAACACCCAGACAGAAATCGGGCAGTCTTACTTAACACCATCCACAGCACTCCTTACAAGTAAGGTCACACCTATTCCAACATCCTTGCTTTGATATAGAGGGAACTTTTCCACACCTCACCAACATTTCAATTAGCTTAGAGCCTGGCTTAAATGTAAGCCTGATGTATCCATTTAGCTCAGCATTTTTGCAAATTTCAGTGCACTTCCCACAGAGGGATACATGGTGTGCCTAGATGGGGCAAAACACAACACAAGTAAGTAGCAATTTCAGCTGCAGAGACTAAGAAGAAAAACTGTGTTGAAAGAAGAAAAACTTCTCTATTTGTCCTGGAGAAGAGAAAGCTCCAGGGAGACCTTATTGCAGCCTTCCAATACTTAAAGGGGGCTTAAAAGAAAGATGGGGACAGACTTTTTAGTACGGCCTGTTGCAATAGGACAAGGGGTAATGGTTTTAAACTAGAAGAGGGTAGATTTAGACTAGATATTGGGAAGAAATTTTTTACAATGAGGGTGGTGAAACACCAGATTGCCCAGAGGTGGTAGATGCCCCATCCCTGGAAACATTCAAGGTCAGGTTGGACAGGGCTCTGAGCACTCAGCCTGATCTATTTGAAGATGTCCCTGCTTATTGCAGGGGGGCTGGACTAGATGACCTTTAAAAGTCCCTTCCAACCCAAACTATTCTACAATTCCATATTCGACATCTGCCACACTCATGGCAGTCTTGTGTGCATACTGCTGTCCTGTCCGCAGCTAGAATGGACTGGGAAAATCTATCCACCAGATGGCATAGCTGGGAAGGGAGGAAGAAAAAAAATCCAACACAATAAAAGTCCGCACACTGAAGCAAAAAATGAGGCTATCATCTTTTTGTGTACCATAGTGCAACTAAGCCTAACCCATGACTAGAATTCTGAATACCAGCACAAGAAGGAAACAGTCTTAAGACTAATTTGGCCTGCTCACCTTTATGGTCACATCTCAGTCCAAAAGTGTTTTAATGAAGCTATGGAATTTTGTGTTTATGTGACCTGTAAATCTTTGCAGATTCACTTATGAGCGATTTCTTTATCAAAAGAAATCTTATAATAAAGCTCAAAGTATCTCCAAGATCAGTCAGGCACACATCTAAGAGCACTAGCATCTCCCTCACTCTTCTAGTAAAGAAATAGGAATTGGAATTTAAGTCTGGAGGTAGAAGAAATAAGAGAAAGCACTGCTACATTCAGAGTTTATGCATGCAGTACACACTTTAGTTTTACTTTCCCCCAAACACAAGTTATTTTTAAAGTATCACTGACTAGTAACTAAGTACTAGACAAGTTGCAAGAGAAAGTAAATTCAAAGCAAGCTCTTACCATTCCTAAATTCAGCACTTAACCAATGAATAAAGAGGATAAGAACTTGGTATATGCAAAAGAACATGGAAATTAAAAGCTAATGTCCTAGAAGACTATCACCATACATTACACTATGGTTCAGTTGAGTCTTTCTGAAAACTATCCCCAATTTAACTCAAGAGTTAATCAGTCTGGCTTTCAGGACTTAAAAGATCTCTAAAATAAGTACACATTCAAGATAAGCATGCATGCACACGTGTTGAGGGTTGGGAAGATGTTCTTGATGAATTCTCTCAAACAGCCTGGCTACAGGCCACTTCATATTGACATCTTGGAAAAAAAGGAAAAACAAAACAACACATGGAGGGCAAGACAATCTAAGTAGGTAATTCCAATCAAAAGGCAAGTTAATGTGTCATATAACTCAAAAGATACATAGTCTTGAGCAACAAGGATAAAAACAGTTAGAGTAACCTAATTCAAGTAAGAGCAAGAACTCACGACAGCTAATACCACAGCCTGGAAACAGGTGTCACTAACCAGCAACCCAATGACAGCAGGGAAGTTTCCTGTTGCTGTGGCTTTTGGTATGTATTTGCTACCCTTTAAAATTTACGTGCAGCAGCCACTGAGAGACAATTGTAGACTGCCATTCAAACTTAAAGCTATCCGTTTCACTTAAAGTAACCAAAAGGACTAAATACGTACTGCATGACAACATTTCCTAAAAGTGTCTTTTTATTATTTCGATGTGCATTTTTACAGCTCAAAAGCCACATTTCCTTATCCTTTAAGTCAAAATTGAAGTGTAATGGAGCCAAAAAGCTTGCTTTAAACTAATTAATTGTTCCAGAGGTAAGAGTCAATACCAATTTTTCTGTGCAAGCAGCATGGGGAGGGATTCATACTCACTTTACCAGAACAGGTCAGCTAAGCAACAGCAAGAGCTCCAGCACGTGAGCTGCCAATTGTACAAAAAACAAAGCTTCATTGTGAAACACTACTATTTGAACCACAGCTTAAAACATTATATGCTAGCAGTACAACAAATAAAAGATGTTAAATGGAAGCAAAAATAATTCATACACAATGCGTTCTTTCAACAGTTTTTTTTTCCCAAATAAAACCTGCAAGAATCTATTCCACTTCAGATACAAGATGTTGTACAAGGCACTCCTACTACTGTTAGTAAGTGACAAGCAGAGAAAAAACACCGCATTTACCTTAAGAATCTTCCTAACCTCTGCTCAGAGAGAAAAACAGATGAAAAATTATAAGCAAAGCTCGATTCAGAAGTTGCACATCCATATCCCTAAAGAATAAAGTACTACAGAATACAATACACAGATTAGGTTGCTTGGACACGAGGCACCCAATCATAACCCAAAAAGCTAGAAAGTTGCAACACAAGTATTTATGGTGTATGTGTTCAATACCATTTACATATTTTAAAAGTCTTAGTTAAAAAAGGGATAAGCAGGGTAATATTTAAGGTAACAGGGAGCAGAACAATCCAACAGGTTGCATACCAAAACACTGCAGAATCCCCTCCTCTTAAAGCAATCTGTGTTTAAGTAACTACACTGATGAGCAAACAGTACCTTTCAAATAGGTTTTTTAAAGTTTGTCTCAAAAAACCCACCACCACACATATACATACATTTTGATGTCCTGAAAAACTCTGCACTACAAAAATCAATGTTTACTATGTTACTCTTTGGTTTGTCTTAAAAACTTATCTGCTAATCTGGGTTTCAACACCCAGAAAAAGGGAGTTTTATCTGTATTAGTGATCAAAGATAAACTTCTACTGACGATACCTGCAGGTTTCTTCATACTATACTACACTGCATACCTTAAATCACAAACATAAGCAAAATTGCCCAAAGCCTTTATGTATTTTAAAATATTGATTTTATTGTTCATAAAAGTTTCACATCTAAAAAGAACAGATAGCAACTACTACAATAATCCTCAAAACCCTAAAAACTCTGCTTTGCAGTAACTCAGCTGAACAAAACTTTCAGACTTACAAAACTTGTTTCAATTCCAGAACTGTATATACTCCATAAATTCCTTTCTATACGCTTTCTGCAAAGTGATCCAACTACCCAGGAGTACAGCAACCAAATAAGTGAACAGCACATACCCATGCATGTATTCTCATCTCCTACATACCGGGTATTTGTTGAATGTGGAATAAAAGATTAATAGAAGAGGCCTAAGAAGACTAAACATTCAAAACATAACTTACATAAGAAAATGCTAGCAGTAATTCCCCAGCTTCTCCAAAAGCAGGGAAGTAAGTCAGTTTCCTCCTTACTCTAAAGGAAAGACTCACTATTTATATTTAATACACACAAAACCCTTCATCGCTTTTATTAGCCATCCATAACAGCCACTTTTGGAGACTGCCCCGTAGGCAAACAGAGGAATGTCAGCGCACTAAATCCCTCTGCTTCCACTGACACTCACGTACATACAACTCCACACCTGACGCAGCTTGTACACACTATTTTAAACGCGGAAGACTGCGACTAACCCAACCAGAGGAAGGGATAAAGCCGCCCGTAGCTCAGCTGGCGAGGCTTCCCCAGCTCGCCCCTCAGCCAGGCAGCTGCAGCGGGGTGGAAAAGGGAAAAAGGAAAGCGAGGCTTCCCCCCCCCCCCCCTCATTTTAAATAGGAAGGCAGCCACCTCACTTAAACAGGGAGGACGGACCCCCGCGCACACCAGCGCCGACAGGACCCTTAAATGCACCCCTCCTCCCTCCGAGGACCGAGCTCGGGGCACCGGCGACGCACGCCAAGTCCCCTCCCGGCCGCCACCCCGGGCCCGTGGGCGCTGGAGGAGGCGCTGCCCCCGCTCCCCTGGCCGCAGCGCGGGACGAGCCCGCCCCGCCCGCTTCCCCCCACCTAGCCGGCAGCTCCGGCTCCCGCGGGGAGGCGACGGCGCCCTCTCGCCCTCCGCGGTACGCGCGTGGGGCGGCGGGCAGGCGGGGCTGCCCGGCGCCGCGCTCACCTTCCAGCAGCCGGGTGATCAGGCTATCCACGTTCAGCTCCCCATCCGCCATTTTGTGGCCACCAGACTCGGTCCCGGGCGGGGAGAGGGCGGGGTAGAGGGCGCTTCACGAAGGAGGAGGAGGAGGAGGAGCAGGGAGCGGTGGCGGCAGCTACAGTGGCTCCCCCTACCCCCCTCCGGCAGTCCCCTGCGGCCACCCGGCCTCTCCCGCGCTGGCAGCCGAAAGCGCCGCGCCCGCTCCCGCACCAGTAAATGGGGGGAAGCGGCCACCCCTCCCCCCTGCGCCTCCTCCCCGCCTCAGAAGCCGCCAGGGCGCATGCGCCCCCTCACCCCTACCGCCGCGGCTCTGCCGCTCCGCGCTCCAGCCACCGCGCAGGCGCCGAAGGTGCTGGCGGGCTCCGGGGCGCATGCGCAGAGCGTCACTCACCAACCCTCCCTCGTTGCCCGAGGGTCTCCTGGTAACTGCCCCGGCGCGCGGTGCTGCGGGAGGCGCTGGGCGGGCTGGGTCGGTCGGGTCAGCCGCTCACCTGCCGGCCTGTGGCCCTCGCAGGAGGGAGCTGCCCAGCCCCTGCACTGGTCTTCCCTGGCCTGCTTTCTGCCCGGGCCGGTCCTCGGAGCCGCGGGGCTTCCTCTGGGTCAGCCCCTTCAGGCTTCCACGGAGCGCCGGGTGAGGAAGCCTTTCCTGTCACGACGCCCGCAGCGGCCAGTCCTGAGGGGTTGGGCTGCTCCGCCGGCTGTTTCTATAACTCGGGGAGCAGCTCCGAGGACTTCATCGTGGATGTGGGGATACTCGGCACTTCTCATGGCGCTCCACTTCCTTGTAGAGTGTTACAGCAGGAACGTGGTAGCTTTGCCTTAAAAAGAGGTTACACGTTGGCAGCCATCACTTATGCACAAAAGGCAAGAAATTGAGACTTGGTAGGCTGCGTGTAACCTGTGTGTCACCTCTTCTTCTACTGAAACTGCGCCTGTGAAGGCTCACAGTTTATTAAAAAAAATTTGTCGGAACTGGAATGACAAGTTGTGCTCTTTATAGCCCTCTAGCACAGTTGTCAGAAGAAACTCCTAACCAATGTGGTTTATGTTTCATTGCAGCTGGACCTGCTCAGAGTACTTTTTTGGTGATTTCTGAAACGTTTTTAAGATGAGCTTTAAAGACATGTTAGTTTACATATTTTTGTCAAGATGCTTGCCTTGCTTGGATGGACAGAGAAGTGCTTTAAAATGTAGGTGGTGAAAATTTGTGAACTGGGACAGCAGACAAATACATGTGTGTGACAAAATAACAAAGTGCAGATGTAGAAAAAAGAGGCCACTTATTTACCTAAATGTTGATGTAGAAACTTATCTCTGCGAGCTCAAACTTGAATTTTTCCATCAGTCCATATAAGCCAGCAAAATCCTGTCACCTTAAATAATTTCAAAACCCAGTTCTTTATCTCTTGATGAGGAGAAAATGAGTATGAGCAAAACAAAAGCAATTAGGACAAGGCAGGGCAATGATTAGGCATCAGATGATGCTAGGTGTCCAGACAGTCAGGTAAAAGAACACTCCTTTGAAATACCTACACAATGATAATAAAGTTTCGCTTGCTACACTGAAGGAAGAGGAAGAAACTCCAGAAAAGAAAATTGATTTTGTATCTCCATTTGTAGGCAGCATATATGGAAATGTAATTCCAACTCATCTGCTGAAAGCATACACAGCTATTCTTTCTTATTTTTCAAATTCTGCTAGTAGTGAAAATCTAAATAAAAAAAAAATCTTAAAATGTTTTTCTTTTATTTTTTGTCAAACTAGGAAAAATGATTATTCAGGTTTTAAAAGGATCTTCCTTATCCCAACTACTTTATTGCTGCCAAAACTAATAGATCCACAGTCCCTCTTGAGCTTTTAGGAATTGTCCCAGTTTCATTTCATACAACCAAACTGCCCTGAAGGTTATTTTAAGCCATCGCAACATCAGGTTCAGACATAATAATATTTTATTATCACAGAATATTCTGCACTGACAACAAAATGGGGATATGAAATTATCTTTCACTGTGGCATAAAGATACAATTAATATGTCTTCCAAAACTCCAGAAGATACTAAACTTCCAGATAGATACACTGAGCAAAACATAATTCCCTAACTCTTTTTACTAAGCATGTCAGCATGTTCCAGAAACAATTCAGCGGCATATCATAACAGCAAAATAATTTAATAAGTGGAGATGCTATGGAACAGAACAAGCTCCAAGAAATACATCACTTCTTTCCTTGTAGATTCTGTGCCAGTGCCTTATTTTATTTTACCACATCACATCTGAACCCACATTGACCAGTATAACTTGCAGTATTGCATTATTGAGGATCTCCGGTAAATACATGAAGCTTGTTTTTTCTACTCCATTTCACTATTTCTCTGTTTTCTCAGTTCTCTGAAGGATAGCATCACACTGGGTCATATGATGAGGAAAGCCCGGTGGTGCTGCCCTCATGTCCCATGACACCTCACGGGACACCTCTTGGTTCCCATCACGGCTGCATCCCAGCTTGCACACCACAGCACGCCTTCCCTCTTCCATCGGCCCATGTGGTGGGAATGTGGCTGGGTGGCAGAGTCACTCCCCAGCTGTATGTATGTGGGTTGTCAAGCAGGAGGATGGTCACCTCAGTGTGCTGCATAACCCTGTAAAGTTTGCTCCCCGCCCCCTCCTTGTAGCTTGAGCAGGGAAACAAGTACGTGAGTTTTTCCCTCAATGGGTAAAACTTGACAGGTCCTGTGGTTTATGTTGGCATAATCCCGGTACAGTAAATAGAATTAAAAGATCACAGAATGAGGCCCATTGTTTTCTGTGATTCAGAAAGAAATAGTTATTGTGGACTGGATGCATTTTCTTTGATCAAGGAGAGATGCTCAGTAATTTTTGGCATTATACCATACACAGATACAGGCCAAAGATACCTAACGGGTGATTCAAGTAGCAGGGGGAGCTGAACATTGCTGATACCTGTGGAGAATTCTTATTAATAGCACTCAACTTTCTAAACTTGCTTTCAGTTATTTTGAAATTTCCTCTTATGTCCACCATCATGGCTTTGCTTCTAACTTTGCCCTACTTGGTCTCAGTGTCATTTACCCTAAATACCCTGTTGTCTCAACTTTCCTCTCCTTATCCACATGCCGTCTCAAGGTGTCCTTTAATTTGCACTGCCATTCTGCTGAGTTTGTAAGATTTGAAGGATAGAAATTTCCAAAGAAGTTGGCAAAAAAAATTACATGTTAATAAGTGTCATACCCTAAACTGTGGCTCTCTAGACATGAGTTCTCGCTTATGCTGCTGCTGCAAATTTGAGACTGTTGCATCCCCAGCTACAGAGCACTGTCTCAGCATCTCTGATGTTACCTACTCTTTCCTAGTAACCTCATGTTGGTTCAGCCAGTACTTCTGCTACTTACTGCGCTTTAAAGTTAGTGGACTACATGCACTTTTAACCTATTTACTATGTCATTGTAACTTTCAAAAACCATGGCCCAGCTACATTACCATCAGTTACCCGCTAGACAGCACACGGCTGTATTTTACAGCATTAACCCATCACTTTAGCTTGTTTCTAATGTACTCCATCACCTCTGCCAACTGTAACTCAGGGCTGACTGCAGCTGTTGGGTGGATGGGAGGAGGAAGCTGGGAGGAGCCATGTGATTAGTTTTCCAGCACGTAATTAGGAGCATATTCTCCCTGGGCTGTGATAGCTGAACTACCGCTGCCTCGTCAGTGGCCTTTTTCAGTTTCTGACTTGAAACAGAAATTAGTGATCCAAACTGGCAATGTATTTTCTTAGGATACTTTGTTTACAAAACATTCACAGGTCCTGTTTCTTTAGTCAGAAATGGCAAGAAACTGTATGGAGGTAACCTCAAAATATACAAAGACTGCAGATAAATTATCACTGTTTTGTCCCAAAAGTTTAGATGCAGAGGCAGGTGCAGAAAACCAAACAGATGCCACCCCGTAGCACTTTATGGCCCTTTTTTGTTTCTCAATATTTGTACCAAAGCTGGGTAAATAGTAGGTTTTGTTATATCCTTTTAAGATTGAAAAAACCAAAACCATACTACTCTTCTACACTGAGATAAAACCAAGACTTTATCAACTTTCCTGAGAAGTTAGAGAAGGAGGAGGAGAGTCCCAAACCAGCCAGTGGTTTGGGTTTGGAGGCACATACCTAGGATGTGAAAAACTCTTCTTTGAACTGCTACATCCAAGGCAGGTCTCTTGGTATCACTGTTTGGAACTGCAACACTTTGTACAAATAAATAGCCACTGGGGCAGGGACTTGAGTCTGGATCTGTGTTGAGTGAATGCCCCAATCATTCAGTAATAGAGCTGCTCCATCTCTCTTGATGTAGCTATTACAGTTTGTAGAAATAATTAAATATTAATCCAACCAACGAGACAGGGTATTATTAAGGTAACACACTGTAAATACTCTACATACATTTTACACTTACTCTTTCCACTTCAAAGAGCTAATAGGTAAGTCAGATTCAGCCTCCCCAGATTCTTGTCATATATTTGCTCCTCATCACCTGGGAAACTTTGGTGAGCTCTCAGTTTCAGTTCCCACATTTATAAAATGGGAATAATAACACATGTGAACCTTTCCAGGGAGTGAAGAGACATAACTGAAACATTTGAAACACATTATGAGATCTTTGGTTGATACACCAATGTGTTTGCTATAATCATCAAAGCTTTAGTAATAGTAGTTTTTGAAGAACAAGATTTTTTTTGTAGATTAATACTGGCCCTTGATTACTATGAATGTAGTTCTGCCCTCATTGCCTGTTATGCATACTTAAAAGGCAAGGCAGGTCTAGATGTTCCCTTATTTTCACTGGAATTAAAACATGAAAACAGATTGTTGATGTCAGGAACCAGTGCTGAACCAGTAAAAAAAAAAAAAGAATAGAAATTTCAATCCAGCAAGTGTGACTTGAAAGTCTTATTTTGAAAAGAGCAGCTACCCCTGCCCTATCCTGATAGCTCCCAGCTGGGTTAGAGAGCCTGGGCAAGATAAGTGCTGCCTTGAAGGTATGAGAGAGCATCCTGGGAGCTGCATGCAAAACAAGGACAAGGTGAGGCGTACCCAGTGGTACGTATTGCAGATTACTTCATCTCTTGGTGTCAGAACTATTTAAATGTGTGAGGAGGGGTTTTTTTTAATTATATTTATTAGCATATGATACAATCTCAGCTCCCCTGGCAGCCTGTCCTACTGCCCACAAACTATCAGAAATACTCAACACCTGCTGTGGCATTATTCCCCAAGCGAGAAAGGGGGAAGGACTTCTGAGGCAAAATAAGGCAAATTATTTGGGCCTGCAGGATCTGCAGTTTGGGGAATGTCAATCAAGCTTACTAGTCCTCTGCATTGGAGAGAAAAATTTTCTTCTCCTCCTGTTTCCCAGGAAGGAACAGCTGCGAGAACTGAAAGTGTCTGCATCCATTTTCCTAAGTAAACACGGGAATAATATTTAGTTTCAGCAAAACCGGATGGTTTATCCTCTGTGAATATGCTGGCATTTGACACCAGCAGCCAGAGTTTCACAAAATGTGTGCAGAGCATTAGAAAGAACTTTGAACTCAGGGACCCAAAACAAGAAAGGAAAGCTATGAAGGTAGTAATAATAGACTCACAAAAAAGCCCCAACCTTTATCCAGGGATGTCTAAGTGCTCTCTAAATATTATTAATCAGGCTACATAACAGTCCATGAAGTAATTAAATTTTGATACACACTTCTCACAGAGGGTTATACCAAAGATGAGAAGGTAAATGAGTTCCTCCAGGGTATGCAGCGAGTCATGGTCTAATCTCCTGCGTGCTCTGATCATCCACATGTCTCTTTTCTTGCTAATGCATCTCTAGTGTGCTGTGTCCTCAACCATATTCCCAGGACACGATTTTTAAATGTGAAACCATTACTGTTAATAGCACAGGGACAGGATTGCAGTGTATGTGACATGCGAAGCCATAGCTGGGACATCTGAGTGCTCTATGAGGAATTTATAATATGCTAAAGAGATTTGTGAACAGCCCTCAAACCTCTTGCTAATGGCAGTTGCAATGGGTATTAAGTGTCTGAAGATGCTTAATTATTTGGTGATTTTTATTGATTTGTGTCATTATTGCTTAACGTAACTCTGTAGTAACAAGACATCTCTGAATCAATCTGAAAGTGGTTTTCAACCACTCAATAATTAAACTACGCGATTCTGATAGGTACACTGTTTTGTTGGACTACTGGGAGGCTGATGTGGTTTGCTCAAGATTACTCATAGCTTGGAGAGCAAGGCTACAGGAGCTTCCGGCCTCATGGTCACTGACGGCTGCAGCACGTATTCCTGAGCCAAATCCAGCCCTGCTGACTCCCTGTCATCTGCTGCATGTAAAAATAGGCTTGGGAGGGATTTCTTTTTACTTGCAATTTCAGAGTGAACCTGCCCACAAAAGCATGTCGGTTTTCTGCATCACAGTGAAATGCATGTTTGTTGTGAATCACTAGGTACTGCTTCTAAGTGCTACAGCTGTGCACCCTAAAGTGTGTCCTGGTTGCAGGACACAGCAGAGGTCTAAAGCGTCTCCTTGGATGTTGATTTCCTTTGGTTTCCAGGGGAGAAGCTGTGTTGTGCTCTGCTTTATCCCATCGTTTGCATGACGGAGGGTGTGCCACTGAGCACACCTACCCTGCAGTTGAGGCAATGCTATAATTTAATATACTTCATGATCAGCATTTTAAGAGTTTGAATTTGCTATTTCTCCATTATGTAATTACATAATAATAGTAATGATAATTTAACTAACACAACGTACGTGGAGTTTTGCTGTTGCTTCTTATGTAAATTAGACATATTTAGCAATATGTTACAAAATGGATATATGTATTTCAGACTGAGATGTAAGTGGTTACTTTGACTCTGAAAAAATAAGAAGGAGCTGTCAGGAAAACCTATTTTATAAAGAAAGAACTATTTAGTTATAACTCTTCATCCCGTGGCTCATTCACTAATGTGGAAACTGCAGAGCTTCAAGGTGTTTAAATTAAAACAAACAAGCCCCACCATATTTACTGCCTTTTTAGAGAAATTCAGATACTTAATTTAGATTCAAAAACTGCAATGATATACAGGTGAGGAATTTAAGCCTGAATTTAGATAAAGTAACATGATTCACTAATAAAACACTGAGGAAATAGCTAATCTTTAGGTACAAAGGAGCATTTATTTTAGTTGTTAATCTGCCCATAAGAAGCACATACTCTCTATATTTGAAGTACACTCCAGAAGAATTAAAAAGGAATTTAAAGTCAAATTTAGGTATCAAAACGTGTCAGATACCTTGACTTCTACCAAATTGTAACACATGCTGCTTATTCCTATTAACTTATGTGGTATTTTTATTATCTATCAAGTAATCCAATTTATCCTCATTATTCCAAAAATAGTTCATCTGCATACAGTATGGCTCAGAAGAGCAGGAGCTGGGAGACCTCACTTCACTGTGAGTAGTAGCGATAGGTCATGCTGACAGGTTTAAGCCTCAAGTCAGCAAAACCTAGACTTTGAAAACCTGGGTGGGCTTGGCTAAAAGGACGCCATTAGCTGTTGTTAAGTGGGTTTTGGGGGGTCTACACTGTGGCCCCCCAAAAGCATACCCTGGGTCCGTGGAAACACACATGGCCAGGGCTGGCTACACAGCGCTTTCTTGGTGGTGGCTGAAGGTGGTCTCTCCAAGCTCCCGCTGTCCCTCCCCGCTATGATTTGCCATCCCTGCAGTCATGCTGGTGTGTTTGTGGGACTGCACTACAAGCCAGATGTCCACAGTGATCCAGATGGATAAAAACTCCCTCTGGCTCTCCAGAAAGCACTAGCTTTAACCCATGTTGCTTTGAGTGATCTGGTGTACAGCACATCTCCCAAACACGCATGTCTCAGCCCAACTGAGAAGACCAAGGACCATGGTATGAGGATGAAAGGGGCAGTGGCAAACCATGGAGGGGGACTGGCTGAGCAGCCTCCCAAAGTGATGGTGTGGTGTAGCTGTACCTGGCAGCAGGCTAGCGGGGAGGCTGCAGCCCCGAGCTGCTGCTCTCGCATCCTACTGAGTCATCGCATGACTTCAGAAAAGCCATGTGCTTTATTGTGCCTCAGCCTGCCATCTGCAAATCAGTGATAACAAAATTTAAATAATTCAGAAGAATGTAGCAGGGCTTAACTGAGGTTTGTAATATGTTTTGGACTCCTTACATGCTCCAGTAGTGCAGCATTTAAGGTATCATTGTTATGGAGCGTGTTGCTAGTAGTGCCATCTTCCTTTGATATTCTCTGCAAACCTGCTCTCTTCCTACTTTCATTATCAGCGCTCAGCTTTGGTGTCAATGTGTTGCTTGGACACCTTCTAATTTAAATTTCATATTTTGATTCCTGGGTGATAACTTCAAACACCAATTTTCTTCTGCTACGGTATACAGCCTTTTTCTCATTTTAATGAAACCTAGCAACCATAATGTAAATTGGAAATAACTACAGCCCATTAGACTATTGAAATCTCTGAAGATTTGAACTATTCACTATTAACAGAACTTGTATAATTATAGGTTAAGATACCACTTAGGCATTTAGCATACATCAGCTCCACTGTTAATTTTTAGCTCTTGATCTGTATTAGTAACCTCAGCTTGCTAAATTAAAGGATATGCCTCCAATTAGCCTAAATTTAACATTCAAGAGCACATCTCTGGTGGGACGATGCTTATAAGTTTAGAACATCTAGGCACTTTCAGCTGAGCTACTGAGGCTCTATTACAAGTGGAAGAGAAAACATTTTCTTATAAACACTTCCATGACTTTCACAGAGGCAGAAGTAAAAGGACAAAGCTGCATTTTGTATAAGGCCCAAAGCCAAAAGGGTAATGGGCATTGCAGTCCTCTGTCCCTGTAACGACCCCCAAAAAAGCCTGTACTCAGGGCAGAGACAGTTGGGTCATTGAATGAGACTCCTAGAAACCAAAATACTGAGTCCAGAGCCGTCTGACTCGGGCAACAAGAAAATATTGAGATACATGTAGAGAGAGAGAAAAAGAGTGAGCGCTGATATAGTTAGTACTCCCCCCCCACCCCCCCCGAACAACCAACCAACAAAAAGATCTTACTTTCCCTAAGAACCTTGCCTGTGTTTAACATAGCAGGCCTGGGTAGGACACTTCTGTTTATACACAGTATGTGTTAGGTATGTAGTACAGTGCAGACAATTACAGCACCTGTGTGATACATGGTCCTTTCAGAGTTTGGTGGTCTATAAACAACATTCTTCACAAGACGAGTTTTAGAGTTAAGCAGTGTAAATCCCTCATTCAAAGCTGAGCTCCTTTTTGGAGTTGTCCCCAGGAATTTCAAATATTAATTACTTTCTTGAGCATCTTCTTTCCAATTAAATCACCAGAAAACTTAGTGTGACAGATGATAGTTAAAATTTCATATACTTGTCCATTAAAATAAGAGCACTTCCTTATCAGAATAAACAGTAATTGGCTGGTTAGTGATCTTGACAACAGGCTTTCAGTAACCACTGGGTAGTTTTAACTCTTTCCTGGGCATCAGAAATACTGCTGCAGTATCTTTGGTAAGACTCAGTGTTTGTCTTTTTCTTCTGAGAGCAGCGAGCTGACTTTCCGTTTGCTAAAGTATAAATTAGCTCTTCTGTTTTCTCTCCTATTCCACCAGGAAGGAAAGATTCCAGGTAATCATCTGTGTATTTTTCATACCATTTGATACCTACTTTAGACAATTAGCTCACTCTGCATAATCCTAGGTAATCACAGTTCCACTTGTGGCAAGCCCTTTTAAAATACGTAGCTAGGAAGTGGTTTAGGGTTTTGTGCAGGTGATTATGAGTCCATTCACACATGCTGGTCAGAAGTTGGACTGTAATCTTAAAACTTTTTGGTCCTGGCCAGAACTGAGAAAAGATACAGCTTTTGACAGTGTCCTCTCATACGTGCATAAATTCAAGAAAATAAATTTCAGTAAACATCAGTAAGCTTATTAATGAAGAGAAATGCAGTACACTTGGTAGCTGTATAACTGTGTCATAAGTATAATTCAAAAAATGTTTGCTAATATTGATGAGTGTCTCCACGGGAAAGCTCTGGGCGGTAAGAAATCCTCTTGCTAGGAAATCTTCTTATAAACTTATAATGGCAACCATTACAGAGAAGGGAGAAAGCACTAAACTGGAAAATGCTATTAAAAATTGTGGCAGAATCCAAATTATCCAAAGCTTAGTCACGACTCTCATACAGCAAAAATTGTCATGAAGTATGGATTTTATTGGAAACAATGGGAATCGAAAGATTATACTACTAATACCCGACTTTGTTATACTCAGAACAAATGAAAAAGAAAAAAGAACATTTTCAGCTCACAACACACTGAGGATTTTTCCAGTTTTCTTTCACCTAGGAGATTGAACTCTATCATATAAAACCTTTTGTCATGTAAAACAGTCACTATAGCATGTATATCTTTATAGTTAGACCTCCAAAAACGTGTAGGTGCCTCAGTCTTAAACAGTTCCTTCTGGCAATGCCAGATTCGAAAACCATGATGCCCATAGTCACCCTATCAGCCTCTGAATGAAGGCTTTGGTTGGTAAATCTCAGATTTGTTATGTCTTCCATGTGCTTGCAGCCCTGTTTCTGAGCACATCCTGGGGTGGTTCAGCATGGGCAGTACTGATACCTCAACGTCTCTGTTTCATGAGGATCCATGAATTTATCATTCCTTTGTCTGTATTGCCTGTCCCTGATGCCAGGATTATTTGTGTCCTATATAAAGAAGATGCCATCTAATACAAAATCCATTAACAGCTCTGAGAGTAAGGACCAAAGCTTATGTGCCCTACTGCGTGGCGCGTTGTCCTAACCGCTTGTCTAAGACTCTGGCAGCCCAGCTGCCTACAGGCCAGCCTTACTAGCAGGAGGAAATGTTTCCCTCTTTCTTAGACTATGCCATAGGTTGGGGATTACAGCGTGCCCTGGGCAGTGTCATATATCTTGATCACAAATCCCATTTCCTGGGTGCATGCTTTAGCTGATAGGTCATTCTACAAAACTGGCCATCACCACCACAGCCTTGTTTTAGAGTAAGGAGCCAGACCTCCAACCTCCTGAGCAGGACAAGAATTCAGCAACGTGCCAAATGCCTGACTTAAGCTGGTCCTGTTTTGAGCTGGGGGATGGACCCAATGACCCCCCACATCCTGTCCAGCCTAAATTGCTCTCTGCACACCTCTGCATATTACTACTTACAGACTAATTCAAGGCTGCTCCCTGGTTAGCATGTGGGATTTTTCATTCACTCTTTGGAGGATGCTTATTCTACTCCTTGGTTGTAGGGGATGTCTGTACGCCTGCCTTGAGTGCTTTGAATCACTCTACATGGGCAGGAACCTACTTCTCAGCCCTTGCAATGCCTCAGTAGAGCTGCATAAGCAGGCAATCTGGCCTCATCCTCTGCCTCTCCTTGTGCAGGTTTACCTCTGAACCCTTGCAGATTTCTCTTTAAAGCTGTCAAATGTTTAGGGAGTTTGGATTTCTCTCATCTACTCTGGAATTTTACCTTTAATTACTGAAAACAAAGACTTTTCCCACTCTAATTAAACACCTTTTGCCTCAAGTGTTGACTATTTGTGTCTTTGCATGATCATTTACTTTAAAGATATTAAAAGCATTTTTTCCCTTGTGCACTCTGGATGACTTGCTAGTGACAACATTCATGCATTTAGTTCTTTTCTCTCATTAAGCCTGTGGATTTCCAAAATATTTCTGGAACATGATCTTACAGTTTTCTCTCTCTCTCTCCCGGCCCCTGCCCTTGCCGTTTTCAACCCAAATACAAGAAAAAGTACAAAATAGGTGTTTCCATGTGTCCTGGTTTTGGCTGGGATAGAGTTAATTTTCTTTCTAGTAGCTGGTACAGTGTTACAGTTTGGATTCAGTATGAAAAGAATGTTGATAACACACTGATGATTTCAGTTGTTGCTAAGTAGCGTTTAGACTAAGTCAAGGATTTTTAAGCTTCTCATGCCCTGCCAGCAAGAAGGCTGGAGGGGCACAAGAAGTTGGGAGGGGACACAGCCAGGACAGCTGACC
>JANHGO010000027.1:22961717-22988366 GCA_024606505.1 Aquila spilogaster
ATTATAATTATTAGTTTCTTCCTTTCTGTTCTATTAAACTGTTCTTATCTCAACCCACAAGTTTTACTTTTTTTTTCGATTCTCTCACCCATCCCACTGGGTGGGGGGAAAGTGAGTGAGCAGCTGCGTGGTGCTTAGTTGCTGGCTGGGGTTAAACTGCGACACAATGTCCAACTTGAATTTTTTTGGGTGGGGGGAGAGTGGAAGGGGTAAATGCAGACCTCATTAAAATAGTGATGGCAACAGTCAGAAATACAACAAGCAGGTATGGTACTGCCCAGTTGCTGTAATCCTTTAAATTTGACCTTCTGCCCAGTCTTCCTGGGTACATCTGCACCATGAAGTGGAAGAATGAGCCAAGCTATCAACAACCTGAGCTGGTAAGGCTTCCTCACACAGCATCACACAGATGCAGTCTAGCCATGCCATCCTGTCCGCAGACAAGAAAAAAGTCTCCTGCGGCTGGTTATGGCAGCCAGAGCCAGCAGCTGTATCGCATGAAGGAGAACCTGCTCTGTGCAGGGCGCAGCCTGCTTAGTGCCCAGTTAGCATCTTACACTGTTTTCTTAAATCCCTTTTGTCCTAGCTGCACCCATACACTGATTAATAAAGAGGTTAGAGCTTGACACAAGTTAGTTGGGGAAGTGTGAGGTCATACGAAAGTGTAAGTAAAAGTAGGACAAGGACTAATTTTCTCATGTTTTTGTACTTCCCAGGGCGTTGCTTTTCTCATTATACCACCCTCTGCTAGTCGGTGAATCACATTGGTGCAGTCTTTCTCTAAAGGAGCAGGCCTGATCCTCCCTCTCCAACGGGCTGGCGTCCTGCTGCTCATTTCTGAGCTGGGTGAGAGTCAGACCCAGTGTGTGGCTGGGGAAGGGGAGGTTTTGGAAAACAAATTATACTTTGTTAAGTGGTTAGAAGACATACTGACTTAAATAAGCACCTAGCTCCTGTTTACACTTGAAAGTTTTGTCATGCTGGTGTAGTTATGCCAGTAAACTCCTCCTACATAATTAGAGTGCTTTTTGCCTGTAAAATGCATTCCAGTTTGGCAAGCGATATAAGCCATAACATCAAAACCACTTTTTTTTTTTTTTGCTGGTATAATTGTGTCTATGCTAGGGCTTTTGTTGACGTAGTTATGCCATAAAAATCACCCTACACAACACAAAGCTTTCAAGTGTAAACTGAAATCTTCAACCTTGTCTACCCAGCCAGATGTTACTGTGCTTTAACACAGTTATGGAAAATCAGGGTAGTTTTGTTAGAACGTGGTGACCACAACTGATTAGTCAGCAGAGACAAAGTTAAATCCCATTCAGCATCATGTTAGCTAACCATGTATCCAGAGTGGTATAATCTAATTTGATCTTTGCATAGCTGTGGTTGAACAGGAACCATTCAACCTGCCTTAAACTATATCATGTATTAATAGGCCCAGGGTGAAATTTGCTTTATTTCAGCTTATTTTTCACTAGCTTTACTGATGTATTTCTTCCGACGTACGTTACTTTGGTTGCCATCTCACTTAAGTGTATTAAGAGTCATTCTTCCATTTAGGCTTTTCATATTTGTTTTGCTTTTTTTTGATACCATGAACTGTAAACATATCTAACATACCGATGAGAAAGAAATGTCTGCCACTGCGATGGATACTCCACTGGATCCTTAAATAGACTCCTTAAAATTTTTTTAATCGTTTAAATTAAACTATTTGCAAGCATTGACATAGTGGATTATCAATACAAATGAATTTAATATATCTTCTTAGCTGAGTATCACTTTCTAAAGGATGTCATTAGGCACGCTCAGATTAGTTTTCCCCAGTAGACTGTAATTCAGTCTTGCGTTTCTAATAGTCTACCACATTTTAATTATTTTTCTTTCATATGAGCATTCCTAGGTTTCCTCAAAAATGCAAATGCTGCCTTTCAGAAAACAATGACACACATTTTTATAATGGACAAGGCTAGGACCTGAAGAAGTCACAGAAAGTTACTTAGTAGATCATGTGGAAAAACAATACTATCTTAAGCATACAGTGCGAGTTTCACTCACTGCAAATCCAAAGTCCATCTGCTAATGAAGGACTGGAACCAGATTTGCCCTGGAATCAGCCACAGTTTGTTAGCGAATTCAGAGGAAGTAGATTTACGCCTACACTAAATAAAGGAGAAACCTCATTTATCTCTGAGATGCAATTAATTCTGCAGTGTGACGTGGACCTGTTCAATCAGCTCTGCTTATTTTACAGATTTTGAGAATGTCCATGATCATGCTTTAAGTACTAGCTAACAGCGTGATAGCTGAACAGTTTGTTAGCAACAGCCAAAGCAGTAAATGCAGAATGCTACATCCTGGTGATACCACTGGCAAACATGACGAGACAATGTAATTACCCAAGCTGGAATTAAATTAGGGCATTGTATCTTTATTACAGAAAATACCAGGGGATTCCTACTTGCCACGGATAGGGTTTGTACCTCATCCCAAGCAGGTACTGTCACTCATTATGCGCCTGTACAGAGCCTGGCAAAGAGAGTCTGTCGTGTTACTGTGACCTGTGTAGGACTTTACATGAAAATAATCTTCTGAGAGATCACTGCCACCAGCACTGAAAGCTACGAAAAGGACAAACTTAAAGGCCAAACCAGGGACCAGGTGTGCAGTGGAGCCTTGGCACTTTCGATCATGGGATACACGGTAGACGCAGTGACTGAGGCTTTCAGAGAACTAGGAGAGGTCAGACACTTTGATATATTTTAGTATTGTTTTTTGACTGCAAGAACAGTAAAGGACTAGTGGCTGCTATTCCACTTCAGGCCACAGAGCCTCCTATTAAAATAAGGAAATTCTTGCTTCACTACTCAAGCCAACAGACCCAAGAGCATTTTCTGAAAAACAAACAAAAGTGATGCAAATGCAATTTTAATGCTGGCACTCAGCGTACGTGTGTACTGCGGCCATTGCTTTTGCTTTGGTGGCGGGCTGAAATCCAAATATATGTAGGCTACATATCTGTTTAAGATCAATCCTGCCAGGCTAACAGTAGGGTTTTCTCCAACCACCTATTTACCATCTCTCAGTGTCATCAATATCACCACAGGAGAATATCATCTCCTCATGGCTATAAGTGTTTGTTGTAACCCTCTGCAGCACCAATTGATTTCCCAGTACAGATAGTAATAAATAACACCAGTAATATAATGTACCTGCAGCTTTCCAGGAGAGGACATAAAGAATGATGCCTGTGAAAAGCAGAAACTTTCTTCTTCACAGAATACTGTGTAATTTTGGTAAATAGCCTTAAAAAGTATAATTTAGGTGAAGAAGTGAGAGCTAGGCAATTCAAAGATTCATTAGTGGTTACGTATCTTTTACCTCCAGGCTCCTCTGAGTCTAGACCAGGTGAGTAGTGACTGAAAGTTGCTACCACCTGGCAGCCAAGGGAAGAAGTAGTGGTGGTGCTTCCCACTCAGATTTTTCATGAACTGCCGACCACAATACAAAGACCCAGGACTGAACAATGTACGCAGATTAATCATCTCTTTCAACTCTGATCTGGGAATAATCTCTTTTGATCAGAGTGGAGAAGCAATTGCCCTGCATGGGAAGCTAGCCTCACCGTTGCCAATTCTGTACCTATCATATGAAAAATGAGTACAAGCAGACCTGCAGCCAGGCCAAATTGTCAGAGTTTGGGTCTTTGATTTCAGAGTAATTACCATCACTTACACTGCAGAGGAGTCAGGCCAAGAGAGTTTATATATGTTGATGATTTTTATGAGCACTACATATATTTCTTAAACATGACTACTGCAGATTAATTGCCCCATCTTTTAAAGTTACAAAATATGCTTCTCAAATGCATTGGATTTTTTCCACTCTCTTACTATATCAGACTTCAAACTTCCACATTAATTTTACAGCACATAAGATCAAAACACATATGTTTAGATTTTTTACAATGCTTTATGGCATTTTTGCTGGAAAAGTATTTTTAAAGTTGGGGTTTTTTTTCCTCTTTTCTCTGCGCATGCAGTCATTAATCCAGTCTCAAATTCTGGTATTTCTGTCCTTCTCAACCTTTGGTAGATATGAACAGGACATACTGCAGTACTCACAGAATTCCCATTTCACTGCAGACTTATAACTTGCCTCTATAAATCACATAACCCATTCTCCTGCTAGTGTAAGGTATGTTTCCCCAACAAGTGACATACTGGATATTAGTGGTATTAAACTCTAAGACAAAAACCTAAGAAAAACTACACCTGTCATTACATATTACAAGACACGGACAGAACACCTTTTTTAACTATCTTGAAGGAAGAAGCATGGTTGTAGCCTCGTTGCATAATAACAGTTATTTCTACTGTTCCACGGCACATGAACTGCAATGAACAGACTGTGTGATTAATGAAATTAACTAATTAAAACCTTCTCCAACCTTATTTGAGTATTAGCAGTTGTTTATTTCCCATAGGACAAAGCAACAGAGGTTACTATAATTAATTAAAAGTAATAGCAAATAATTTGGAGAGTATGGGCTTTATGAATGTTCATTGAATGTTTGAACAACAGACTAAAAAAACCCAAACTCCTCCGAACACGAATAGAACTCCATGTTTCCCTGCCCTTAGTTTCTGGTTGTGAGCTGTAAAGCCCCAGTGGTTCAGGTCTGCTCTGGTGTGGGTGAGAGGAGGGGATGTGAAACCCGTGTGTCGGGGGCCGCTGGCCAAACTCCCTGCTTGCGGCACACCTCTGAAGCACGCATGCCGGCAGAGGTGTGGGGATGTTTTCAGTGCTGTAGGGCACCCGAAGACAAGCTGGGGGAAGAGCCTGGGCAAACAGAGGATTTGCATCTCCCTACGGAGAACATGAGGTGATGACAGACCTGATGTATCCCACAGCTCAAGGCTGGCTTGTGGTCCATGCTGTGATCAACCTGACCACCACAGGTCAGCATGGTAAACAGCACCACGCCTGCCTTTTGGTATCCTTAATCAAGATGATCCAGCATCCTTTTTCCATCTCTGCAACTGCCTTTACTATTTCATACTAATGTGGTGCCACACATCTTTTCACCTGCCTAGAGGCTTTAACACACAAAACATACAAAATAAAAACCCAAAGTGTCTCATCCTAGCCACAGTGGTAAGCAGTTTCTCATCATTTACATGGTATTTTTTCAGCAAAGAAATATTTCTTTGGGGGAGAGGTACAGCAACCTATTGATCTACTGATTTCAGTGTCAAATAATCTGACTGATCACACTTAACCTCCCAAAAGCTTGTCTGTTGCTGACTGCCCTACTTTTCCAGTAGCTTAGCAGCCTGGACTCCCGATGGGGGATTTACTCAAGTAATGTGCAACTTTTCCAAGTAGTGTTTTCTCTTGCAAACACCCATCTTGTTAATGAGAAATTCCATGCTTATTAGCCACTCTGGCTCCACAGTGGACCAAATACATGCTTTGTGTACTTTAAGATTTGGTGCTTTTGACTAGACCTGCGAATAAAATTGGCTGAAACACAGAACTGACTTTGGCTTCAAGGAAGAAAGTTACCCAACTAAGTTTGATGATCATAATGGAGGTGAAAGAAAATTTTGCCTGGGCTGAATTTCAGCTTGGAAAGAAAGGCAAATAGAAAACATGCATAGGATTGAAGAATATTCCATAAACCAAGAAAAGCTACTTTGTCAGATAAGCATTCACATTAATTTTTTATCCAGTCTCATTCAAAAGAAGTTAATTTGTTTGGTGCCAACAGATTGTATTAAGATTGGTTCCGAACCTCTGGAGAATGTTGTGGTCGGCTGTCTCTGTTTCTGAGCTACGACTGAATCCACAATGAGAAGAGGAGGACAAAAGAGGGATTTTGCAGCACAACAGTACATGAGTGAAGAGCCTACAATCCTGTGAGGGGACTGATAGAGGGGCAGGTCCCAGGAGAAGCAAAGGCATCTCCAGTTGCCTGTCAGGGGAGTTCTGAAATGGAGGAAGACCAGATCTTTCTTTCAAGGTTTGGTGTGAACAGAAGAGCCTTACAGCCAGCTGGCCAAACACTTAGTGCAGGGAGCTTCTCTTCCAGAAACAGGGTCCTAGCTATGGCCTCACCATAAGGAATACATGAAAAAGTAACAGGAATAGTGGGGAATATGTATGGGGATCAGGGAAGATATGTGATACAATTCTGATTAGCTTGTCATTTTATTTTATTTTTAACTTTGCTCTTTTCTTGAAGTTCTCCACTGTTTTTCCTTCTCCCTCTCTCTCATTCATGTTGTGTTTGAGAAACCATTCCTCTCCATGGACTTCAATGGGCTTTGGATCAAACCCTACAATACAGTTGCAGCTTGTTAAATTTGTAAACGTACTTGCTTCACAATCATTGTGCCATATTTCCCTTCTACAACAAAATTTGATCATCTAATTCCAAAGAAGGGCTAATACTCTACCCTTGTCAGAACTAGCATGCCAGCTCAGCTTTTTAGTCCTTTGGAAAGCTGGGTTCCTCTAACCACAGGTTTTCACTGCTGTTATGTGGCCAGATTTACAATACAATAAATTGCTTGCTCCTATAGAGAACTGTGATCACAGGAATACAGTGAATTCTTTATTTTCTCTGGAAGCTGTCTCCAAAAAAAAACATTTTATAGAACCTGATGTGACTGATTCAGTGTTGTTTTATAGGAATATATGGATTCTGTATGATGGTTCACTTTTAAGAATCTTTACTTTTTGAAGAGCGATCACTATATTACTATCATTGTTAATCCAGGCAAAGGAAGCTTGTGGATCACAGTCCCTTGCCCAGATGAGGACTCACCCCTAGTATGTTAAAAGCATTAGGTGAATTTAAATTTATGGCTCATCAAAGCCCATTCACTTTCAGTAAGGAAAAAGTTTTTCTCTTCTGATTTAACCTAATAAGTAACCATAAAGAAGCAAACAAGGGAGAAGAATTACTCCAAATAAGTTTCTCTGCCGCAAACACTCAGAGATTGTTAAGAGACTATACCAGGATTCTTGACCTGAAGATAAAGTTGGCATAAAGAAACAATATGTATTTCAATGTGGCAAACAGTGAGGTTAAAAAAAAATTAAGAACCTTGCCCATATATACAAGATGGTGGGCTAGCCTAGCCTCCAACCCATGAGTGTGAAAAAGATTTGAGGTTTAAGTGCTTAATGAATCCCTAAGCTGGTGCTTTGGACAAAGACATTTAATCAACAACTAAATTAGAAAATTCGCAAGTTAAGTTGGGTTTTTTGTTTGTTTGTTTTTGCCCCCCCTACA
Source organism: Aquila spilogaster (assembly GCA_024606505.1). Classification (NCBI taxonomy): domain Eukaryota; kingdom Metazoa; phylum Chordata; class Aves; order Accipitriformes; family Accipitridae; genus Aquila; species Aquila spilogaster. Next base: position 22,969,024 of record JANHGO010000027.1, read on the forward strand.
GAATCAATCAGTACTGAAATACTGTACCTACCTTTAGACACCAAAATTGCCTGAGTCTCAGGGAAACTAAGTGCCCATGACTAACATATTGGCTGCTTCTGTAGCTCTGCCAAGGAAGCCTCACTGACAGGGGGTAAGGAAGGCTCCAGCTCAGTGGTTCTCAAGCTAGGATTATAATAAATACATGGGGACTTTGATTTTTTTACTTTCCTTCCCCCTTCCTTTTCTTATTGGCTTTGGTATCAAAGACCTTCACCCTGTAACCCTTGTTACCTTGAACTTGGACTTCAGAATCCAGCCCCCATGAACCCCAAGGGAACAGGATTCATTCCCTCCCCAATGACAACACTCTTAAAGTAGGATTCTTTAGGACATTGCCAGAAAAACAAAACCACACAACAGCAAATACCCTACAAAGGGTGCGCTGCAAGTGGGATGAATAAGCAGGGGAACACACATCAGTGACAAACAATTCTCGTGCCTGTAACAATTCCTCCTAACTGCATCTGCACGTCTGTCATGCCATCTCTCTCTTTGTATTTGCTAGCAGCTTTATAGATATCTGGGCCACTAAGCAGATTTTCTCTTCAAAACCTGTGGCCCAAATTCTTAAGAACACATTATGGTCCCTAAAAGGACAGAGAAGTGTGTGCACGTGTTTACATGTTTAAAAAAGCAGAGCCGATGAGCTACATTATAATGCCTTTACATAAGAATCAGTGGAAATTTGCCTGAATAAGAGCAAGAGAACCAGCAGATTTCTGGTTTTTCTGATCAGGAGCTGCCCTGCATTCAATGCACCTTATGTTGGTTAATTCTGTTAAAAGTATAAATAGTACAAGTTAAGGGGTCATGCCTAGAAGCCAGCAGTTGTGCCCCTGCCTCCTCAGGTCCAGAATGCCTCCTGTTACAGAAGATTGCAGCTCAGCTCTTTAATTGTTCAGCCATACAGAAGATAATAAAAAATAGTTAAGTGTTTCTGAACCCTAGTCTTACCTTGGCTGCCCGTTTTCTGAAGAGCATCTTTTCACCTTAGAACACAGTCCAGAACAGTAAGAGACCAACAGCAGAGCATCACATACAGGGGCACTTAATGAAACTAACACCCAATAGTTTTAGAAAGACAAATTGTGAATTTCAACTTGATTGAGAACTTCCTATGCACATTGAAGTGGAAGGATTTCTTATATTGACAGCATATGCTGGGAGCTTGCTCACCTGCTTCTGTTCCCTGGCCTTAGCTAGCAACTCCTAGCATCACCTTGGGCAGACTAATTACATCCTGGTTACGTTTAGGAAAATCAGGTGAATGACTTTCCAAGGCTTTTATTGAGAATTCTCCATGATGTGAAATGATTAAGTCAGGATTAATGGTGTTTCTAAAAATACATACTTGTTCAGTCACAGGTTGGTTGGTCTGATGCAGGAATTACCATGTTAAATTATACAGCATAAGCAGGAGTTCAGTGTGGATGATCATAACAGTCCCTGCTAGACTTAATATCCATGAATTAACTCATGAGAGGGAATAAATGCAGTGGGACAGCTCATGTGATTACTGATTCCGGCTCCTGCCCCCTCTTTTCAAAACATTTTTGAAGCAGCTCCCAAGCCGTAGCAGTTTACAGCCTCTGCATTGCATCCCTGACAGAATACACCATCAATACGTTGCTGCTTGGGTACAGGGCACTGAAAGGCAACAAAATGGGCTACATAATTTTATATTGAAGAATATTTGCATTTTAGACATGAATGTAAGGATAAGCAAATCTTCAAGATGGAAGCAGAAAATCAAGGGGGTCAGAACAGACATTTCCTGTCTCCGTAACTATGTAAGTAGCAGACATTCAGGACTTCTTGTGCTATTTTTTTTTCTTTTTCCTTTTTTGCTTTGAAGCCTCAGAAATTGATTGTTATTCAAGTCCAGATGAAAATCTTAAGAGACTAATGGCTCAATCCAGCAAGGCAAACCCTACTTTTAAAAATATGATACATTAGGAGAGACCTTTGTCAGTAACACACAGAGTAGCTGATCTTGTCAAAAGAAACTGTTTTCAGTTTGAGTTTTTAGGCTCAACCATTTATCAAAAGTAGATCACCCAATGCTGACTTAAGGCAGCTGTAAAGCTTCCACGTGACTTCAGTGACTGAACCCATTGGCACTGCTCTTATTTCATCCACCCAGCACAACGAGTCAACTGATTGCATTTAGGAATTTGCTGTACGCCTGTAATTTATTATGCTGTCATCTTGGGAAGAAGCATTGTTGAAGAAGAAAGACATAGTCCTTCCTTTATAATTTATTGTCCCAATAAAATTAATCACTCAACCTCCAGCTCCTAGAAAATTCCGCAGAAGAAATCAAATTCTAAAGATGATCCATTCTTATCAGTGGCAAATGGAGTAAAAAGTGAATCATTGCACAGGCCTTGATGTAGAATACAAGTGACCTTGCAGTGACAATCAAACTTTAAAAGTTCATGTTTCACAGAAGACTTCAAGGTGATTAGTTGGAAAAGGTTGTATTGATTCGGAATTGCCCCCACACCTTTAAGTACTTTTTGTTTTAATGTAGTTTGCGGTTGTTCCAGGATGCAAGGAAGAGTCTACCCAGGGCAACTGTGATCTAAATAAGGGAGACGCACAGTTGCATGTCAGTGACTGCTGTCACGAGTGACAACACAGAAAATCCAATCCAGCATTTGCTTTGATTTTGGCACCTGTTAAAAGGCCGCCTCCCAAGGCAATGTATGATACCAGGCCATGATCTTGCATGGAAGAGGGGAGAACTCTCAGAAAACATCAGGGCATGCAATTACTTTGCAACTCAGGGCACAACTCCACCACTACAGCTATTGCAAGGAACCAGGTAAAAATGCAAGAGATTATGAAGGTTCTTAGGCTCGGGTGCAGAGCCATGAATGAATGCTAGGGCGGTTTGTCCTAAGCCCTCCCAACCATGAAGCTCAGTGTACAGGAATAGGTTTGCCAGGACCTAGGAGGACCATACTCCCCTTCCTATGCTGTTAGCACTGCTGGGCGCAGCACACGCTGTGTGACTCAATGGCAAAGTGGCCACACCACTAAGCAGCTTCTCCCATCGCTCCATCAGGCAATGGTGTTCTTTACAAACACTGATGCACAAAGCCCCATAACTCCTGATATGGATTTTACTACTCCATTCAAGAGTTAGCAAAGTAAGACATGGAAACTCAACAGCCTTAAAAATTTTCCAGTGCCTCGCAGTTAGTGTGAGAGAGTTTTGAAGAAAAAAAATCAATGCCAGAAATTTGAAATCCCACTGCCTATTAGATCCAAGTCCACACCAGTGCTATAAGACAAAGCCCAAGGCTATTCAGCTGAGCTAACAGGGAATATAATATTCAGGAGTCTTTACAAGACATGCAGAAATCAATAGCACCATCCTAACTTCGCCACTTATTTGTGGTGGTTAGGTCACTTAAACTCCCCATTCTCCCTTATTCCTGCCCATAAAGTGAAGGCAATTCTAATGACTGCTCTTATTACAGAAATACTGGAAGATTTAATGAGCTAATATTTTTCCAACACTGGAAGTATGTAAAGTACTTGGCAAATGCTGAATGTTATCACCAGGGCTGGAGCAGCGGTGGATAGCAAGACTGCCAGCACTTGTAGCTAAGGAAGAGATAGGAAAAAGCTGTTTCATCAGAGATGGAACCAAATTTGAAATGGGTTCAATCTTTACAAGCCTCTTATGGTACGATGATTGCACGTTCCAGCACTTGCTTAAAAACCCGGACATTGTTAAGTCACACCAGCTAGTTGCTGCTTTTCACAATCAAGAAAGCGACTCCCTCATCTCCACAAACACATCACACTGTTGCTCCTACTGGTTCTTCACATTCAACTTGCCTTTATGTATTTTAAAATCTCTATGCCAGAGGCAATGAATTAGTTCAAATGTCTTACAGAGGAGAGATTTACAGACTTAGTTGATAAATGCTGTGCTTCAGCCTAGGCTAGTTTTCCATGGCAGATTAACAGATGAAAGCTACCAAAAATGATTATAAAGTACAGGGTAAGAAACTCAGGTAATATAAAAGCAGCTTCAGTTGGTCTAGGATGACTTATACTTTGAGGATCTGGCCATAAACTAAGAGGAAACTTGCCAACAGAGCTTTTCCTCAGCAACTATCTTACAAAAGCCAGTGCAATCCCAAGTAATTCCTCTATTAAACCCCTCTTTCAGCTCAGAAGTTCCTTCCTTTTACAGCAGCATTAGGAAATTGTGCCCAACAGCATCAGACCCATCTGTAAAAGTAATTTAACTATCAGATCCATGATTAGTATTTCAATTTGTGCACTGTGCTTATCAAAGAAGCTTAAGGCCCAGCTACAATTCATAAAGAAACACATTTTTCAAAGCCATCTGAGCCAACACGTTTGCCAGAGAACACTGAATCACTGAAATCAAGATCCTCTTCAGAAATAAAAACCATGGGAAAAATAGGCTTTGCGTCTTGCCCAGGACGTCAATGGGCTTTGCTCAATGATGAAACACACTGATCACCAGCAGCCTAAACTCACAGCATGGCAGGTACTGGCAGTAAGTTTTGTCCTTGTAGATATCTTAGAAGGGTTCATAATTTTGCTCATTTCATAGTTTCCATTAAGATCAGACTATTCACATCAGTAAACATACACATTTGGTCAACTAAACTTTTATGATAAGATTATGCCCTGCACTGGAGTTTGCAAAACAGCACTGCTAACAGAATGTGCAGCTCTATGCCATCAGCTGCTATATATCTATTCATCCATTTTATCAGATAACCTTTGCTTGCAGTGCTTGTACCTGCACTCCAGTTTGAATTAAGATTGTGCATCTTTAATATCCCTATGGCTGAAATCCCTTACGTATTTGTAGTGATTTAAGTGGAGAAGGGTGCAGTTGATATGTTGGGGGTCTTTCCTTCCCTACCCAAACATCTAATGCTTTTATCCACTGCACCTTGAAATACACCATTTTCCCACCCCAACACAAGCCCACTTTTACCTGTCATACATGCTTATTTTTTTGCATACCCCAGGCCTGGTCTCCCCTCCCCGAGTGCTTTCCCTCCTGCCTCATGCCTCCTTCACCTGGCCCTCTACCTTCACCCCAATACATGTGTGCATACAGACATTACCTTTCTTCTTGGTACTTCTATCGTAACACACAGGCCCCCAGTAAGGTGGTAAGTGATGGCAACTGTCATGGGAAGGTGCCCGAGACACAGACAGAAATAGATGCTAGTTCTTCTCCGCTGCCAGGCCATGGCCCACATTTATGGTTTGGGTTGTGGTCACTAAGAAGCCCAGCAGAATAATATGTTTTTTTCTTATTACCCACTTCATTGTAGCATTTAATTTCATTAGGTTTACAGATTTCATAGAAAAATGTAGTGCTAAATGTAGATGAGAAAAATACATAGTACATACAGAAAACATATCCTATAGGAACCTTCCAGCATCATTTCCAGGTACCATATTTTTCTAATTATAAAACAACCCCTCCATATCCTCCTCTGTGCAGGGTGTCATGACATAAGCCCAACATAGTAACATGAAGGAATTAATATGCTCCCATCTTTCCTGCCACTGGCTGCATGAGAGTTATTTGCTTAAAAGCAACTTTGGAATAAGAGTATTTTGACATCAAGTACTTTGAACCATCTCCAGGCAATCTCCTCGCAGGATCAGGTGAGTATAGCCCCATTTCCACTATGAAATGAGGAATAATGTTATTTGATTGCAGTCTTTTTATCTTTTCTAACACTTTTCTCTTTTGCTTTCTCCTCCTGTTACCTGGTGTGCAATATGCTCCTTAGGAGTCCCAGGGTGCATTGACTCAGGGAAATAGCTATTAATTATTAAACCTGTCTCTATAACAGCCTTCCAGGTGTTGAGGCAATCTGTAAGCTAAGCACTGATGTTTATCTCTGTAACACAGCACTACTGCATGAAACAAGGCAGCCAAGCTGCTGCACAAGCCTTTTTATGTTTATATTTTTTGGAATTGCCTTACGGTGGAAAAGTGCCTTTTTTTCAGAAAAAAAATAGAATTGGTCTATGGTTAAATCCTCCCTTTTGTCCACCTCTGGGCAGGCACGTGTCACTCTGCAAAACCTCACACTGATTTTAGTACTGCACTTAATCTTTGCTGTGTTAGCAGTCAGAAGCTGGAAACCTTGAGCCAGGTTTAGATCTGTCACCTGCCATTTGCAGGCCAGTTGATTTCTTGCAGGGTTACACACGCCTACACATCAGCTGGCTACTTTTAAGGTTGTCCCTAGAAGGGGAATGGGGCAGGCAAGGGCTGAGGATCTGCTGCTGGCAAAAAGAAATCCAAAATGGTGGGGTAAGATTTAGTGCCCTGCAGTTGTCAGATGAAGCTTTCGTGATTAGATCTCCTGAGATTCACAGACCACGAGAGCAGCCAGCCTGAGAAGATGGCTAAAACCCAACTGCACTATGTCAGTTTGGTGGACCCTGGTGATACAGCACCAGAATTGCCTTTCATTCCTAGCAGGAATGATGAAGAAAGCCCAAATGTCATTTTGAGCCCTATTGCGCCACCATTTGAAATGAAACAGATGCAAAATTAGTACATTAAGACTGAACAAGATTTTGGAAGGCTGTGGCGGAGAAATCTATGGAGAAGTGCCAAAGCCAGCAGGATTACAGAAAGGTGCTGCCCTGAAAATATCTTCATGGATGGGAAGCATTCATTAGTACATTCTGCCTTTAATTCTATTATTATTTCATGGTCTGTAGTAACACAATAAAAATCCCTCTCAGGGACCTAAAGCTATTTTCCCAATCACTGTGCAAATAACATAAAAAAGCAAGTAATTCAGCAAGCACTGTAACACAAGAGTCCAGGTTTCTTATGTCTTGTGGTCATTTGCAGGTACAAACCGAGTCACTTTTTTGATACTTATTAGCACATCTCTCCCTTATGAATTGTTTGGTATCTAATACGATGCGAATTTACCTGCTACCTTTCTTTCTGGCGCGTGACTTCAGGGTTCCTCTCTGCTCCGGTTAGCTGCCTACTTGCACAAAACTTGCAGGAATTCAATTAGTTTTCAGCCCGCTCTCCATCAACCAAATTAAATCAACCAGTGTACTCAACAGTTATCTGAGGACATACAGAGCATGACCACCTAAGCCTCATTTCCTGAGGAAACCAGACTTGCAATTCCTACTTCTAAAAGCCAATTGCTTGCAGTTGATACACAAAATAAATGTAAAGATAGGAAGAGAAGAAGATGGCAGAAAGGCTGAAGATAGGTAATAAGAAACCAAGCATACTGTTCTGCAAGAAAATGAACATTAGTCACAGTCCAATGCTGACAGCTGGCACCAGCTTCGCAACCTGACGAGGCATCTAAAGGAAGGGTAGAAAGTCAGGAGGGAGGGGGCAAGGTGGGGTTTTGTCCCAGATCTTCTCAAATGTGTAAGGCAGCACGGAGGGATACTCCACTTGAGGGAAAGTTAACTAGTAAGAGGTGGACAAGCAAAAGTGGTTATGTCAAATAAGCAGGGACCAGCTGTTTACCCCTAGATTCAGCTGTGCTGATCCAAGGAGACTGACCTGGCTCCAGCCTTGCCCCTGTGGCTTGCAGTTCATCCCTACCCCTGCCCAGGGGCTCATCTTCCAGCTGAGCAGTTTGTGCAAACATGAACTCCTCCTGCTTCAGCTGAAGTGGAGCAAGGGGAAGCTTACCTTATAAATCCAGGTTCATTGTTCTGACAGGAGCAGGTTGAGAGGTGCTCCTGTGGGCAGGTCAAGAGGGGCAGTAACTTTTTTCACTGCCATAGCTGTTGGCAAAGGGGTGTCTGTCCACGTCCTCCGCAGGGCAACTGGTCTTGGGAAGGACTGTGTTTTCAGGTGCCTTCTTTATGAAAGCGCAACACTTGGGTTTTCAGTATGGGGAAGAGGAGAGGAGTCAGCTATGTGTTGAGAGACAACATGTTTCTGTCACTGTCTGTGTGATGAGAGCATCTAGGCTCTCACCTTCCCTCATGGGTGCGTACTGGAGGTTTGGATGGAAAGAAAACCTGAATTTAAAGAAGTGTGCTTACTGTGTCGCATGTTTTGGCTGATGTGGTTCTAGTGAGAAGCAGCAGCCTATGGGTGCTAGTGGCCAAGTGGTGGGACATGTAGGCTGCGGTGACAAGGAAAGGCAGGAGACAATACGAGGGAATACCAAGTTCTGTGGAGGTAGGACTACTCACCAGTTCCATTATTTCATACATCCATAAGGCAATGTCAAGTTTTACATTTGGTCATTTGGACATAAGCCTGGAATAGATAAATGTGAGAATTATTAGCTGAAGCTGTGACGAATCAGGCATATGCTCAGCCTCTAGAAAGCCACCTGCTCTTCTTCCTCTACCTGCATCAAGAGCAGGAGATGGCAGACTTCGCAGCTCTCTCCATTTTCCAGCTCTCTGCTGGCAGAGCTACCTTGTTCCAGGAGGTTTTTTCCACTGGCTAAGCCTGATGCTTTAAGGCCCATGAAGGCTTTAAAGCTACTTACAGATTGCAAAGTGACCTTTTTTAGGCTTCAGATTCTGAGACTGACTCATGTGAACTAAGAGACCCTGAACATAGAGAGCAAATTCTCTTTCATATTTCTCACCTGTCACATATTCATTAGTTATAAATAATAAATGTCACATGGCTTGCAAAATATATATCCAACCTATTTAAAAATACTCAATGCTCATGATAAGCTTTTTATCTTAAAGTATTTTTGGTCTCAGTCATTGTTTTCAGCCCTTGACCGCAGGACTACCTATGGGAGGGAAGGAGAAAGGTAAATACCATACATCATACTTTTAAATGTGAAGACAGGAGAGGGGGATAAGCCAGAGGCAGATCTTGGACCAAAACCCAGGAGGAATGAGGATGGACTTGTGCACGCAGCAGCCATCATGGTTGCAATGCTTTGCAGAAAAGCTGTGCTTGTTGGCTGCAGGTTGCCAGACACCGGGCAGGAATATTCCCTGCAAGATCCATCCTTACCATCTGGCCCACAGCTCTGCTCCCAGCCCCGGGAAAGGCAGGACAGGAGGCAGAGCAGGTCACCGCTCTTCCCAGCTGAGCCCCACCACTGACTGCTGTGCAAGTCTGCAAGGCAGGCAGGGAATACATAGCTTGGCTTCATGTGAACATAACACAATTCCTCTCTCCTCACCAGTTCACTAAACTCACATTTCCTATGCCTCTGCTAGTGCAGTTCACGCTGAAAAATAGTCTTCTTAATGGCCGAGTTTGTTTGCTTTCTTTGAGGATGTTTATTTAATATCTCTTCACTAATAAGTCAGGCTTTTTCTATGATCCACAAGACATCAATATTGCATGTGCTCAGGGACCTGAAGCACGTACACTAAGCACTGTGTATTTCAAACAGCCAGTGTGTTTTGTTAACAACAACTAAACAAGCTAGGGAGCAGCCTGAACTTTTAGAGTCAAAGTGAGATCAAAGCATGCAAAGGTTAATTGGCAAAATGCCACAGGAGCCATTCTGCATCAAGAGCAGGAGTGGGAATTTATGATTTACAAGCGTACCATTAAAGACTGCTTTAATCACTAGATTACTCTAAGTACTTGCAAATTTTAATACAGCAAACCACTATTTTTTTTCTACTTTAGCATCAAAAAAACCTCCTTTCTTAAATATAGAAGCACATAATCAGATTCCTATAAAAGGCTTCCCCCCCAAATCCAACAAAAACATTAATGTTATAATTAACACCACAGATATCTCTGGAGGGTAGGGGCAAGAATTCACCTCTTCCTCCCCGCTCCTTTTGTGCTTCTCATAGCTATTTGCCTGGAGCCACTTGCCCCATTTGCCCCTGCTGCCCTCTGGGTTATTTCCTCCTCCTTCTGTGAGGAAACAGGCATTGCCCCATGCTGACCCACAGCTCAAGGACCCTGATGTTGTCCCCTGAGCACAGAAATCCCCTGGTGCCCCTGTGTACTTCACTTGCCCAGTATGCTCTTTGGACAACAACTTTGCCAAAATAGGGATGGGGAGTGGTATTGAGGGAGCCCCCCCAACCGTACATCCCTGGTGCCAGGGACACACCACCCAGAGGGTCCCCCCCCAGCCAGGGGAAGCTACTGCAGGAGCAAGGCAGAGAGCCTGGCTCAAACCCTCCTGAAAATGGTATGTTAAATAGTCTATTGTGCACTTAAATGGTATTTATAGACACCATCAATCACACAGGTCCTAAATGCATTAAATCAAGATTTGTTTAAAGACTGGTGTTCTTCCAGCCTCCTAAAAACAGCTCAGAAAAATGAAATCATTATAGCCCTCACCTAAATGTCATGGATTCAAGTAGGTCCCTGATGCTCAGCAGGGCTTAGGCTTACACACAGCCCCAGGCCCCACCGCTGGCATCCCTCACAGAGGTGGACACAAGGAACAAGCTCAGGTTGACCTTCTGTGTTACAGTGAGCAGGTCTCATGATACCCTTATCTTCATAAAATCACGATTCAGTGGAGCAACATCAGTACAGAGCTAGTGCGGAGTAAGCTAAAACCAGCCCCCAAACCTGCAGAACTGGTAAAAATGAAAACAGAGCACAAAGACACAACCCCAAGCCAAAGTGAACAACTGACCTCTTGCACCGCTTTTAAACTCTAACCGCCATGGGTCTCTGACCATAATTGGGCACAGCTGGGCTCTATTGTTTGCCTCCAGCCAGGAGGAAGTCTGAAGCACCAAACAGAAAACATATGGAACTACAGACCTTGCTAAATGAGCCATAAGCAGCATTTTTCATTCCTGAAGTGGTGGCATTTTAGGCAGCATTAGAGTGTTTGCAGGGGTGCAGTTTCTTGGGCAAACACTTGCTTTTTGGACACCTGAACATAATTTATGCAGCTGTAGCAGATGTCCTATAGCCTAGGACATAGGGATAGCAGCAGGCAGTACTGGCATACTAACAGCATGAAGAGTGATAGGCACAGTACCTCAGTACTCAGTGGATGCGTGTACTGTCATCCTGCTTTTGACTCTTAAGCCTAAAATGAGTTATTTAACCTCTGATTTTGGGTTTCCCTGGCTACTCAGGTTTTTATTTGCATTTACCAATTTATTGGTGATGCTTGCAAAAGTAAGGTAGCACTTACAAGCCATTCTCAAGAGAATCAGCATTTTACATCCTGAGTTTTACTAGTGCAATGGTACTAGAAGCAGAAATGAGGCATAAGTTAGTGTGACTCCTTGCAGGAATGCTGCTGCTTATTCCCTACATAACTAACCTACAAGGGCAGAGGAATATTAAACATCATGTAGTCCACTGATTTGCTTACGCATGCAAAACCTCCACTGCAAATTTAACCAATGTCTATACCTACTGTGCAACAGGGTAAGCTGTGATGCAGTTTGCTTTTTCTTCATTCCAGTAATTAGGTTCTATATTTTTGTCCCCCCCCCCCCCCCTTATTTTTTGGTGTTAAATGTTCTGCAGAAAGTCAAACCACAGGCAGCTTGCTTCTACAAACCAATCCAATTAGTTAAGATTGTGGACAGATTGCAATTTAAGACTCCACAGAGATGCCTGGATGGAAATCCTTTAGGTTAGTTAGTTCTTATTCAAAAACACACAAACAAGAATGGAGGATAGCAGCACATTTAAGTTGGGGACTGGTGGCTGGAGACCACCAGATAATTAAAGGTCTGTCCTTAATTATCACCCTTAGAAAAGGGAGGGCCAGATAAGCTGGGATATGACCCATTAATGACAAGGACAGGTATGTAGGTCACTATCATATGGAAGGACACAGAGCAGAACCTAAGCAGCAACCTACATGCAGTGCCCCAGTTCAAAGAAGAAACGGGCGACACCTTCAAAAAGAGCTCTGGCTGCAGATCAGGGAACAGCAAGAGGCCCCCCCATCCAAAGGAAAACACTGTGCCCAGCTTTCTTCTCCCTCTGGATGGACAGATGGCCATCTTGGCTGCTGTCAGGAGATAGCTGATGAAAAAATCTTTGATGAAGAATTCCTAGGATTTTGTGGGGCCAAAAATACGGAGAGCAAACAGGTGCAGGGGATATGCAGACAGCTGCATGTACAGTGTGAGTGATTTCTTCTGCTTGGTCCTGCTCTTCTTTGTGGTCTTTCATCCAGAAAAAGAGAGTGAAAGAAAGCAGAAGGGAACAAAGATTTCTTTCCTAAGGCATAAAACACAAATGAGGCAGACAGCACAGTGGATGCAAAGGTTTCAGACATTCATTTCTGGGAACGGGTTAGGAAAGATCTGAATCCAGCTTCAGCAGGGTGAGTCATCAGCTAGTCTGCAGCTCCAGTTGAATAGCTTCTATAGCTCTTGGAAATAAAAGTTGCCAGCATATAAATGCCAATAAAGTGGGTACGGTAGGCTTAGAAATGATTGCATGAGATCATCCTGGAGGATCAGCTACCCAGCTGGAGTCAGTAAGGGTCAGAAATGCTGACAGTCACTTCTCCATGGCTTTCTAGTGATGACTATTTTAATCCATGTGACTCCAGAAGGTACCATGGTTGTCACCTGCCAGGCAGTTCCCTTGATTGTATGGTGTCACAAAGCAATAACATATGACTATTTCCCTGGACCATGAAGTGGGTATTTCAGGACATAGTATTTTAAATAACTGTTTATACAGTAACAGCTCGCGGCAATGGAGTCATGAAGTGTTTCTGAGGTTACTTAGTACTGCAGAAAAACAGAACAAGAAACCACCTGAGCTCCCTAAACTATGGCCTTGGTACCACAGGGTGCCACAAACCCCACAGAAGTGGCAAGGGCTTGGCGCAGCAGTAGGAGCTGCTTTGGGTGCCAGCTACCCACATTTTTGCAACCTTTGATCTAAACAGCTTGAATATTGGGGGAGAACCATAACACTGCAAACAGCTCAATTGCATCAGGTCTTCTGGCATCATCAGAGGTATTACTGTACCCAGTATTTCTGCCACTACCAGCTCTGATCAAAATGGTACCAGTTTATCAGGAATATTTGCCACCAATAGGGCTAAATAGAGGATAAGACCTTTGTTGTGTGAATAGTGAGTTTGAAACGTGTCTTCTTTTCACACTGGAATGAAATCTGAATGTTGCAAAACCCTGAAAAATAATTGTTTAGGATTGATCATAATGCAGAAGGAATTCTTAATCTGCCTGTGGAGTTTTTGTGTTGTTAGGAAAACAAACATTTCACATGGAAAAAGGAAATGTTTTATTCCAAAAAGTCCCCCAAAGTGAAAGCAGGACACGTTACCACCATCCAAAATTTGCGAAACATGAATTTCTGTGGAACTGTATTTTTTTTACTGGCCTGCAGTGGCTGTAATTGGTTATTGTTTATCTGCCCAATTCTAATCAGTATAGCCAACAAGGGTATGCTGAAAAATTACATCACATTTTATCAGCAAAAATGTATTTATAATGTATTTGTAATGACAAAAGAATGAGGTCACTAAATATAGTTTATTTCACCCCAAGGGGGCTAATATGGGAGAGTGGCAGAAGGCTGGTGGGCATCAATTGAGCCTATGCTAGAAGAACTGCAGGAAGAGCTATGCAGTGAACAATATCAAAATATTAGATTAGGGGCAGCGTGGTCATTTTGAGCAACTTTGTATTTTAAAATGGCTGGGCAAGTGGCAGATTGAGAGAGACCAGAACAACAACACCAGGGTTCCAGTATTAGCAAGTCAAATTGTAAACTGACATCAGGAACACTGTGATGATTGTGTCATGAATTTCACAATATTTGGTGCTGTTTTCTACAGCTCTTGCTCCTGCCACTCTGTAATTACATTAAAATTGCTATTCTCATGTAAAAGTAAAAAGTGTTTCCAGCCTTGAAAGTTTAAAAAACATTAACCAAGGACTCCAAATGAAAAAAGTAAATAAAAAGCACATGAAACTAATTATTTAAACCCCCCAAACTCTCAGGGTTTTCCAGCAGACAGCTCATGATGTGTGATGGTCTGAGTTGAGCTGATAGTTGCTGGCTGCTCAACTGGAGAAAATTTGGTTTTCTTGAGGGAGAGGTGACTAAGAGAGAGTATCTGTTTTTAAAAGATAAGACAGTAAATTGTGGTGGCTGTGTGGTTGGTAGGAAGGAATAGCTGTAGTTTTCATGTGGGTTTTTTTGTGTGTGAGAGATGGAACTAGGAGAAAGACTAAAAGTGGATCCTAGCTAAATCTTTAATGACAATCTTTGCACTTGCTCCCTATCTCTTTATCTGTGTTTCTTACATACCACTACAGAAATTTTCAAATACCTGAGAAATGCATCACTAACTGGGATATATATACATGTATACATATGGGGATCTATACATGCATATATATCCGTGTGTTCTAAATGCCCACAGGCCTTTAGCCATCTAACGACTTGTAGGAAATAACAGCTACAACACGCAAGAGTTACGAAGTAAGAATGTAGCTGCCACAAATCCATCTCTAATCCTCCTTTAATTATACAGGCAAGTGGTGCCTTAATGCTGAGACAGCTCCACGCTGCAGTGTGCTCCAGCAAGCATGAAGGAAGCAGCAGCACCTGATGACACCAGACTGTACAGTACAGAGAGTGAAGTGAAGGCTACAATTAGGAAACCACTTTATTGTGAAGCAGGCAGTCTAGTGAAAGCAACTGATGGGACCAGCTGACTGCATCTATATTGACAATAGCCTGCTAGCATCATTACTATCTGTCATCTTCTCCCCCCCTTCTCTAGCACATCTCTGAATGCATAGAGTGAGGTAATCTCCCCACACCATCCATAAAGACCAAAATCCTCAGTTAAATCACTCCACTGAGATCTGCCCGAACTCACGTGTTATGATGGCCACTATGCCCGGGGGAGAATTTCACTTCTGAGGACACCTATGGCAAACAGCCAAGAAAGGATGGCTGCATCCTGGCTTCACACATGCTTCCTCATGCGTGAAAGACATAAACGAAATACAGAAAATACAGCTAGGCAGTGGTAGAAGCAGAGTAGACTAGGCTAAATCTCAGCAGAAAGTTAGATAACAACAAATGCAAGGCGCTTACAAAGAGTTTTTCTTCCCAGAGCTCCAAATGCTCTTACACAGTTTAGTGAATTCATCACTCCTGGCTCTTGTGAGAAGGTGTCAAAGAACAATTACCTGTTGTCCAGCCAGGAGGCTGGGGTAGCAGAAGAGAGCAAGGTGCTTGTTCAAGGCCTGACACATGAACAGAAGAGTCTGCTAACCTTCAGTGCTTAATTCTGAAAAATTTAGCTTACATACCTCAAAGAGACCTTTGGAGATCCCTAATCCATCTGTCCCTCATGTCTGTTACCCTATATGTTTTTCCCCCCCCAGACTATTTTGCACAGTTTGGCTTGGAGAAACTAGTAACTTCTCTGTGTATGCTGACTGGGCTAGCCCCTTGCTTTTCAGCTTAGCTGTTAATGCAAGTGGAAATACATACAGGAAGAAGCTTGCCCTTTTACTGCCCTTGACGCACCTAGTCTGAGCCTACAGAACTTTGGATCTCCAGGGCTCTCCATCTAGCAGCTTGTAAAAGCATTCCAAATTTACTAGTCTTTTAACCAGCAAAGAAAATAAATCTTCCTTGCCATAAATGCTAATGTTGATGCACTGAGAAATTCAACGGGAGGCTGCAGAGAGAGAGAGAAACATTCCCCATGCAATGGTTAAAGTGCCAGTTCATGAAAGCTGATGTCAGCGCATGCTTTCAGGGTGGCAGAGCACTTTGCATTTATCCTCTCCTTGTTTGTGCTCCATCTGGATGGGCTCCAGTGGAAAAAAGAAAAGGAGAAGCTAATGCCTTTCTAATACATTTCTGAATTCCTTCAGTTTCATGCAGGGAGCAGGTTCTGAAGCATTTAACTTTTGCTTGCCCAGTTCAATGAGATAAAAGAAACCAAAGGCAGCTGGTGCTCATGGCCAAACTAAGTTATAATTAGATTGTTATAGCAAACAGTCAGTTGGGGCAGCTCCAAGGAGGACCAAAGGAGAGCACACTGGTAATTAACATAATCTCAGGATTCAATAGTTTTCAAAGGCAACCCTGTTTCCCATCAACTGCTTTCATGTAAAGTCATGATGGTTCAAAACCAAAAACATCTCCATGAGTAAGCTACAGGTTTCTGCTAAAAATGGTCTGATGGGAAGACACCTGAGAGCAGTTCCCCAACTCCATGGTATTGTTCGCAGGTTAGAGGATAATCAGGGCCACTACTAGGCTTCCTACTGAAGCAGATCTCCCTTCCCTGGAATGGAGCAGCACAGGGAGTGCTGCATGTCTGCCCTTTCCATAACCCCTTGTCCTCTTCCAGCAGTGGCACCGCCAGTTAGGTCAAGCAGAGCAGTTGGTTGAAGGTGTGAGCTGTGAGCATCCCGGCAGAGATGCTGGCTGCTGGGAGGCAGCCTTATGTGGAAAAATACCAAAATACCTTTTTTTTTCCTTCTTTTTTTTCTTTTTTTTTTTTAATTTCTGGGCTGCTGTTGGAGTCAGTAGGACAGCCTTACCCAATCAATATGGTCACACACATGCTGTAACTGCTACAATAATTACATTGCAGGGTTTCTTACTGAAGATGGCTACTGATAATTTGGTTTTAGAGCTACACACTGGTACTGTCAAGCAGCGTGGCTGAATGGATGATAACTCTGCATGACAGCAGTTTTGGGCTGTGGGCACTCTCATAACTGGCACAGTTACGTGTTACAAACAGCTCATGTTGATCAATACGTTAGCTCTGCAGTGAAGCTGCCTCTCAAGCACTGAAATAACAACTTTGAATTTACTGGGATTATTCAGAAGAAACAACTTTTCTTTCTCCCTGGACATGCTGATGGTTTAGACTTATTTCCCATTTCAAAAATTAGGATGGCAATATAAAAAAATTAAAAGGTTCCAAAGCAGTAATATTTTTCAACTATAAGCTTTCAGCTGGAAAATAAGTCAAAAGGCAGACATCCTGCACTTCTGAATATTCTGAAAGTAAATAGTCTTTGAAATAACATTCTGAAATGAAAAATTTCACTTTAGGTCCGCTTTTCCCCATCATTTCTCTTCCACCAAGTAAAAAATGAAAGACAAACAGACCAACGACACAAGAAAAAAAATTCCATTTCAGCAACTTAATTTGTTCTCCGTAGGATTTTTTTTTTTTTTTCTGTTCTAAAGGATATACCTTCACCATGTAAACAGATCTGAGATCAGTTCCCTGAAAATCCTGACCCTTTCTACCCTAAGCAAAGTGCAAGGACCCCTTCAGAGCTAGGCGAGGAGAGGGCGCAACCTGCAGGCTTGCATCTCGCAGGCTGGAGGTAGAACCTGGTGAGCTAATTGCTGGGTGTATGTAATACAAGTGGGAGCATGATGGGAGAGCAGTAAACTTGTCTCTCCTCTCCATTCCCCACCCTGCAATAATCACAGCCTGGGCCTCTGCCAAAGCGCTGCTGAGCACTCAGTGCCCCTGTATGGATATGGAGCATGAGGGCAGACCTGATCCTCGGTGACCTACAAACCGCACAGCTTGCGTCTCCCCACCTCTGTCTCCCCACTCGAACAGACTGCCAATGTTTTGCTGTATTTGCATTCAAGCTAAGGGGAAAAAGAGGCGTAAAGTTGGCACAGCTACCAGTCTAGCTACGTTAGCGATTGAGTGATGAGTTGTATAGTGGTTACACAACTGGGCTGTGTCTGTGGAACCAGGACTTGTGGATTTAATTTCCTGCTCAGTCACTGACTCATCACATAGCCCAGGGCACATCACTTCACCTCTCTGCACATAAATTTAATCATCTTTAGTTGGGGTTTAATAAGACTATCTCACAGGAATGTTAGGACACACAAATTACCCTCATAAATATTTGTAAAATGCTTCAACAAAGGCATTGAGTATTATGTTGTTGACTAAGTAACAGCCAGGGGAATGTCCTAATCACCAGGCTGGCTTATTTACTTACCTTGCACCAGAGATTTCTGGCAGCTGTACCAAAAGAGGTAGAGGAAAGGGTGAAGAGATTGTTTGACTAGTGCAGCAGGAGCAGCAGCAGAAAAAAGTCAGCTCATGCCACAAAACAAGTACGTGATGGATAAATGTTATGCTAAAGTCTGAGAGGCATTTGTGTCATTTTCAGCCCAGATGCACAGAAAGTTTATGTAGATGACACTTACAGTGATGGAATATGGATGCCTAATCCTGTTATGTGTGGTCTACAAAGTCCCATGTCATTTCTTCAGAATACATGGTCAACTCTGTTTTCAGACTTAAAAAGCATTTAGATACCTGAAGTTCTGTTTTTGCACTTTCCCAGAGGTGTTATCATCTTGCCTACGGTGAGCATCTCACTGTCTGTCCTCCACCTGAGGCTGTCTGGGATTCACAGCCTAGGTGTGTCAGCGCCTCAGATCCCCAGAGGGTCTGGGAGGAATACGCAGGGATATTATATGATTCATATAATCACTCAGTTTTGCTGTGGGATGTTAAGGAGCAGCTGCACTCCAGGCCCTAGAGGCTGTATTTGTAGACAGGTAAGCTTTCTGAGGGTCCCAACATCTGCACTGAAGTAATACAAGATGGTTGCTGAGAAAGCTAAGCAGAGAGCAAGTCTTAGAAACATTCAGAAGATGTGCCCTTAATTTCTGTTGTCTAAGATATCCCAACTGTGTCTTCCCCACTTATTCCTAACTCCTGTGTTTTACTTTGTTCTGAAAGCTGCTTCAGAGGATATCTATGGGCAACCTGGCAAGTGCAGGTAAATCCCTGGTGGGTAGAGAGCTGCTGAACTGGCCAATTCCTGTGACTTTAACAGGAGGTACTGATTGCAAAACTGAGTTGGTGCAAGAGCAAGGAAAGTACTTTCTGCCTCATCCATCCACTATGAAGCCATTTTTCTGAAATGCCCAAGGCCCAGCTCCCCTGCTGTTGTTAAATTGAAGCACTGCTGAGCAGCCCTGGCTGCTGTTTTACTTTGGGGATTATCTCCTATCACAACCTAAACCCGTTGGGGCCCTCAGGTGGTGCTTCCAGTCACCTAAGCAACACAGATGGTAGCTAAAGGCTTTTCCTTCATGGTTAGTTTTTAACACTAGAAGGAATTTTAAAAAAATCCTTAATGGTTATGATACAGACACTTTAAAGATATCAGGTCACTTTCTTTCTTCACAGCCATAATCATTTTGGACAGGCTGGATCGATGGGCTGAGGCCAATTGTATGAAGTTCAACAAGGCCAAGTGCTGGGTCCTGCACTTTGGTCACAACAACCCCATGCAGCGCTACAGGCTTGGGGAAGAGT
>JANHGO010000027.1:22988466-23108925 GCA_024606505.1 Aquila spilogaster
TTGCACTTTGCCGTGTTGAACCTCATTAGGTTCACCCAAGCCCAGCTTTCCAGCCTGTCAAGGTCCCTCTGAATGGCTCTTGGTACCTCGTTGCATAACACTACCTATAGGCCTATTCAAGGCAGTCTTCTGTCTAGCATGTGGGGTTTTTGTTCACTCTGTGGTTGCTGGTTCCTCTAACTGATCCTACAAGGTGTCTGCACGTCTGTCTGGTGCTTTGCATCGCCCTGTGTGGGCAGGACCTACTTTTCAGCCTCTCAGTGTCTCCACAGGAACTGCATGAGGCAGCAGTCTGGCTCTGTCCTCAGCATTGCCTCATGCAGACATAACTCTGAACCCTTGCAGGTTTCTCTTTAAAGCTATCAGATGTTTGAGGACTTCAGGTTTCTCTCATCTACTCTGGAATTTTAGGTTTAATTCGTTAGAACAAAGGCTTTTTCCACTCTAATCAAACAGCTTTTGCCTCAAGCTGTGTCTTTGCATGACCATTTACTTCAAAGATTTTAAAAGGATTTTTCTTCACACTCTCCAGATTACTTGCTGGTGAAACCATTCATGCATTTGGTTCTTTTATCTCAGTAAACATATGGATTTCCAAAATATTTGTGGTACATGATCTTAAAGGTTTCTTTCTCTTTTCTTTTTCCTATTTCAATCCAAATACCTGCTTTTTTTTTATACAGAAAAAAGTAAATAATAGCTGTTTCTATGTCTGATTTATATTTCTGCCAGGGGAGGTGAACACAGAGCTCACTAAAACAGTGATGACTACAGACAGAAATACCACAGGCAGGTACTGTGTAAGTCCTACAGTCCAGCTGCTGTAAATCCTTTAAATCCAGCTTTCTGCCTGCAGTCTCCTGCACATGTCTGCCCCACGAATTGTGAAAGCTGTCTAGACTGCCAGCAGCCTTAGAAACATTAGAAGAAGCCACAAGAACCTGTAAGGAAACACAGGGCAAGGACTAATTATTGCGTAGTTTTGTGCTTGCCAGGGCACTGTTCTCTCCCTGCCAGCTGTGGGGCCAAGGCAGAGTCAGGCCTCCTATATGGCCAGGGAGGGGGAGCCTTTTTGCGAACAAGTCACACTTTGGTACGACATTCTGACTGAAATCACTTCCTAGTTCCTGTTTACACTTGGACGTTTTGTCATCCTGGTGTAGCTGTACCTGTAAACTCCTCCCACATAAGGAGAGCACTTTTTGCCTGTCAAACGTGATCCAGGTTGGCAAATTCTGTAAGCCCTAACAGCAAAAACCTTAACAGCTGGTTTAATTGTGTCTACACTAGGGCTTTTGTTGAAGCAGTTATGTCATGAAAATCACCCCACAGGACACAAACTCTTGAAGTGCAAACTGAAATCTTCAATCTTGTCTACCAAGCCAGATGTTACTGTGCTTTAGAACAAGTATGGAAAACCAAGGTCGATTTGGTGGAGGATGCTGGCCACAGCCTCACTGTCAGCAGAGACACAGCTACATCCCATTCAACATCATATTAGCTAACCAGACATCTGGTATGGTACAGTCTAATTTGATTCTTACATAGCTGTGGTTGAGTAGGGACCAGCCAATCTACCTTAAACCGTATCATATATTAGTAGGGACAGGGCAAAATTTACTTTATTTGAACTTCTTTCTCAATCACTTTACCTACGTATTTCTTCCAACACATATTACTTTGGTTATCATCTCCATGAAGTCTATTGAATCATTTTTCATTTTCAGCTTTTCATATTCATTTTCTTTTTTTGACAACATGAAACGTAAACATGTATAGGCTACCAGTGAGGAAGAAATATCTGTCATTTCAATGGATACTCCTCTGGATCTTTAAATATCAACTGCCTAAAATTTGTTTAGTAGTTCAAATTAAACAATTAACAAGCACAAACATAGTAGATCATCAGTACAAATAACATTAATATGCCTTAGTTGAGTATCAGTTTCTAAAGGATGTCATTAGCCACACTCGTATTAGTTTTCCCAGTAGACCATAATTCAGTCTTGCGTTTCTAATAGTCTACCACATCTTAATTACTTTTCTTTCACTTCAGTGTTGCCAGGTTTCCTCAAAAATGCAAATAGCGCCCTTCAGAAAACAATAACACAAGTTGTTAAAATTGGCAAAGCTTGGGGTCTGAAGAAGTCAAATGAAGTTACTTATAACATCACACAGAAAAGCAATACTACCTTACAGCATGAGTTTCACCTACTGTGAGTGCAAAGTGCATCCCCTCACAAAGGGCTGGAACCAGACGTGCCCTGGAGTCAGCCACCTCTCGATAATGAACCCAGAGGAGGCAGATGTAGGCCTCCATGAAAACAGTCATCTGAGACAGCACCTCCACCACCACCAGCTACAAAAGGATTTATAGGGAACAGCAAGGACCAGAGGTGCAGCCTTGGCACATATTCTTGATCATGGGATACACAGTAAATGCAGGGGATGAGGTTTTCAGAGAGCCAGGAGAGGCCAGACATTTTTGATATATTTCAGTATTGTTTTCTGACTGCAAGAACAGTAAAGGAGTAGTGACTGGTGTTCCACTTCACGGCTCAGAGTCTCCTAATAAAATGAAATCCTTGCTTTGCTACTCAGGCAAACGGACCCGAGAGCAGTTTTCTAAAAACAAACAGAAGTGATGCAAATGCAATTTTAATGCTGGCACTCAGCCTATGAGTATACTGCGCTTATTGCTTTTGCTTTGATGGCAGGCTGAAATCAGGATATAAATAGGCATACATAGCTGTTTAAGGTCAGCCCTGCTGGGCTAACAGTGGGGTTTTCTCCAGCCATATATTTACCATCTATCAGAGTCATCAATATCACCACAGGAGAATATCATATCTTCTTTGCTGTGTGTGTTGTTGTCCTCCACAGCACCAGCTGGTTTCCAAGTAGAGGTAACAGTAAATAATACTGGCAGCAGTGACACAATGCATCTGCAATTTTCCAAGTGAGGACATGAAGAATGATGCTTAACAAAAGCAGAAACTTTGTTCTTCAAACCTTACTGCGTAATTTTGGAAAATAAACAGTATAATTTAGATGAAGAAGTGGGAAGCAGATAAATCCAGAGGTTCATTTGTGTTTCCGTGTCATGTACCTCCAGGCTACTGTGTGAGTCCAGACCAGGTGAGCAGTGATCGCAAGCTGTTCTGAGCTGATGGCCAAAGAGAGAAGAAGTGGTGGGAACGCTTGATATTTTTATGAACCTCTCTAACCATAATACAAAGACCTGGCACCGAGCATCATGCGAAAGTTAAACATCCTTCCAGCTCTCAGCTAGAAGTAATCCCTTTTGATCCAGATGGAGGAATGATTGCCTTGCCTGGGAAGCTCACTTGCTTTGCTGTGGCTCGCACTGTGCCTATCGCATGAAAAATGAGTACAGGCAGATCTTCAGCCCATTGATTTCAGAGTAATTACCACCATTTACACCACAGAGGAATCTGCCCAATGAGTTTATTTGCACTGAGGTCAGCCTGAAGATTTCTGTGAGCGCTACATACATTTCTTCAACACGACTATTGTAGATGAACTGCCCCATCTTTTAAAGTTATGAAGTATATCTCTCAAATGAATTGCTTCAGATTTTTTTTCCCCACTCTCATACTATACCATATTTCAAACCTGCACATTAATTTTACAGGAGCAAAGGACATTGCCTTAGACTTTTTACAGTGTTTTATGGTATTTTTGCTAGAAAAGTAATTTTGATTGTTGTCCCCTTTTTTCTTCTATGCATGCATTCACTAATGTAGTCTCAAATTTTGGTTTGTTTGTTTGTTTGTTTGTTGTCCTTTTCAACATTCAGTAACTAGGAACAGGATATACCACGGTACTCCAGGAATTCCCATTTCTCTGCAAACTCGTACCTTTCTCCTATAAATAACATGACCCATTCTCCCTCACAGATGTGATACTGGATACTAAACTGTATTAAACTCTAAGACAAAATCCTAATGCAAAGTATACCTGGTGTTGCAGATTACAAGACACGATCAGAATATCTTTTTAAGATATCTTAAAGGAAGAATGATGGCTGCAGCCTCATTGCATAATAACAGCTTTTTCAATTGCTCCACTGTACACAAACAGCAATGAACAGACTTTGTGATTAACAGAATTAAATAATTAAAGCCTCCTCCAGCCCTACTTGAGCACTTAGTTAGCCAAGGAGTTGTTTACTTCCCATCTGACAAAACAATGGGGATTACTATGGTTAATTAAAAGCAATAGTTAATAATTTGAAGAGTCTGGGGTTCACATATATTCCTTGAATGGTTGAACAATGGACATTAAAATAATTTAAAAAAAAGTGAATACAGCTAATTTTTTCCCTGACCCAGCACTTCACGTGAACTGCAATGCCCCAGTGGTTCAGGGCTGCATGAGTGCAGGGAGGGGACGCAAACCCACACAACAGGGCACACATGCTGGCAGTGATGTGTGGACATTTTCAGTGCTGTAGGGAATCCAAAGCTAAATGGGAGACGGAGTCCAGGCAAGCAGAGGTATTGCTTCTCCCCATGGGCAACACGGAACAATGATTGAGACTTGATGTGTCCCACAGCTCAAGGTCTGTGCTGTGATTGACCTGACACCCTGAATAAGAGAAGTAAGCAGCAATGTGTCTGCTTTTTGGTATCCTTAACCAATATGCTCCAGGATCCCTTTTCAACCTTTACAACTGCCATTACTATTTCACACTAATGTGGTGTCATATATCTTTTCATCTGGTTAGAGTCTTTAACATATAAAATAAAACCCCATGAAATAAAAACCCAAACCATCTCTTTCTAGCCACAGTAGTAAGTGCTTCCTTGTCACATACAGAGCATTTCTTCAGGAAATAAATATTTCTTTGCAGGGTTGGTAGGGGGACCTATTGATGTATTGACTTCTATGTCAAATAACCTGACTGACCATAACCTCCACCCCAGGGCTCCTTCATTTCTGGCTGCCCTACTTTTCCAGCAGCTCAGCAATTGGAACCCTGGTGGGGTATGTACTCAAGCAGCATGCAATTTTTCCAAGTAGCTCTTTCTCTTGCAAACACCAAGCCTGACAGTTAGAAGTTCCATGCTCATTACAGCCTCTCATTTCAGAGTAGATCAATTTTATGTCTATACTTTAAGAAGACTTGATGCTTTGCACTGGAGCTGTGAGTAAAATTAGCTGAAGCCCAGAGCTGTCTTTTGCTTTGGGGAAGAAAGTTCATTCAACTAGAAGCTTGATGATCATGATTCAGAGAAAGGTAAATTTTACCTGTGTTGAATTTTGGTTTGGAATAGAGACATATTGAAAAACACGCGTAGGCATGCAGAATAATTCCATAAACTAAGAAAAACTAGTTTATCAGATAAGCATATGCATTATTTTTTTATCCAGTCACATTCCAAAGAAGATAATTTCTTTGTGACCAGCAGATTACATGAAGACTAGTTCTGAACCTTTGGAGAAAATTGTGGTCGGCTGTTCATTTCTGAGCTACGTCTGAATTAATAGCAAGGAAAAGAAGAAAAAAGAGCAATTCCATGGCAGAACGGCACACGTGTGTGGAGGGCCTACAGCCCTCTGAGTAGAGCTGGGAGAGGGACAAGTCCCAAGAGAAGCAAAGGCATCTCCAATAGGCTGGCATGAAAGGAGTGAGGTAGAAGAAGAATATATCTTTCTTGCAATGCTTGGTATGAACAGAAGAGCTTCACATCTAGTTGGCAAATCCCTTAGTGCAGAGATCCCTGGACTAGGATCCTAGATGTGGCATTATAAAAAAGAATACTTAAAAAATAACAGTAATAGTAATGAATATACATAGGGATGGGGACAGAGAGCTGTGATGCAATTCTGATTACTGTTGCTTTATTCAGTTCTTCCCTTTGCTCTTCTTTTCCTTAAGTTCTCCATTTTCCCTTCTTCCTTTCTCTCATTGAAGCTGTGTTTGAGAAAGCATTCCTTTCCACGGAATTCAGTGGGCTTTGGATCAAACCCTACAATACATCTGTAGTTCATTAAATTTTAAACGGACCTAACAGTGTTCGTGCCATATTTTTATTGTTCACATGAATCAGTGACAAAATTTGGAATTAGACCGAACAATCAAAGAAGGGCTAATGCTCTCCCTTGTCAGAAATCACACGCCAGCTCAGCTGCTTCATCTTTTAGAAAGCTAAGTTCTTCTAAGCAGTTTTTCACTGCTGCTACATAGCCACATTGACTGATAAAATAAATTAACTGCTCTTAGAGAGAAATGTGATCACAGAAACACAGTGAATTCTTTACTTTCTTAGTAAGCTGCCCCTGAAAAAAGTACTTTATAGATTCTGATGTAACTGATTTAGTGCTGTTTTGTAGTAACGTATGGATTCTGTACAATGACTTGCTTTTAGGAATGTTTATTTTTTGAACAGTGATCGCTATATTACTATTGCTAATCCAGGCAAAGGAAACTCATGGCTCACCATCCCTTGCCCATGAGTTGCCTCCCTCAGCATGCTGAAAGCATAAAGTGAGTTAAAATGTATGGCTCAAAACCCATTCAACTTTCAGCACAGAAAAGAGTTGTCTTCTGACTTAACCTAATAAGTAACTACAAAGAAACAAAGAAGGTGGAAGAATGACTCAAAATTAGTTTCTCTGCAGCAAACACTCAATGATTGTTAAGAACCTATGCCAAGATTATTGATCTGAAGATAAAGTAGGCATGAAGAAACAATATACACTTCAATGTGGCAAACACTAAGGTTACAAAACTGAATCAAAGTACCTTGCCCACGTATATAAGATATAGGCTAGTCCAGCCTTCAGTACATGAGTCTGAAAGAGACCTGATGTGGAGGTGGATAATTA
Organism: Aquila spilogaster; assembly: GCA_024606505.1. Lineage (NCBI taxonomy): Eukaryota > Metazoa > Chordata > Aves > Accipitriformes > Accipitridae > Aquila > Aquila spilogaster. Next base: position 22,995,322 of record JANHGO010000027.1, read on the forward strand.
GTCCCACAGCTGGTGCTTTGGCCGAAGACATTTAATCAGTGATTGAATTAAAGCAATAAAACAAGTACAATTTTTATTTTTCTACAGAATCGATCAGAACTAAAATACTGCAACCATCTTCAGACACTCATATTGCCCGAGTCTCAGAGAAACAAAGTGCCCACAGGTATAACGTATGGGGTGTTCCTATAGCTACGCCAAGGAAATCTCCCTCGTGGGGGTCAGGGACAGTTCCAGCTCAGTGGTTTTTAAGCTAGGATTGTAATTTGATATATGGGGACTTTGATACTCTCTTCTGCTTTCCCTCCCGCTTTGTTTTCTTACAGCTTTGTAATCAAAGACCTTCACCCTGTAAAGCTTGTTGCCTTGAACTTGGACTTCAGAAGAAATGCATCAAGTCCCCACGAACCCCAAGGGAACAGAATTAATTATTTTCTCATTACAGCTGTGACAGTACTGCTGTTGTATCGTGATCAGGTCACAGTGGAAAAAAGCTGATTTCAGCAGTAGCTGGAGAAGGATTAAAACTAGATGCTCCCCAGTGATAATGCTAGGATTCTCTAGGACGTTGCTGGAAAAACAAAACCAAGCAACAGATAATGCCCTACAAAAGCGCATTCCAGGCAAGTGGTCTAAGCAGGGGAACACACAACTATAGCAAATGATTCTCAAGTCTGTAACAGTTCCTCCTAACTGCATGTGCACATCTGTTGTGCTATCCCTCTCCTTATATTTGTTAGCAGTGTTGTAAATATCTGAGCCACTAAGCAGATGTTCTCTGCAAAACCTGTGGGCCAAATTCTTAAGTACACCTTAGGGTCATTACAGTGACAGACAGGAGTGCACGTGTGTATATTTTATCTCATCAGTTTTGAGTAAAATTGTGACACCCTGGCATAAGAATCAGTGGAAATTTGCCTGAATAAGAGCAAAAGCACCAACAGATTTCTCAGGTTTCTGACCAGTAGCTGTCCTACATTCAGAAACATTAATATTGGTTAATCCTGTCAGAAGTACAAATACGGTGTGTTGAGGCTTATGCCTATAAGCCAGCAGCCATGCCTCCTGCTTCCACAGTTCAGCTTTTCAATTGTTCATGTGCATGAAAGAGAAAAAAAAAACAAAAACAGCTGAGCACTTACCTTGAACACCCTGGAGGTGTTTGAGTCCGGGTTGGATGGGGCCCTGGGCAGCCTGGTCTGGTGGGTGGCAGCCTTGCCCATGGCAGGGGAGCTGGAACTGGATGGTCTTCAAGGTCCTTTCCAACCTAAGCCATTCTGTGATTCTATGTTAGTCTTATGTTGGCTACTGGTTTTCTGAAGAGCATCTTCTCACCTTAAAATGCATTCCAATTTAGTAGGAGTATCTGCACAAGGGAGTATCATGTACAAGAGTATTTAAAGTAAATAACAGTTGATGGTTTTGTAAAATCAAGTTGTGTATTCCAATTTGATCAAGAACATACTACATGAAAAGAATGAGTCATGATTAAGAATGTTTCTGCAAATATACTCTTCTTCAGGTTGCTTGGCCTCAGCGTAGGAATTACCAGGTTAAATGGTACAACGTAAGCAGCTCAGAGCAGCTGATCGTAACAGTCCCTCCTGGGCTTAATATCCCTGAATTAACCCATCAAAGGGGATACATGTAGTGAGATGGCTCATACGGTCACTCGTTCTAGCTCCTGCACCCTGTTTTCAAAACATTCCTGAAGCAATCCCCAAGCCGTAGCAGTTCACAGATCGTATTCCAGCCCTGACAGAATAAACAATTTGAGCTTTCAGTTTTGAATATCTCAAAAGGACATCACTCAGTGATGGTTTAAGGCAGTGGTAAAGCCTCCACACTGTATCATTGGCTGAAGCTACTGGGGATGCCCCTGTTGTCCCATCCAACCGGCACCACGAGTCAGCTGACTGCATTTAGGAATTCGCTGAATGCCTGTAACTTACTAGGCTGTCATCTCTGGAGGAAGCATTGCTGAAGAAGAATGACATAGTCCTTCCTTTTTAATTTAGTGTCCCAGTAAAATTCACCACCATCCTCTAGCTCCTAGAAAACTCTGCCGAGGAAATCAAACTCTAAAGATGATCCGTTCTCATTGGAAATGGAGCAAAAAAGTGAGTAATTGCACAGGCCCTGATGCAAACACAAATGACCTTGGAGCAGCAGTCAAACTTTAAAAGTTCACGATTCACAGAGAACATCAACACAAGTACTTGGACTAAACAAAAAATCCAATCCAGCATTTGCTTTGAGTTTGGCACCCATTAAAAAGCCAGCTCCCAAGGAAGTTTATGATATGGAGGCCATGATCTTACATACAATGCTCTTCATATGTCAGGGCATGCCTTTCCTCAGCACACCCTGGTCACACCTCCATCACCACTGCACTTGCAAGGAATCAGATAGAAACACAAAAGATCACAAAAAGTCCTAGGCTGCTGGGCAGAGCCAAGGATGAATGCCAGGATGGTTGGTGTTAAACCCTCCCATCTGTGAGGCTCAGAGTACGGAAGCAGGTTTGTCAGGATCTGGGGGGATCGCCCTCTCCTGCCCATGCTCTTAGCACTGCTCAGTGTGGTGCACACACTGCACAGGTACTGGGGAATTGGCCACACCACTGAGCATCTTCTCACACTGCACAGCAAGCAATGCTCTGCTTTACCAACACTGATGTGCAAAGCCTCATAACTCCTTCTGATATGGATTTTACACAAGTGAGGTAAGTAAGACATGGAAACTCAACAGCTTTCAACATTTTCTAGCACTTCACAGTTGGTGTCAGAATTTTGAGGGAAGAAGATCACCAGAAGTTTGAATTCCAATTGCTTCTTACAGCACAACAGTGCTGCACAAGACAGCTCGAGACTATTTAGCTGAGCGAATAAGGACTGTAATTTTCATAATTCTTCAGAGGATATGCAGAAGTCAATAACATCATCCTAACTCTGCCACTAATTTGCTATGGTTAGGTCACTTATATTCTCCCTTATTCCTATATATAAAAAGAAGACAGTTCTAATGACTGTTCTTCTCACAGATATATTGGAAAATTTTATGAGCTACTGTTTTCTTGACACTGAATATATGTAAAGTACTTAGCAAACACTGAATGTTACCACCAGCCCTTGATAATGAGGGTATCAGCACTTAGAGCAGAGGAGAGGACAAGAAAAAGCTACTTTATCAGAGACAGGACTAGGACTGAAACAGGTTCAATCCTTACAAGCCAATTACCCTATCACAACTGCACATTCCAGCACTTGCTTGGAAGTCCAGACATTGTGGAGTCACACAAGCTATTTTTTGCTGTTTGTAATCAAAAGAGTGACTGCCTTGTCTCCTCAAATATGTCTGACCCTTGTTCTTGCTGGTTCTTCACATGCAACTTGCTGTTTCATATTTTAAAATAGCTCTTTATGCTGAAATAATGAATTAGTTCAAATGTTGTATGGAGGAAAGACTCACAGACTTGGTTGATAAATGCTGTGCTTCAGCCTAGTCTGTATTTCCATGGCAGGTGAATGGAGGAAAACTACCAAAATGATTATAAAGCACAGGGTAAGAAACTCAGGTAGTATAAAAGTATCATCAGATGGCTTATACTCCAAGGATCTGGCCAAAAGCTAAGAGGAAGCTTGCCAAACATAGCTTTTCCCCAACAATGGTGTATCTTTCAGAAGCCAGCCCATTCCCAAGTAATTTCCTCTATTAAACCCAGCTCAACGGTTCCTTCCTTTTGCAGCAGCACTGGGAAAATGTGCCCAACAGCACAATACACATCTGTAAAAGCAATTTAGCTGCCCAGTACTATGATTAGTATTTCAATTTTCACACTGTACTACCAAAGATGCTTGATACTCATCTACGATTCATAAGGAAACCCATTTTTCAAAGCCATATGAGCTGACACCTTTACCAAAGACCGATTTCTGACTCACTGAAGTCAAGATCCTGGTCAGCAGTAAAAACCACGGTGAGAAATAGGCTTCAGACAACGATGAAACACACACAGATCACTAGGAGCCTAAATTCACACCCTGGCATGTATCAGCAGATACCTACAAGGATGAGACTGTCTTATACCTGTTCATATTCTTGCTCCTTTCTTTGATTCCATTGAGATCAGACTGTTCACAGGAGCAAACATACATTTGATCAAATAAACTTTTATGATGAAATTACACCCTGTACTGCAGTTTGCAAAACAGCGCTGCTACGAGAACATGCAGTGCTCTGCCATCGACTGCTATTTATCTGTTCATCCATTTCACCAGATAACCTTTCCTCGCAGTGCTTGTACCCATACTCCAGTTCAAGCTGACATTAAACAACATTGTTCATCACTATTATTGCTATGGCTGAAATCTTGTATTAGTTGGAGAAAGATGTAGTTGATATTCTGGAGATCCTTCCTTCCCTACAAACACATCTGACGTACTTATGCACTGCACCTTGAAATATGCCATTTGTCCACCTCTATTGAGGTTAGATATTAGAAAAAATTCTTTTCATATAGAGTAGTGATTCATTGGAACAGGCTGCCCAGGGTGGAGGTGAAATCACTGTCCCAGAAGGTGTTCAAGAACCACGTGGAGTGGCACTGAGGGACATGGTTAGTGGGTTTGGTGGGGGTGTGTTGACAGTTGGACAAGATGATCTTATTGGTCTTTTCCAACCTTAATGATTTTATGATTCTAAATGCACACATACACATCCCTCTCTTATTGGTGCTCCTGTTGTAACATACAGGTCCCAGTTAGGTGGTAAGTGATGGGAACTGTCACGAGAAAGCACCTGAAAGAGGACAGAACTAGGCACCAGTGCTCATCCTTATTATTTGGGTTGTGGTCACTAAGGAGCCTAGCGGAATGTTCTTCTAATTACTCACTTCAGCGTAGCATTTAATTTCATTATGTTTATAGCTTTCTTAGAAAACCGTAGTGCTAAACACAAATAAGAAAATATGTAGTATATAAAAGAAAAACGTGCTATAGGAAACTTTCGGAGTAATTTCTAGGTACCATATTTTTCTGATTGCAAGTCAACCCTCCTATGTCAGCCTCTATCAGTACCTGTGCTTGACCTACATTTACACCGTGACTGGTCACCTTCTGCAAGAACAGCTGCAGTTTGATTGCAGTGCAGACTTGCCTGCTCCCATCCAGAGCCCACAGCCCACCGGTGACCTGCACCTGAACTTGGGGAATACCTCTGGATGACCGAGGTACCAGCAGTAATGGCATCATGAGCAGCAGAGCCAGCAGCATCTGCTCCAGTGACAGGAGCAGCAAGAAACCCAACATCAGCAGCAACCGTAGGGCTGATGACAACAGAACCTCCAACCTCCTGAAGTCATTCTTATCTATTTACATCCTGATTTCATCTGGGATAGAGGGTTTTTCTTCCTCCCCTTCACAGTGTCTAGTGCGATGCTATGTTTTGGCTTTGGGACAAAAACAATGCTGATAACATATTGATGTTTTAGTTATTGCTGAACAGTGCTGTACAGAGCCAAGGACATATCAGTGCTACAGCTTCTTGTATTGTCCTGCTAGCGAATGGGCTGTGAGGGCCTGAGGAGCTGGGAAGGTGCAGAAACAGCACAGCTACCCTAAACTGGCCAAAGAGATATTGCAAACCATACGACATCGTGTGAAAAAACTATAAAACTGAGGGAAGCTGGACAGGCAGGCAATAAGATAATGATGATGATGATGATGATTACTATAATCCTTTTTTCCTTTTCTGTTTTAGTAGATAGTTATTATTTCAACTCAGGAATTCTACTTTGTTGGGTTTTTGTTTTTTTTATTCTCCCCCTCATCCCACTGAGATCTGGGGAGTGAGCAAACGACTCTGTGGTACTGAGCTACCTTCTGGGTTAAGCCACATCAATTTAAAAATCTGTAGGGTCAACATTTGTACCAGCTGATAAAATGTAAGCCAGCAAACTAACATCAAGAAATTGATCTGCTCCCATCTTTCCTACTACCTGCTGCATGAGAGTCACTGACTTAAAAGCAGCTTTGGAACAGCAGCATTTTAACCTCAAGTACTTAGAGCCATTTCCAAGCAACCTTCTCTCAGGATCAGGTGAGTATTGCCCAGTTTCTACCACGACATGAGGAATAATGTTATTTGATCTCAGTCTTTCTACCTTTCCCAGTGCTTTTGTCTATGTTGCCTGCTCCTCCTGTTACCTGATGCACAGTACGCTCTTTAAGAGAATCAGGGTACATTGTCTCCGGGAAATAGGAATTAATTTTTAAACCTGCCTCTACTGAAGCCTTCCAGGTGTTGAGACAAGCTGCAAGCTAAGCACTGATTGTTTCTCTCTGTAACACAATACCGCTGCGTGAAACACAACAGCTAAGCTACTGCTCTAGCCTTCCTATTTTTTCGTTGGCATTCTCTTACATTGGAAAAGTGCCTTTTTGCTGAAAAAAATTAGAATTGGCCTATGGTTAAATCCTCCCTTTTGCCCTCTCTTGGGCAGGCGTGCCTCACTGCACAAAGCCTTAGTGGTGCACTAATCTCCTTTGCTCTGCATGCAGTCAGGAGCCAGAAGCCTTGAACCAGGTTTAAACGTGTCACCCAACATTGGTAAGGCAGCTGACTTCTTGCAGGGTTACACATGCCTACGTGTCATGCGACTGCTTTTAAGATTGTCCCTGGAACGGGGTGGGCAAGGGCTGAGCATCTGCTGCAGGCAGTAAACAAAATGCTGGGGTAAGATTTTGCGTTCCAGGTATTCCAAGTGCTGTAGTGGTGACCAGCCTGTGGAGAGGAGGTCTCCTGAGATTCTCCAACCAGGACAACAGATGACTGCACTCCAGCTGAATTATGGCAACGCACCAGAATTGCCTTTAATCCCCAGCTGGAACAATGAAGAAAGGCCAATTGCTCTTCTGGGCCACATTATGCTACCATTTGAAACAAAACTAAAGTAGAGCATTAAAACTGAACATGATATTTACAAGGCTGTAGTAGAGAAATCTACAGAGAAGTGAAAAGCCCAACAGGATTACAGAATGGTGCAGTCCCCAGAATAGCTTTCTGGATGGGAAATGCTCCTTAGTACAACTTGCCTTTATTGCTATTATTATTATTATTTCATGGTACGTGATAATACTAAAAACCCCTCTCAGAGATCTAAAACTGTCATCTCAACCACTGTGCAAATACATTAAAAAAGTAAGTAGTTCAACGAGCACTGCAACACAAGGTTCCAGGGCTTGTGTCTTGTGGTACAAATCCAGATTTTTGACATTGATCAATGTATCTCCCTTATGAATTTTTTGGTATCTCACAAGATGCAGCTATTTTTGCTATCTTTCTTTCTGTCCCTTGACCGAAGAGATCCTGTCTGCCCCAGCTCACTGCCTACTTGCACAAAACTCATAGCAATTCAATTACTCATGAGTCTGCTCTCCGTCAGCCAAATTGAATCAACCATTGTATTCAACAATTATTTGAAGATGTACAGAGCATGATCACCCAAGCCTCATTTCCCGAAGAAATCAGACTGGCAATTCCTACTTCCAAGGGCTGATGACTTGCAATGGATGCATGACATAAATGAGAAAATAGGAAGAGAAGACGCCAGAAAGGCTGGAGCTAGGTAACAAGAAGCTAAGCTTGCTATTGTGCAAGAAAATGAGCATTAGTCACAGTCCAATGCTGACAGCTGGCACCAGCTAGCAAGGCATTTACAGGAAGGGTAGGAAGTCAGGAGGGAGATGGCAAGGTGGTTTTTCACCCCAGATTTTCTCCTATATGTAATGCAGCATGGAGGGTAGCATCATAAGCACTCAAGAGGAAAGTAAACTATGAGGAGGTGGGCGAGCAGAAGTGGTTATGTCAAGTTAGCCAGTAGCAGCTGCTCACTCCTGGACTGAGCTGTGCTCCTTCAAGGAGACTGATGTGCCTCCAGCCTGGCCCCATGGCTGGCAGCTCATCCCTACCCAGGTCCTCCCTGCCCCAGCCCAGGGGCTCACACACACTGCTTCTCCTGCCTGAGCCAGACCAGAGCTTCCCTTATAAATCCCGCTTGTTTTGACATGAATGGGCTGTGAGGGGTTCCTGCAGGAAGGTCACTCAAACTTTTTCACTGCCACAGCTGTCAGCAAAAGCAGCACAAGTCCACATCCTTCACAGAGCAATTGGTCTGGGGGACTGTGTTTTCAGGCACCTTTATTACAAAAGCCAAAGGCTTGGTATTTCAGTATGACAAAGCAGAGGGGAGTCAACTGTGCACTGAGGGGCATCTTGACATACCTGAGGTCCTGTTTGTGTGCTGGGAGATGTCCAGGCTCCCCCTTCCTTCATGGCAGGTACCAGAAGTGGGGATGGAAAGACAAAGCTGTATTTGAAGAAATGTGCTAAGTCTGAAACATGTTTTGGCCTAGTGAGAACCAGCAGACCACAGAGGCTGGGGGCTGAGTGATGAGATACATAGACCACAGCAACAAAGAAAGGCAAGAGACAGGAGAGACAGCAGGCTCTGAGGAACCAGGGCTACTCACCAGTTCAGCTGTTTCATGTCTCGTAAGACAGCGTCAGGTTCTACAATTGATCATTTGGAGACAAGCTGGGAACAGATAAAAGTGAGAATTACTATCTGAAGCAGTGACAAAACAGACAAATGTGTGGGCACTTCTAAACCTTCAACTCCCCCTCCTCTACCTGCATCAGGAGCAGGATGTGGCAGGCTCATTGCAGAGCCATTTTCCAGCTCTCTGCTGGCAGCTACCTCGTTCCAGGAGATTTTTTTTCCACTGGCTAAGCCCATTGTTTTAAGGCCCGTGAAGGCTTTAAAGCTGCTTACAGACTGCAAAGTGACCTTTCCAGGTTGCAATCTCTGAGACCGACTCGTGAACTGAGAGACCCTGAACAAAGAGAGCAGATTTGCTTTTCTATTTCTGAAGTGTCATGCATTCATTATAAATAATAAATGTAGCATAATCTGCAGAACAGCCTATTTGATATTACCCTGTGCCTGTGATATGCTTTTTATGCTGAAATATTTTGGGCCTCAACCAGCGTCTTCAGCCCAGGACTTCAGGACCACCAATGTGATGGAAAGAGGAAGGTAACTCTTTTCAGGAGTAGGACTCGATGAACACTGTGGATCTCTTCCAACTCAGGATATAAATACCACACATTGCACTCTAAGACATGAAGACAAGGCACGAGGCGAGCCAAAGGTAAACCAGAGCGGGCCCCTGCTCTTTCCATCACATCCCTGCCACCAATTGCCAACACTTGTGTAAGCAAGAAATGGGTCTTTTCTCCTTTTCAGTTCACTGAGCTCACATTTGCTGCGCCTCTGCTAGCACTAAAATATTGTAGCTGTAATGGCCAAATTTGTTTGCGTTCTGTCAAGATGTGTATTTAATACCTCTTTACTAACGAGTCAGGCTTCTTATACAATCCACAAGACATCAATATTGCATGTGCTGGGGGACCAGAAGCACGGGTACTAAGCGCTGTGTTTTAAACAGCAAGTGTTTTGTTAACAACAACTAAATGAGCGAGGGAACACCCGGATTCAGAGCAAGAGAAAAGCATGCGGAGGTTAATTGGCAAAGTGCCACAGCAGCCATTCTGTGGGGGGAATTTATGGTTTATAAGCAACCCAGTAAAAGGCTGCATTAATCACCAGATTACACTAAGTACTTGCAAATTTTAATACCGTAAATCAATATTTTTTCTACATTCACATAAAAAAACCCTCCCATTTTAAATATAGAAACATGTAATCAGATTCCTAGAAGAGCCAGTAGTTTTGTTGTTGCTTTTTTCCCTCAAGAAGAATATTAATATCATAAAGAACACCACAAACGTCTCTGAGAAACGGATGGGGAGAAGGAAGGGAGCAATTCCTGGTGCTGCTGTGGACCCCAGGGCTTCCACAGAAACCCCCCAGTGCCCCAAGCACCTTGCTTTTCCTTGGTGGATGGTTCTCATGTGGAGGGCACAGCACCCAGAGCACCCCTGATGCCCAGGGAAGCTGCTGTGTGAGCCGGGCAGAGAGCCTAGCTGGAAGCCTGTTGGAAATGGTATGCTAAATATCCTATTGTGTGCTTACACAGTATTTATAGACACCATTCGTCACATGGGCACTACATGCATTAAATCCAGATGCATCCAAAGATTGGTGTTGTTCTAGACTTCCGAAAAGAGCTCAGAAAAATGAAACGGTCACAGCCCTCACCTTGCTCCTGTGGATTCCAGCAGGTCTCCAGCGCTCAGCAGGGCTTGGTTTGCACCCAGACACAGCCCTGACCAGTGGTGCGTGTCAGGGAAGCAGTGGGAAGCAATGTCACGTTGACCTTTTGGGCTAGGTCACGGGCCTCACAGTAACTGCACCTTATGGGAGTCAAAACTTGGTGGAATACCATCAGAGCGAACACAGAGTAAAATAGAAGCAGACTCAAAACCTTCAGAACTGGCAAAAGGCACAACAGAGCACAGAAACACAGTCTCTGCAAGGCAGCATGAGCAAATGACCTCCTGCACCGCTGCTCAGCCCTAACCCCGGGCGGCCCTGACCATAATTGGTCACAGCTGGGCTCCTCCAGTCGCCTTCAGCTGGAAGGAAGTCTGCAGCACCAAATAGAAAACACATGTGAGCTGCAGACCTCCTTCAAGGAGCCGCCAGCAGCATTCTTTGGTCTGGAGGTAATGGCATTAAGAGAAGTGTCAAAGTGTTTGCAGGAGTGCCATTCCTAGGGGGAAGACTTGCTTTCTGGTCATCTGAACACAACTGGTGTGCCCATAGCAGATGTCCTATGGCCTAGAACGTAGGGCAGCAGGCAGCACTGGTGTGCTAGCTGTCAGGGCAGAAAGAGATAGGCACGGTGCCTCGACAGATGCACGTATTGTCATCTTGGTTTTGGTCCTGAGACCTAAACTGAGTTATTTAACCTCTCAGCTTGACTTTCCCTGGCTGTTGATGTTATTAATTGCATTTGTCAATTCATCAGTGATATCCACAAAAGCACAGTATCACTTGTGAGGCTTTCTTGAGAGAAGAAGCACTTCACATTCTGCACCGCACCAGAAGCAGAAGTTAGGCATGAGGCAGCATAACCGGCTGCAGGAATGCTGCTGCTTATTCTCTGCGTAACTGACCCGCAAGGGCAGAGCAATATTAAGCACCACGCAGCCCGCAGATTTGCTTATGCGTGCAAAACCTCCCCTGCACATTTCAGCACTGTCTACACCTCTTGTGCAACAGGGCAAGCTGTGATGCAGTTTGCTTTTTCTTCATAACAGTAATTAGATTCTATCGTTCTGCTTATTTATTTATTTATTTGTTTATTTGCTAGGTGCTCTGCAGAAAGTCAAACCACAGGCAGCTTTCTTCCACAAAGCAATCCAATTAGTTAAGATTGCGTTCGGATTAAGATTTAAGGCTCCACAGAGATGCCTGGATGGCAATCCCTTAGGTTAGTTAGTTCTTACTCAGAGACAAACAGACAGGAATGGAGGAGAGCAGCACACGTAACCCGGGACTGCTGGGTGGAGGCCGCCAGATAATGAAAGGTCTCTCCTGTATTATCACTCTTAGCAAAGGGAGGGCCAGATAAGCCAGGACAACACCACTTACGGAGAAGGGCAGGTATGTAGGTCACCATGCCACACAGAAGGGTGCAGAGCAGAGAGAGCCTGGGCAGCTTCGTAGAGTCATAGAATCACAGAATATCCTGAGTTAGAAAGGATCCATAGGGATCATGGAGCCCAACCCCTGGCTCCAAAGAGCACCACCCAACATCCAAGCTTTGAGAAAGAATTTCTGGGATTTTGTAGGGCCCAAAATAGGGAGGGCAAACAGGTGCAGGGAGTATGCAGACAGCTGCATGAACGGCATGAGTGATTTCTTCTCCTTGGTTCCACTCATCCCTGTGATCAATCTTTTACCCAGGAAAAGAGTCAAGGAAGGGATAAAGGAAGAAAGATTTCTCTCCTAAGGCACAAAGCACAAATGAAGCAGACAGCAGGGTGGATGCGAGGCTTCAGACATTCTTTTCTGGGAATGGGTTAGGAGAGCTCGGGATCCAGCTCCAGCACGGTGAGCCACCAGGCAGCCCGCGGCTCCAACCCGAAAGCTTCCACCGCTCCACAGATAAAAGCTGCCGGCATGTAAACGCCAATCAAGTGGGCACAGCAGACTTAGCCGTGATCGCGTGAGATCATCCCGGAGGATCAGCTCTCTGGTAGGAGTCAGCAAGGGTCAGAAACGCTGACAGCCACTTCTCCACTGCTTTCTAGTGAGTGCCGTGAGCCACGTGAGCCCGGGGCATTGCAACTTCCACCTGCCAGGCAGCTCCCTTGGTGGCACGGTGTCATGGAGCGGTGACACGTGGCCGTTTCCTGGCCTGTGAGGTGGGTGTTTCAGGACACAGCACTTTAAATAACTGTTTGTACAGGGACAGCTCACTGCCGTACACTCATCAAATGTTTCTGAGGTTACTCAGTGCCACGGGAATACAGACCAAGCCCCCACCCAGCTCCATACCCTGAAGCCTGGGCACAACAGGCTGCCTGCACCCTGCCCAAGCACCTGGGCTCAGCAAGCAGCAGAAGCTGCTTTGGCTGCTGGAAACACACATTTTAAGGTTGCTAACCTTTAATCCAAACACCTTGAGCATCCCAACTGCATCGGGTCTTCTGTTCCCACCCATTGTTTATAATGACAAGGAGTGCAGTCACTGAACATGGTTTATTTAATCCCAGGAGCTAACAGCAGCTGAAGGCTGGTGTGCTGCATCTGGGCCTGTGCTAGAAGAACTGTGGGAAGAGTCAGAGCAGAACACCACAGCTCTCCTGGCAAGGGTAGACTGTGCCACATATAGGAGATGAGGAGCAGATGGATCATTGAGACCAACTTTGTACTTGATCACAGAATCACAGAATTGTAGGAGCTGCAAGGGACCTCCAGAGATCATCAAGTCTAACCCCCCTGCAAAGCAGGCTCCCTACAGCAGGCTGCACAGGTAGGCATCCAGGTGAGTCCTGAATATCTCCAGAGAGGGAGAATCCACAACATCACTCACAAAGCAGCCTATTCCAGTGTTCCATCACCCTCACTGTGAAGAAGTTCCTTCGCATATTGGAGCAGGACTTTCTGTGCTCCAGTTCATGGCCATTTCCCCTTGTCCTGTCCCTAGAGACCACTGAAAATGTTTGGCAATTGGCAGGTTTAGAGAGACCAGGCAAACAAAATCGGGTTCCATTATCAGCAAGTCAAATTGGAATATCAGGAACACTGCGAAGATTGTATCATGGATTTCACAACATTCGGTGCTGTTTTACACAGCCCTGTAATTACGTGAAGATTGCTGCTTTCATTTAAAAGCATAAAAAATGTCTCCACCCTGGAAAGTTTAAAAAACACTGACCAACCCCTCCAAATCCAAAAAGCAAATAGCAAAAAGCACATCAAAGTAGTCATCAAAAAGCCAGAATCACTCAGGCAACTCACGATGTGCGGTGGTCTGAGCTCAGCTGATAGAGCCGCTGGCTGCTCAACTGGAGAAAATGTGGTTTTCTGGAGGGAGAGGCGACTGAAGGGGACTATCTGGTTTTAAAAGATAAGGGTCTAGTGGCTGTGTGACTGGGAGGAAGGAATATTTCCAGTTGTTGCGTGTTTTTGGTGTGAGAGATGGAGCCGGGAGAGATGCCGAGAGCAGAACCTCGCTAAATCTTTAATGGCTATCTTTGCTCTCGTTCCCTATCTCTGTCTGTGTTCCTTATACACCACCACACAAGTTTTCGAATGCCTGGGAAATGCATCACTAACCGGGATGGATATATGTCTAGATGTCTGCGTGCATGTGTTTTAAATGCCCTCAAGCCCGCAGCCACCTGAGGCCTGGTATGAACCAGGAGCCACCACGCACAGGAGTGACACTGCCACAAATTCCCCCTGATCCCGCTTTAATTACCCGGCGGGCAGGGCCCAGCGCTGAGGCAGACCTTGCTGCCTTGTACTGCAACAGTGTGAGGAAGCAGCAGCGCCTGATGACGCAGAGCTGTACAGTAGCAGGGCGAAGTGAAGGCTGTAATTAGGAAACCACATCGTTGTGCAGCAGGCGCTCTGATGAAAGCAGCCGATGGGACCAGCTGACTGCATTTGCATCGACAGCAGCCTGCCTGCAACATCAGTCTCTGTCATCTTTCCCCTCTCCAGTGCATTTCTGAATGCCTGGAGTGAAGCAATCTCTCTGCACCGCACAGACTGAAACCTTTCCTTCAATTGCTCCCTGAAATCTGTTCTAACTCACACAGTGCAATGGCCACCACGTCAGGATGGGACTCCACACATTTTTTTTTCCGGAGTATATTGCACATTTTGGCCTAGAGAAACCAATAACTTTGCTGTGAATGGTGACGGGATAAGCCTCTTGCTTTCAGCTTAGCTTTCAGTGCATGGGAAGTACATACAGGAGGAGGCTTGCCCGCCCAGAGAAGCTGTGGGTGCTCCATCCCTGGCGCTGTCAAGGCCAGGTTGGATGGGGCCCTGGGCAGCCTGAGCTGGTGGGGGGCAGCCCTGCCCACGGCACGTGGTTGGGGCTGCATGATCTTCAAGGTTCCCTCCAGCCTAAGGCATTGTGTGATTCTGCTGCCCTTGCTGTGCCAAGCCTGAGCCTGCAGGATTTTGGCTCTCCAGGGCTCCCCATCTAGCAGCCTGTACAGCATTACTGATGTACTGCTCTTTTAACCAGCAAAGAAAATAAATCTTCCTTGCCATAAATGCTAATGTTCGTGCACAGAGAAACTCAAAGTGAGGCTACAGGGAGAGAGAAACATTCCCCATGCGATGATTAAAGTGCCAGTCCACGAGCGCTGACGTCAGCGCATGCTTTCAGGGCGGCAGAGCACTTTGCATTTATCCTCTCCTTGTTTGTGCTCCATCTGGACAGGTTCCAATGGAAAAAAAAAGAGAGAGAGAGAGACAGAGACAGAGACGCCTTTCTGATACATTCCTGGATTCCCTCAGTTTCACACAGGGAGCAGCTCAGAAGCACCTCACACCCGCTTGTCCAGTTCAGTGAGATAGAAGAGCCCCAGTGCAGCTGATGCTGCGGGCAGATCGAGTTATAACCAGGCTGTCAGCGAGCAGTCAGCTGGTGCAGCTCCAAGGATGACTGAAGGAGAGCACGCTGGTAAATAACGTAATTAAACAACATTATCTCAGGATTCGATAATTTGCAGAGGAAACCCTGTTTCCCATCAAGCAGATTCGTTCCAGCTCCCAACCGCTTTCATGTAAAATCATGGTGGTTCAAAGAACAAAACGCTCACGTGAGCTACAGGTTTTTGCTAAAAACAGCCTGATGGGAGGAAGCACGGGGCAGCTCCTGACTGCAGGCTGCTGTCTGCAGGCTGCTGTCTGCAGGCCAGAGGACGAGCAGGGTTGGTACTGGGCTGCCAGTTAGAGCAGATGGCCCTTCACGTGGATGAAACAGCAGTTTGTTGGAGGCTACAAGCTGAGGGCATGCTAGTGAAGATGCTGAGAGGCAGCTATATGTGTGGAAAGACACTTTTCTTCTCCCTTTTTTGTTGGAGTCAGCAAGGAAGGCTTTACCCCATCCATCTCGGTTGCACTAGGGCTGCAGCTCTTGTAGAGCAGTGACACTGCACAGCTTTGTGCTGCAAATGGCTGAGGATGCTGTGGTGCCAGAGCTACACGCCGGAGCTGCTGGGCAGTGTGGGTGACACTGCATGAGGGCGGTTTTGGTCTGCAGTCACTCTCAGAGCCGCGTGGCACCAACAGCTCAGGTGGATCACTGCAGGAGGTGGCTGTGCAGGAGGCCACCTTGGAGGCACTTGCAGCAAGTCCGGATTTACTGGAACTTTGAGAAGAAAAAACTCTTCTTTCTCCCTGTTAGCTCCTGCCTCAAAAAACAGGATGGCAATAATAAAAAATATCAAAAGGTTCCAAATCAGTATTATTTTTTAACAGGACTGTTGTAGGTGGAAAATAAATCAAAAGGCAGACATCCTATGCTACTGAATGTTCTGAAATGAAACAGTCTTCCAAGGTGCTAAATAGCCTGCGCTAACATTCTGAAAGGGAAAATGTCACTTTGGGTCAACTTTTCCCCATCATTTCTCTTCCAGCAAGGAAAAATCTGGAAGGCAAACAGCCAACAATACCAGAAAGAAAGAGTTCATTTCAGCAACGCCATTTCTTCCCAATAGGACTCTTCTTTTTCTGAAAAGTTCTGTCCCAGTGGATATATCTTCACCACGCAAACAGATCTGAGATCAGACCCCCAAAAGCCCCAACCCTTCCTGCTCCAAGCAACGCATCGGAATCACTCCAGAGCAAGGCAATGCACAGCCCACAGCCTTGCACCCCATAATAAGTGCAGCTTGGGCCCCACCAAGTGCTTGGTGTCCCCGTGTGGCACTGGAGCACCAGGGCAGGCCCGGTTCCCGGTGTCCTGCGTGCTGCAGAGCTTGCTGCACCCACTGCTCCTCCCCACTCGTACAGGCTGCTGCTGTTTTGCTGAGTTTGCATTCACGAGGGGAAAACCAGGCATAAAACTGGCACGGCGACCAGTCTGGCTCTGTTGGTGATTGAGTGATAAGTTGAGCGGTGGTTACACAACCCGGCCGTGTCTGTGGAGCCAGGACTTCTGCGTTTAATTTCCTGCTCAGCCACTGACTCATCACCTTGCCCGGGGCACATCACTTCACCTCTCTGCACACACATTTCATTGTCCTTGGGGGGGGTGAGGGGGGTAATAAGGCTGCCTCACAGGAATGCTGGGACACACAAATTACCCTAATAAATATTCGTAAGACACTTCAGATGATGTTTCAATAAAGGCATCAAGTATTTCACTGCAGAATAAGTAACAGCCAGGAGAATGTCCTAATTGCCAGCCTGGTTCATTTGCCTACCGTGCACCATAGGTTTCTGGCAGCTCTACTAAAGGATGCCTCAGGTAGGGGAGAGGACTTGTGCAGCAGCAGCAGCACGAAAATGTCAGCTCGTGCCACTAAACAAGCGTGAGGTGGATGAATGTTATGCCATGGGCCGAGAGGCATTTGTGTCATTTTCAGCCCAGACTCACAAAAAGCTAACATAGATGACTTTGAAAGGGATGGTGTACAGATGCTCAGTCTTGTTAAGCACGGCCAACAAAAGCCATGTGAATTCTTCAGAATCCATTGTCAACTCTGGGGTCTCAGCAAGCGCTTAGACATGGGAAGTTCTGCTTTTGCACATCCCCAGAGATGTTATCTTGTTGCCTATGCTATCGGGATTCACTGCCCAGGTGTGTCAGTGCCTCAGATCCCCAGAGGATCTGGGAGGGATATTCAGGGCTATTGTATTATTTGTGTAATCACACAATTTTGCTTTGGGACATCAAGGAGCTGTTGCACTCCAGGCCCTAAAGGTTGTATTTGCACACAGGTGAGCTTTGGGGGTCCCTACACCTGCAGCAAAGTTGGCCATCATGGATGGAAGGGGAGAGCCAAGCCAGCCTTAGGAATTTTCAAGGTACACATTGTCCAACCCACCCAGCTGCATCCTCCCCACTTAATTCTGTGTTTTACTTTGATGAGAAAGGTGTTTCAGAGGATACCCGTGGGCAACCTGTCAAGCGCATGTAAATCCTTGACAGGTCCAGAGTTGCTGAGCTGGCCAGCGCCTGTGACTGCCACAGAAGGCTCTGGCTGCAAACCTGAGCTGATGTGACAGCACTGAAAGCACTTTGTCTCATTCACCCGCTGTGAAATGCCCAAGGCCTAACTTCCCTGCTGCTGTCGAACTGCAGCGCAGTCCCAGTTGCTCTTTTGTTTTGGGGATTATCTCCTATTGCAACCTAAACCCATCGTGGCCCTCAGGTGGTGCTTCCAGTCACCTAACCAACACAAATGGTAGCAACAGGGGTTAAGGATGGCTAGTTTTTAAGACAAAATGGAATTTTAACGAACCTGTGACAGTTATAACACAGACACTTTCAAGGCAACAGGCCACTTTTCTCCTTCACATCCATAATCACTTTACAGCAATGAGAGAGCACTATTAGGTGTTTGGAAGCAGATGATTTCTCCACCTGAACTATCTCACCCCAGGGTTAACCCATGGATCAGTGGCAGAAGTCCTCTCCTGCCTCTCACTGAGCCACATCCGCACAGCACTGCTGGTCCGAAGGGACTCTTAAAACCTTCTAGTAAGGAAGAAGTGAGTGCACTCAGAGAGCGCAAAGTACTCTACCACTGAAACATGTTCATGGACCCCGTACTCTGTCCAACAGAGGATATGAGCGCATTTCCATACCCAACTTGTACAAATTCGGTAATAAGAAAAAAAAGAAAAAAAAAAGAAAAAAAATCCACCATTCATGAAAGAAATTTTCTCAGCCAAACCCACATAAGTTAATCTAGTTACAATTATGTTATGATTGACAGTCACAAAGTAGCTACACAGAAATGGGAAGCCATAAGTCAACTTCCTCTAGCCTCCAGCCAGCAGGTAGTCTCAACCGGCTCTCCTATATTTCTTTAGAATAACTTGCTCAAATTGCCCAAGCCGTGGGCTTTCTGCCTATTCTTTTGGGTTCTCTCTGATGGGCAAAAACAGAACAATAACAATTTCTGCTTTGTGCTGTTGTTCATCGAAAGAGCTAATAAGCATTATTTCTTTTTTTTATTATTATTTTGCACCTGTCGGGTATGAGTTGATAGCATTGAGTTTCAAACTATATAAGAGAAAATGACTGTGCTCAGAAAGGAATTCAACAGGTGAAAGGTAGCGTAATATCTGGGCCAGTTGCTGACGATTACATGGAAGATACTCGGCACGTGCAATGTTAGACATCCCAGCTTCCTTCCCTGCTTCCACCGCTCTCTTTTTTTGGATACAGTCTAATGCTGCTAGAAATAATACTCAGATCTCTGGATGAGCAAACTCTGTACTCAAGATAGAAATAGTTGTAATGGGATGGTTCTCAGGAATCACACTCAGAGATCTGTGATTCTCAGAAAACCTGTTTCCTTTTAAGTAATTTGTGAGCCACCTCTTGGACAGCCTTTCCTCTTGCTCTTCCCAAAGTCCCAGATACTTTCCTTCCAAAATGGCTAAAAAAGAGCAAGTACTGCAAACCTGTGGTCCACCAATAGCAAATCCTTTAAATACCTCAGGGGACATGAATAACCCAACTGCAGAGCTGTAAGAATCCAGGGCTTTTACATCTGTGAACTAAAAGGACAGAACTTCAATTCAGCTGCTGCCTAAGCTATAGACAAACTGCCAACAGTTATTAGGCTCTGTCACTTCCCTTGAAGACCGGATCAGTTGACGGGGCCAGGCAACAGCACAGCACTTCTCCCAGCAATAACCCACACTGGGCAGTCCCTTGGTCAACAACTATCCATGTGCACTGAGCTGCAGCTCTCCCCCAGCGGAAGAGCTAAGCCAGCATTCAGAAGACATACACGGTGCTTTTCAGCAGCAGGTGAGATCACCACTGTCTGAAGTGAAATCCTGGGCTAGGACACCATCCATGTTATGCTTTTTTTTTTCCACACAGACTTGAAGTTCCTCCTACGCCTCTCTTCCTTTGTGCATCAGTAAGCAATCTGCACCCAGCAGCGCAGCGAGGAAGCATGCCATAGGGCAATGAAATCAAGGGCGTGTTATTAAGGAAAGAGGGAAAACAGTCAACTGACAGACAGGATGCACAGATTCTGATCTAATGCTACACTGAATGCAGTCAGACAAAGATCCAGACCTAATAATTTGTCATTCTTTTCAACTTAACTCTACCTCTACTTAATGAGCACACAGAGAGTACTTGGCATCAGTATTTTCAAGGAAACAATTTTGCTTGTGAAACAGCCGAAAACTGCATGATTCTTGCTTGTTTTTTTTTCTTATTTATTTTTAAATATCTGTGCAGTTCATCACATTCTTCAGTCCACACCAGAAAGATGCCAGAAGATATTTCCACAGGCTAAATAAGGAACACACAATTTCTGGCTCCATTTCCTATGTGCTCCTGCTGCAATAGTGCAGTAGAGCTGTACCCAGAGAAACTACAGGAAAAGGCTCCTGTTGCAGAAGCAGCACAGAGCCAATATAGTTTAAGCATAGCAGGCTTCATTTCTCGCAAAGCTGAGTGCTTCAGGGAACCAAGTATCTGCAGTACAATCTGGAATCACCCAAGCAATAATAATTTCCACTAGAATCCTTAGAAATACTGGAGGAGGTAAAAACCATCTTTTTGTCTCACTTCCTAACTGGCTGCACCTCTGATGTCTCAGCTTTCAGAAGCTCAGAACAAAATTCAGACTCCTACATAAGGAAGGGGCCCTCTAGTTATTCTCGTAGGGGGCACCAGAACGAAATCCAGAACAGATTTGCATCCATCTCCAGGATTCCCAGTACCGATGAAAGGTTCCACAGAGAATGGCATCTTTCTCTTCCTTCCCAAGCCAGGGGCTGCATGATTTGTAGCTATCCAGGATGAAAGAGGACTTACGAGAACGACATTTAGGAATGAGAAGAGATTGTCACCTTCATGACCCACTGGGATATTTGGTCAGGTTCCTCACACCTTATAATGCGTCTGAGGTAATGATGCTATGGAACGTGCCAGAATATAGTAGATGACTTGCATTACATGCTCAAGGCTGCATTTACTTCCAATAGTAGAACTAAATAAATATCAGCAGTTCAGACATCAGCTAGATGGTTAATGATGCACACTGAAGACAGGGACAGGAAGAGCAGCAGAGACGTGCTGTTTGAGCTTATGCCTGAGCCGCACTGAAACAAGATACAGGTGCTTCTGTTTTACATTTCAAATACATCTCTGTTTGGGGCTGCATATATAGCTGCCATGCTCAGACACACCTGTGGATAGGATTTATGCAAACAACAGTCCTACCACTAACAGTCCAACCTTTGAGAGCAGATCAAAGGAGGAATGAGTGGAGCTACAGCTCCTGACTACACATGCTGTATTTTACCCATCTCTTTTTGTCCTGGCCAGGACAACAATGAGAGAAATGGAGTCTGAATACCTTCTCTGTGTGTGTGTGTGTGTGTGTGTGTGTGTGTGTGTAATGGCTGGATTTAAGAAACCCGGAACACTTTTTTCCCCTGAAAGAGTTTTAATTTTCAGCTTATTTGCATTTCTGGAATGGAAATGTAGAAGTCTGACAAAAAAAAAAGTCACACCATTACAAACTACATTTCAGTTTCAATAAAATCAAAATTAGAAGTAGTTGGCGTGTGAAATAATGGTACTGAAAAACAAGACGACAGTGAATATACATAGTATTATCCACGCTAGTAGGTCATAGGAAATGACCTGCAAGTATCATACAAGGAATGTCTAACTACTGGGAAAGATCAACTCTGAACTCCTGAGAAGTTTGAAAAAACTCTGCAAATTCTTTCTTAGAGAACAACCATGGTGATTCCAGCGTGGGATAACTGAACACACCACAGGTCCCACATGAGCCAGACTGTTCCGTCACGTGGTTGATCAGAGGGTGCTAGAGGATGTTTCCTTGGCGCTGCACTTTCCTGTGTACATTCCTGAAGGTTCTAGTATGACCCCAACACCTTCAGCTCAGTGGTCTTACTGGAATCTAATGTGCAAAACTGCTACTTTTCTTCTTTATCACACCTTATCATTGGGGAACACCAGGTCACAGTCATGGACGTGTATCTAACATTTTAAACACAGAGTTTTATATGAAGAAGGGACAAATAAGGTGCCAAGGTGCATGAACAAGTCCTGTATAATATTCAAGAAACTGAGAATCACATCCCAGCACAAAAAAGCTTTAACATTTTGAACTCCACTGTCCACCTCACTGATCTGCAGAAGCTAGACCTACAGTGCATTTCTGATCAATACCAGTGGGCCCAAAAATACCTGGCTAAAAAAGAAGTTTGATGAATGTCCAACTGTTTTTTTTTTTAATTCAGCAGAGACAGATGTTTGCTCTACTGGCCTTACAGAGATGTTGTTTTCATGTTCTTTTCTGCATCGATCTCACATCGGTGTCTCCTGGCTCTTCTTCCTGACACAGCCCAGAGGAGCAAAGAACCCACCAGGACTCCAGCTATTGCTGCCACAATGACAGCCCAGTAGGGCACTGAAGGTTCCGTCTTCTCCAGGTTGAGAGCTGAATTCCTGAATCCGCTGTTTCTCAGTGTAGAAAGAAAGGGTTTCTCCTACAAAGGGAGATGAAAGGTTTGACTGACTACAGACAACTCACAGGCAGCATTCAGACAACACAGCATGCCCCCTCCCAGAGAGGGGAGTCAATTTCTAGACAGGCAGTCAACTGTCCTGCCTTCTGTCTTAGACCAAACTGTTTCCTGCCCCATTGCCTGAAGTTCCTAGAAGAAAAAAGAGAAGCCACCTCAGAAACATCAGTGATGGCGTCATTTCCAAATCTGTTTGCTGCAGACAACCAAATGGAAATATGCAGACTCGTTAAAACTGGCTCAGAGTAGAGACTTTCCACTGCAGTAAGGATAGATCTTTTGCATTGAATCGGTAGAATTTCCAATGTGTAATAAAACAGCAGCATATTTTTGCTATTTAAAACCTTTACAAAGATATTCTTGAAAAAAAAGAAGAAAAACAAGAAGGGAAGAGAAAAATAAATGTGATGAAAGGAGAGTACGGCCTTTACTTACAGGGTTTGGACACTTGAGTTTTGATCTGTCATAGGTGAAGTTGTTGTAAGTCTGCTTTTCACCAACTGGCTCCATCTGAGGAAGGGAAAAGCAATAGTAAATAATGAGGATTTTTTTTTCTCCTCAGATTCCTGACTAGTGTGCCTACAACTTTTTATCCAATCTTTTGGTGCCTGCAGCAATGAAGAAACGTGGGAGAAGGTGCATCATAGGAGAGTTTCCAAACATTTTAACACTTGTGAACTGAAGACATTGAGAATCTGACGCACTGTCTGCAGAAAAAGAACTCAGGAAGCAAAGAATGGGAGCAGCCTTTCCCCCTTTTGCACTGAGCGCAGGAGAAAATAGCTCTGACTACCACATACTTTAAATACTCTGCTACAACAAAGCAGTTCACTATACACCCATTTCTCCCACATAGACATCTCAAATGACAGTATAAACCACAAAGAAAAGAAGATCACATGAGAGATGTTAGTCACATTACTTAGCAAAGCACTGAAAGAAAGAAGCTTAGGTGTCATGGTGACGGAAGTGCATTCAGAAATGATGTGGAGCTGCACAGGCAGGATGAGACAGTACCAACCTTTGCAGTCTACACTCAGACAAGACATTCCCTGGGAGTTTCAGCTAAGTTTCACAAGACTGCAAGAAATGGATTAAATGAAGCCTTTTATATCATCGGCTGTCGGCTAAGCTGTATTAACTGACCATAGGCTCCTCCTGAGTCCATTTCAGATGGAAAATAAAATACATCCAGGCTAACGGCACAGCATTTGTGGTTGGCTAGGAGTGCACATACCATCCGTTACCATAGTTAAGCTAACGAGTAGAAGCTGGATCAGTCATGTTGACTGAAGTGTTTACAACTGTGTACAGACATGCCTGAAGTAATGACCTGAGGACTGGCCCATAGAAAACTGCAGAACTGTCACCCAGCACTTCTGGGTATACAGCGCAGAGGACCGCTGTTGCTGCTGCCGTCATCTATACGCACATCTACTGTCCCACATGACTAAAGTGTCACCTGTACGCTGGAGAGAAACAATACCCTGACAAAACCAACACAAGATGGAGAAAAAATCTAGATAACAAAATTCCAGTATGGGAATACTTTCTCTGGTTTCTTAATACGAAATAGAGACAGAAAAAAAATCAAAGGGGAGAGATGAACCAACACAAGATGAAGAAGCTGATGCCTCATGTATTAAAGATATGAGAAGGAAAGAAATCTAAGAAGAGCAGAGAAGATGAGAGGCAAACCAGAGGGTAAGGTTTTACTGGCTGTCATGAGCTCCTGTTGGACACGTGTGAGTCCTACTCACTTGGTCTGCCTTCTTGCTAATGTTGTAGCAACAGAATTTACTAGTTTTATTGCACTTAAAGGGAAAAGCTCAAGTTCTGATGTAATTATTTGAAAGATATGTGGCTCATTTCTTGTAGCATTCTGTCTGCAGCCTGACTGGTTAGTTGTAGGCAACTGTAACACTTTCTGTGCCAGAACACTTGGCAAGGGGTCTGGCATAATGCCCAGGCAAAGGACAATAATGTGCAGAATTCTATAGCCTGTCGTTTTCACTTCAACTCTATGTGATCTGTACCTCAGGAGCATTATCTCCTGAGCTCCAAAGATGACAGCATCTCCAAGTCCATAAGTGTACAGGATAGTTTCTGGAAGACACATGCAGATCCTCTGGTAGCATGTAGCAAACACAGAGGCATAATACAAGCTAAACATGCTGTCTGTGTGCGCTCTTCTCCTGGGCCAGGGGACTGATGGGGTGGATTTGGGACTGGTAGGAGCCCGTTAAGATTAGAGAGTTTCCTGACACTTGCTTTGCATGAGGCAGGAAGGGCAGAGAACGCCAGGGTGAGGAAAAGGCTCCTTAAGTCATCTCCATCCCTGCATACCCACACAGTGGCCAGGCACAGTCTAGCCCTTTGTGTGGACTGACAAGAATACATGTCATTTGGCCATTAGCCTACTTCTTGCTGAGCTCTTCAGGGAACAGCAAAACAATACGGCCTTACAGTAAGCTTGCACAACCTCTCCATACATGGACAGCGAGTGAAAAGAAGGGATGTATTACAAGAACTAGATTTAACTAGGAACTAGTCTGATCAACACAAATCAACAGAGCTCTATGGAAGTGAAGAGTTTGCTTTGCGTTACTAAGAATCCTATCCCCAGTACCCCGTAAAAAGCTGTGTCAATATTCTTATATGTAGGAAATGAGCCTGGGCAGAATAAAGCTCCAGTGGCAAAGAAAGAGGACTGATTGTGATTCAGGAATGAGTAATGGCTAATAGGAATATCACATGGCAACAAACCCAATTTAAGGCCACCATATGCCGAGGTATTGTTTCTTTTTCTTCTTGGGACCTGCAGCCATGCGCTATTTGAATGCTATTTACATTTGCCAGGGGGTTCTGAGCCATCACGAGCCTTGTTAGAGCTACTACGCAAAGAAGCCTACTAGGTTGCCATCATCTAGAGTCCCATACAGTGAAGCCTGATGTTGAAAAATAGGCAGATTTGTTGTGTGCACAAATCAGTTACTCAACACAATCACACATACTGTTTTCCATAACCCTGGACTTAGAGCTCATGTATTTCTGTCCTGGATGTCCTAGCCCTTGTGCTGAAGTTCATTATGGAATATGTTGTAAGTTTCTTATCTTGCTCAAAGTTTTACTTAAACTGAAAAGAGTTTCTTTTCCATTTATGTCTGTTTCTTGCACAAACCAGGATACAGCATTTCTGCTGGCACAACGCATTTGCAAACTGGTGTTAATGAGACAAGAGGAAATGTTGCTGTGGCACGAAAGCACCGTAGTCTTTTTTCCACTGTGGAAAATAACATCATTCCAAAAGTGACTGTTACCTTGGAGTTATCAAGTCTAGCATATGCCTCTTATACACTGTGCCAGCACTATTCAAAAATTGCTTCCCTCAAAATGACAGAAGGAACATGACTGCAAGCGGAGGAATCATAGGTGTGATTTCAGTCCTCCATTAGCTTTAGTGACTCTGATAGAATTGCCTCAGATATTTGAGTGGATGGTACAACATGTCCACACTTTTAGTGGTAGAAAAAAAAAGAAATCGATCACATGTGTTTTCAAAATAAGTCTGGGAGACGTCAATGAAGAAAGGCAAGCTCATTCACCATGCTTTTTCAGGAACCGTACAGGACTGCGTGCTTATGTTTAACTGGGCTGATTTTTGTCTCAGTGCATATTAATTACCAAAGCAGAAAGGAATTTTTCTTCAGAGTTCTGTTGAAACTCTCAGATTTTCTCATAAGCAAAGGTGATAAGCAAAGGGTTATACTGTTTTAGGCAACAGGGTTGAGTTCTCAAGCAATTCAGACAAAGAAGGATCTCCGAATTCAGTAGTCCTCCTGTTAGCATAACAGTTTTATCTCTTGCTTACTGTTTTGTTTCACACAAACATCCTTTCTCATGATCTTTTGTTGGGACTCCTACAACAAACGCATAGGGATCTACTTTGTAGCCTCTTACCATATTATTCCAGAGAGCCATAGCCATCTCAGCATGGCCTTTTTCACTGAACTGAAAGCAGTCCGCAGCAAAGAAACTCAGATCTGACTTGCCATTCTGCAATGAAAAGAAAAATAAATTTCTAAATATATTTCACGTTTTAAGACTTGATATATCGTATCTAAAAGTGCACTGTACATGTCACACCCACTTCACACTTCTTGGTATCCGCAGAGAAGGACCTGGGTGTTCTGGTGGACAACAGGTTGTCCATAAGCCAGCCAAAAAGGCCAATGGGATCCTCAAGTGCATTATTAACAGTGTGGCCAGCAGGCTGAGGGAGGTGATCTCTCCCCTCTACTCTGCCCTGGTGAGGCTATATCTGGAGTTCTGTATCCAGTTCTGGCCTCCCCAGTTCAAGAAAGACAGGGAACTCTTAGAGAGAGTCCAGTGGAGGGCCAAAAGATGATGAGGGGCCTGGAGCACCTCCCTTATGAGGAAAGGCAGAGAGCCCTGGGGCTGTTCAGTCTGGAGAAGAGAAGGTCGAGTGATCTTACAAATGCTTATAAATATCCACAGGGTGGGAGTCATGTGGATGGAGCCAGGTTCTTTTCAGTGGTGCCCAGTGACAGAAGAAGCAGCAGAAGGCACAAATTGAAACATAGGAAGTTCCATATGAGCATGGGGAAAAACTTCTTTGCTTTGACTGACAGCACTGGAACAAGATGCTGAGAGGCTCTGGAGCCTCCTTCTGTGGAATTATCCAAAACGCACCCGGACACTTTCCTGTGCACCGTACTGCAGGGAGCCTACTTCAGCAGGGAGTTGGACTAGATGATCACAGAGGCCCTTTCCAACCCCTATGATTCTGTGATCTTCCTAAAGGCAAACTGTTCACATTTTGACACTGCAGCCAAAGATAGGTGCTCATAACTACAGACAGATTTTTGCATCTTGAGATCTCCTGTGTAATGCATCCTGCTCAACTTCACACAGCAATTTCCGTAATAAATCTGGACTTATCATTAAAGCAATAGTCACAGCTCTCATATGGACCCTGCCATTCATCTGTACTGTACCTTTTAACAGAATAGATAAAAAACTGTTTACTTATCTTTGCTGGTTAAACTTTCACAATTCAGATTCTTTCAAGTATTCAAATTTGTGATGAATTTTAGAAAACATAAAAAACTGTGGGCTTATCCATCAGAGTCAAATGTCTGTCTTAGAGAAAATATGCCTTATCACTATTAAACTTGTAACCATTATTTGGACTGGCAGAACAAAATAAGGATTCTATAACAAACAGATGAGTATTATGCAAAACTCAGTGGTTCTGACCAGGATTCATGCTGAGAATTTGTATCCTTAACTATACAACATATATAATGTTAGAGCTGAGTAAAAGAAAGGAGAATCAGCCTTTGGCTTCAAAGGCTGCTTCCTGTTTCCAATCCTAGGTGAGTCAGGCATGCTGGTCTCCACATGAAGAAAATCTGAACACGATCAACAACCTAAAGCAAAGAACACAATGGTGAAGGCCAACCAAGCCCTCCAACAGCAGAAGCAAAAGGGGACATCATGGAGTTCAGATGAAGCACGAGGGTGCGTAGGTGCAGCATGCCCACTGTGAATGTTTCCAAAAGCTGTTTGGATCCACAGGCAGCACAGCCTTCCCTGTCTTCTCTGTCACTCTTATTACCCTGGGTATTATCTACCCTGTGGCCTCTAAACCATGCAAAGAAAGAAAACACAGTCCCTGTCTCATAGATTCTACCAACTTAGAGAAATCAAGATACTGGTCCTTGCATGATAGGAAAGAAAAATGGGACTCACACTGTCCAGAGGCAAAATGGTGTTTCGGAAAAATGGCTGCACAACAACTGCGAAGTCCTCACGCTGTTCGTACCGACCACTGTTGACCAGCTGTAAGGCTTCAGCCTGTGGGGAGTTGCATGGTTGGAAACAAGAAAAGAATTCGCAAGGTTCATCTACCATTTAACAGCTACTGTAAAAATATGCATATTACATTTTTTCAGTGTAGGTGGGCATAACTTAGTACAAATCCAGCTGAATAGTATTAAACAGAGAATGGCAAAGAAAATAATCTGGAAGAGATTTTCATGAGAAAAATGTAAAGAAGCCAGGACATTTGGAAAAACAAAGTTGCTTAACTTTAAGATACAAACCACAGTTTGCGCAGTCAAAGAAATCAGTGCTTCATAAGCACAAGAAGAAAAAACGTCCAGAGAATTAGAAAAAGGAAAAAGGCCAAACTTTTTACAAGAGACAGATGATTGGGAACACGAACTTGAGACATGTGGAATTTTTCAGAAAGGTGTGCTGGAAGTAAAATAAAATACAAGCGCTGAAAAACACCAGCTACTTTTGAAAACTATGGCTACAGACGATCATACAGATAATGAAACCGCCTTCTTAATACCTTCCAGCTTATGAGTATAAACACTAAAGGTCCTGGTCATATCTCAGAACAGTTCTAGTCCCACTTCCCTAATAAAGAAAAACATCCACCTGGATAAGTTTATGTGGGTGTTTTCCAAGGTGGATTTTTTGAGCTTACGTCGGATCAATCAGACAACATCTACTGCCATAGAAAGAATAGAACTGGAGAACATACAGTGGTCTGATAGCGATCCCTGCATTCACAGAACTAATGATGGAAAAAGCTTCTGCTCCAATGGCTATTTATAGCCTTTGTTAAATTTGAGTGTAACTTTTCATAGCCTCTGGCTTAAGATTCACCAGACAATATCAGGTTAGTTTCAATTCCTTCGCTAAGAGTTATGAGAAAACTGCCAATGCAAGTTAATTTGTTATCCTTGCAGTAGCACGTCAATTCCTGGAAGCTATCCATTAGATTTCTAATGGATGTATACAAACAAAACAGCCATCACTAGCAACTCCTTTCCAAACGTCCAAACAGCAATGGGAAACAGAACTAGTTGAGCTCAGAACTAAGCTCAAAAGCAGAAAGACTTGCATTGCTGCTAATCAGCTAGCAGGCCAGGGTTTTAATCAAACTGCAGCCTAGCTGTTTCCCCAATCACTCCTCTCAGTTCTGAGGTTTTGTGTGAGAGAAAGGGGATTGAAGGAAAAGATAAAAAAAGAAACACAGGTGAAGATGACTAGTTACAGAATCAGACTGTTACCTGGAAATCTCTGTTGACTCTCTTAATTTCTTGTAGATCAGAAGAATTTTCTTTGGGGTTTAAGAAACATGGGCAAAAATTCCTTCAATGAAAGAAATACTGAAGTTAAAAGCCAGCCTATGCAGCACTTCAGTAACGTGTCTGATACAAGAAGCTCAGAACAGCTACTCAAAGCTTACAGGCAGGAAAGCCTCCTTGCTGACTTTGACACAGATACTTCAGGAAAAAAAATGTCCTCATTGACTTCATTTTCATTAAACACTTGCCACAGCCAGGAAGAACTGCGGGATTCACAAGTCTTGAATGTCAGACACAAATGCACTCGTTGTGCCACACGTTAGCAGCATATCATGTTTTTGAATAAAAACACCCTACATATAGACACACAGGAGAGTTCCAGAAATCTGAGAGTTTAGAAAAGAAATTGTTCATGTGATCTGACTCCTTGGACTACTGTATTTCATTCTCTTACTCTCATATCAAGCGGTAACTTGTGCTTCACTGAAATCACAGAAGCACAGAATTGTAGGGGTTGGAAGGGACTTCTAGAGATCAATCTAGTCCAACCCCTCTGCCAGAGCAGGCTCCCTAGACTGCACAGGATTGCACAGGAAAGAATTAATATGAAAACATCAAGCAAGACAGTCGATTCGCTAATATCCCATCTAGTCTGTTTCAGCAGTTAATCACTTCTATTATTCAAAATCCATGCCTTACTTCATTTCAATTTATTAGGCATCAGCTTCCAACCAATGGTCTTTGTTAAAAGTTTCTCTGCTAGATTAGAGAGCCTTATGCACACTTTACATGGACATAAAACACAACCATATTGTCTCCTCTGAAGGCATGGCTACTTTATAAAACAAATCCCACACTCTTCTTGGAGTTATTATTTTGGTCTCCTCCATTTGGTGGGAGATGCAGCTCCAGGTCTCGCTTTCTACAGCCTAACCCACACAATAGGTAATGCAGCACTGAATACATGGAGAGGCATCAGGGATATCAGTCTGAG
Organism: Aquila spilogaster; assembly: GCA_024606505.1. Classification (NCBI taxonomy): domain Eukaryota; kingdom Metazoa; phylum Chordata; class Aves; order Accipitriformes; family Accipitridae; genus Aquila; species Aquila spilogaster. The sequence continues at coordinate 23,025,704 of JANHGO010000027.1, forward strand.
CTGCTGAGCAGCAAATGGCCAGGCATAAAAGGCACTAAGGTCAGTAGTAAGGCAACTGTGTGGTGATTTATGCCGTGATATGTTGCCTTAGAGCTAAGGAACGCAATGACTGACCACGGTCTACAGGTGCATGCTTTTTAGCTGAAGTATTGGAAGGAGCAATAGAAACTCAATGTGAACTAGTGTATTCATGTAAAGGCAGCAATAAAAGTAGCTCAGAATGGTCAATGTGGCTATCCCTACTGCAGCAACAGTTTAGATTGATCAGAACAAGCAAACAAGCAGAAACAAAACTCAAAGGCAGTTAAAGGTGAAGATTTGTTGTGTTCACTTACTCTTCTGTCAGAACGCACTCCAAAGAGCTTGCTGCCACCTGACGCAGTCCAGAAATCTCGAGTATCTCCACCATGTTGATAAAGACTCTTGGGAGCTGCAGGGATTATAATAAGCAGACATACCGAGTCAGAGAACATGATACCACTACAAAGGGAGAAAGAAGTGCCATCCGTAGGTCAGTGAGTCAGTGCAGACTGCACTGACTGCAACCAACAGCATGTGCAAGGGTAATGTATAAAGAGAGGGAGACATATAGTGGATGTCAGCCAAAAAATTCCTGGCAGCTAGTACAAACTAGCTGAAACGCTGCTTTGCTCCCTGGGGCATTTCCATTTTCTCTAGGGTAAATGAAACTTTGCATAGTAGGTTCAGCCATCAGCACTGGCAGTAAGGCTGCACTATGTTTGATCCACAGCAAAAACACTGTGAAACTTGGTTGTCCTGAAACTGCAACACATTTTCTCAGGGCATTATCTAACACAGTTGTTCGACTGCTCCTCAGTGCTGCATTATGATCTCAGCTCTTTGGAAGATAATCTTGCATGAAACATAATCACTGAAAGTCTACCAGAGGTGAGAAAAACACAAGTGTGCTTGCCAGGAACATAGTTTGCTAGGGTATCTTTAAAGCTTACCTCCTTGTAGAAAATATCCAGAGTGTCCTGGAGGTGCTTTACATAGTTTTGCACTGAATATGCTTCCTATGTAATTAAAATAAATAAAATAAAATAAGATCAGTATTCTTTCAATAACCCAGAAGTTCAACTGTTTCATCTGAGCAATGGAGTCCCTAGTAGCAAGGCAGTGCACGAGGAGATATACCAACACAATGCTCCTTTCTGCTTCTGATGGCAGGTATATTTTTGGAACGAGAGGTTTACTGCCACACGCGTACAGGTTGTATAGTGCACAAGCACTAACACATTCACTTAATCTCTACAGAAAATCTAAAGGTATGGAAGAGTTCTTGGCAGGATCTTTCCTTGGTGGATAAACAAAACCCATAGGCAAAACAACTCTGAGTGTACTTATAGAGGTTTAGCCACAGGGGCAAAGACTCCATGCAGAAGTCTTTAAAGGAAATAGATCAAAACTGAGAGAACAATCCTCAGTTATTTCAATGAGCTGGAGCTCAGGCCCTCACAGTGCGTGCTATGGGAACCTCTTCAGAGGGGGTGACCACTGACAGCTAGATTAAGACATCTTTTTCACCATAAACTGATGCTACTTCATTTGATGTCATTCTGAAGCAAGAAAGAGACATCTCCAGTAATTATTGCATGGAGACACTTTCCAGAATAAATTTTCACTTGTGTCCCTGTAACAACAAACATAAGGCACCATACTTCTTGAGTGCTTTGTCCAGTCAAGCTGGAAGAGCTCTTCGGTTTATACTTTGCTTTGATCAGTATGGGGCAGATTGCTGGTTTTTAAATTGTGCATTACTCCAGACCTGCAGTGCCTCAAGATTAAAAGCTGCGTGCTTCTTTCTTATACAACACAGATGAAAGGAATTGTAGTCCTAAGTTCTTTCTAAACAAAGAGGAGCTTTGGCTTATGGAGAGAGAGAAAGGTTAAATTTCCAGGGCTGGGCTCCTGCCAAGTGCCCAAACAAGCATGCCTGCTTCAGAGATACAAACCTTATCCAAGCAGTACTGACACAGGTCATTGCCTCCAATGAAGATAGTGATCAGCTTCCAATCCTCCTTGAAGTTAATCTTCTGGTGGCACATAAAATAAACAGATTTCTGTGTTTGCTGCTTAGACTTGCGGGGGTAACATTTACAGAGGGGGATGAAGAGGGGGTACAGAATGTACAGCAGAGCAGCCCAAAAGAGGCACAGTGAGTTAAGACAGAAAAATCATAGCATGGTTTAGATTGGAGGGGACCTTAAAGCCCACCCATTTCCAACCCCCTGCTGTGGGCAGGGCTGCCCCCCACCAGCTCAGGCTGCCCAGGGCCCCATCCAACCTGGCCTTGACAGCTCCAGGGATGGGGCACCCACAGCTTCTCTGGGCAGCTGTGTCAATGCCTCATCACCCTCTGAGTGAAAAATTTCTTCCTAACATCTAACCTAAATCTCCCCTCTTTTAGTTTAAAGCCATTCCCCCTTGCCCTATCAAAGAAAAGCATCCGTCTGGGGGAACGTGAGAACTGTTCGCTAGTCTAGCTGCAGCTCACCTCGGCTTTTGTAAGGAAATCCCTTTCAGCAAACAAGGACCATCAGGGCAGCTGAGCGTGGAGCCCTGCCAGCAGGTGTGCTGAAACAGATACTGGCTTTGGGGCACTGTGGGGACAGAGCTGGGGTTGCTGGAGTGGCTGGTGAGAGCCGGGGAAGCGTGCTGCCGGGGATGCTGCCAGCTGGGCAGGCATTTTGCCCCGCGGGCAGGCAGGGAGAGAAGCACCCCAGGGACCGGAGAGCGGATTAAAATAGCGGAGTCCGGGAGGCCTGTGACTTCACCGAGCTCATATAAGGGCAGCTGCAGCACGCACGTCACCGCGCTGACAATAGGCGCTGCTGAGAGCCGGAGCTCAGCAAAACATTTTGTAGCGTTCCGAACAAAGAAAGGAATCGAAGGCAGCTATTTTTAGAGCGCTGCATTTACATAACAAACAGCTGCGAAAGGATCCCGCAGATAGAGGAAGGGCCTGGGAATCACCCACGGGTCTGAATTCTCCTCCTCAAGCAACGCTTTGCTCAGAAAGCGTTGCACGAAGTGTGGCAGGGATTTCCCCCCTCTTTTTTAAAGATGCATAAATAGCAGTGAATAAAACTGAGATCTAGAGCCATGTAGTGCTTCACTGAAGAGCCACGGCAGCTCCCTGCACTGCCAAACGTTTGGTAGCGCAAAGTAAGTGACTGCGCGGTGAGCACACAGCATCCATCAGGAGCGCTGGCACACAGGGATGCGTGCTTTGACAAACCCTGCTTGTTCAGTACCTTTCTTTCCCATTCAGTCTGAGCCAAGGAGCACCAGGCTCTCCTATTCCCTTACGGACACTCTATGAAGCAACAAATCACACTGACAGTGACTAGCACAGCAAATTCAGACCATGGTTGGAGCAGGACAGCCTCAGCTTTCTCCCACGTTTCCCCCCACACCCCAAACTTCAGCACTATCCACTGTGTTAAAAGCCCTTTGCAGCCCCCAGTGGAGCAGGAACAGCGGGTTGGTACACAGTCCTAGATCCCTGACCCTAAAAGCTTGAGATGTGGCAAGGATTTACTCCACCATGAGGATTTTGGCCACCAGTGAATCACTTGCCTGTTTCAGGGGGCCTAATCTCCCGGGAGGATTTCATGCCCTCTTTCCTAATATTGCCATTCCCCAGACTCATACTCAGAGCAAAGAACGTGACTGATGTTGGTCACTAAGGCCCCTGCTCCAACGACATATTGTTTGGCCTTTACGAGTTCCACTTTGAATGCTGCTGCTTACTCATAGCCCTGTGATTTCCCTGGATCCTCCAGATCTCCTCCTCCTCCTCCCCACTACCATTCTCACAACTCCCAAATGCTTCTGCCCTTTGCATTTGCACACCACCTGGGTGGATTTGCATAGGTAACTTTTATTCTCCTGATGATAGAGACTGATCCCTAGTTGCTTATCTTGGAAAACACAGCAGAGATGAGGACACTGACTTTTCTCCAATCAATAAAGAACTCTATTCAGTTGCCCAATAAATGGGGACCACGGGAGCACTGAGGTGCAATCTGAGGTCCCTGCTTCGTTTCTTAGGTGGAGTCCGCTTACCGAGCTGCTCCTCATTAGCTCCACCAGTTCACGTGCTTGGGCTGGCATATCTCTGTAGGAAGAGGACAGAAGGATTTTAGATGCACGCTCTGAAAGCTTGTCATCATTTTCTCTTGCACTCCTTATTTCAGGGAATGCTAGGAGCAGCAGAAACGCATATAGAGAAAGTGATGCTTCAGAAGGAAGAGTAGTGACCAGAGCAGCAGCAGTTGCACAAACAACCTGATCTAAAAGAGTTTCAGCTAGGACAGCTGCCAAGTGGCTGTCAACTGGGATGGATTCTTCCCATCTCAGAGTAGGCTTAAGTGCATTTTATTTAGAGAAAAACACTAATGCCCAGATGTACAGAGATATTTAGCTGCATAATTCCTTTTGAAATCTAGTAGTGTTTACACAGGAGTTGGGCACCTTATCAGCTTTCCTGATCTGGCCTTCAATCCCTACAGCTTGTCTGGAGGATATTGCCTATACTGTGGAACCACTGGGCTGGAGGTCAGCTCTGTGCAGGATGCAACATCCATACAGCAAAGCACAAATCGTGCTGAGACACCAGCTGGAGACTTGAGCTCCTGACGTACTGGGATGAGACTGTGCTTGCGCTAATCAGTCCTGCATTTTGCCAGCAGCTACACAAACAGGGCCACATTTATGTGCACTCCCAGAATCACACTGAGCTCAGGTCACTCACAGAGCAGTAGCCGCACAGGCATTGCTTGCTACCTTGAAACGCTCTCACAGAGGATTTGATGACTGTTAAAGGGGTTACAAAGTCCCGGAAACAAATTCCATGAGTAACCACAGAGCAGGCACAGCTTATGCAATACAAACTCATATGTTCTTGTCCTTAACAGACTAGTGGTGTTTTCCTTCAAGAGGAAAATGGAATTTTTTTCCAGATGCTCACTCAGTTCATTTTCTTGACACTGCAGATGAGGAAAGCTTTCATTGCAATTTGGTAACAGTGAGTTTCTATTTGTTAGTTTGAGGCACATTTCCCAGAAATCAAGGAATAACTGAGAGGGTCATCAGCTTTTTCTCATTACAAACAGCCTGAAAGTGAATGAGGAAGTTGCAAACTGAAGGCTGGGCAGAAGAAGGTACTGATAGAAACCTCCTCTCTTCGTTTGTCTTTTCTGCACTGAATTTTTGAGCTAATGCCTCAGTTATGTTTCTATTTTAGAAAAATGATTTAGAAATTTAGAAAAAGAATAAAATTAAATTTCAAAATAATGTCTTTAAACATATATATAATCAGAAATCAGACCACAGAAACATGCACAATACAAACAGATCGTCAGCATTAACTCAGCCTTAATACACAGCTCAAGGACAATCTGCTAGTGCATCAGTTCTCCCGTACCCCTTTGCTCTTTCTTGGTTTCAGTTGCACTTACCGCGAAGTCGCACCTCTCTCGGCAGCATTGAATCCAGCCGCTTCCTTGCTGCTGCCAGTGGAGAAGCCAAAGAGGTTTGGACTGAATTTTTTCAAGATATCTTAAAAAGAGAAGAGACAATGTTTAAACATCCACGGTACAACTGGCAGTAGACACACCTGCTTTGGCGACTTCAGTACTGCAAGTATTTCTCCCTGTGGCCTCAAGGGCCAGGGCCTGGCGGCCCCAATGACACCCAGGTCCCAGGGAACTAGCTATTATTGACAGTGAGTGCCAGAGTAATTGTGGTTACATCCCTTCATGTACCAGGAGCAGATGCTCCGAAGGTGAACCTCTACCTCCCAGTTCCCCCATCTACCCATGAAGATCATATTTATTGCAGGGAAATGAATTCTATCCATGTTTACAGGCTTTAGTGAAACCCTCAGCAGCAAAGCACGATGCCTCCTGCAAACCGTTATTGTTACTGTGTCTGTAGTGCTGTCTGAAACCTCTTTATAAAGTCTCACTTACAATGCTGCATGCATAATGAAATGTATTTTCTATTTTTCCTTAAGCACAGTGTCCACGGTACAAGACAAAGCATATCAGTTTTTATTACCAACAGCGTCAGGTATTGTCAGACTGTTCCACAGCATGGATCACATACAAATAGATGAACCACTGTGAACCAATTCCCCTCTAATTTATGGTCACACTGACCACTTAGTGGTTTCTATGGCAACTACAGGGACCGGTTACACGGCATGCTAAGACAGGAGACCTATAGCATTTTTAGATTTTTTGAGTGCAGTGTCGCAGCTTGAAAGCATTGAGAGAAATCAATGGGAAATCATAACCTTGCCAGTGATCTTTTCTAAACGGACTGCTAATTGTTTCATAATCCTTCATTTGCCCACAGCCATTGAGCACTACACTTGGTAACTGGAAAACACCATGAAATGAAGAAGGAACAGATCTGCCGTGGAGTCCTGCCACCTACAGTACATTTACTCTTCATCATTTCTGTCAAAAGGATGCATCGGCCACATGCAGATTCTGTAATGCGGAGGGGCTGAATTAGCTTTGCAGTTAGGAAGGTCAGTCTGGGTTTCAGCTGTGACTCAAGTGAACGGCTCCCATTCACAACAGATGGTGATGCCCACCGTTTGCAAGGAAAGTGTGATCATTTCCAGATGTTTTTGAACATCCACTTGGACTGCTTTCAGACTAATAACATGCTTTTCCCCCTACTCATGCTGTTTTTTTCAGGATACTCACTGGGTAAAGTGGTTTGGGTCTCCAGGGTGCCATCACCTCCAACACTACAAAGGGAAAGCACAGAATTACTGACTAGGAATAGTTCTGCAACCCTTTTATTGTCAACATACATTGCTGCTGCAGCCCAGTAAGGTATACTTAACTCAAACTGAACTAAGAATATAAAACAAGCCACAAGACAAGTAAGAATTCAGGAAAAGTACTGAAAAGAGATTTCAGATTAAATCAAGTAGGGTTTCATCTCAGATAGAAACTATACCTATAAACTAGGAATGGAGCATACAGGAAGAATTAATTTTTTTACATGGACATGCTGGGATGCCCATTGTAGGAAGGCATGTGACCTTGATGAAAATACATTTGTGTGCATTTATGCATAGAAGAGACTGTATTATATGTTCATTATCCAGCTATCTGGAATTTTGCAATGTTGATGATGAAAAAAAGCTTCTGCCTCTACTGTTACCAGAAATCAGTTGATCATGGAACTCTTTTTAAGACTCAAGCTGGAGTGTTAGAAAGCAGGCATTCTTTATTCTCAGTACTGGATACACAAGTGGATCCTCCCACCTAATCGTGCATACCTAGTACAAAAGTTCTTCAGCTTGCATACATTACTTGAGTTACACACGCAAAGGTTTTCCCAAGCAGTACATACATATTCAATACTTCCCCCATAATCATTAACATAGGGTTCTGCCTCCTTGCACATGCTCGGTCTTTTTGTGGTGGTTATCCTGAGACCCTCAGGATGAAGTCCATACTTTTCCTCACTGTGTTTGCTGGTTGAACCCTGTCTTCACACATGCTCAGTTAGCTCCTTGCCTTGATCGCACAATATTTGCTTTCACAAAATCAGCTGATTCAAGCAGAACTTCCTTATCTACTTGGTACAAGGAGTTCAGTGTATCATCGTTATCTACTTGGTACAAGGGTACAGATTCTTCCTGTTTTCTAAACAAACTACAGGGCTATCCATCAGTGAGCATTAGCAAGCTTAACAGTATCGCTACAACTTGTATCACTACCATTCAAATAATGTCTGTGTGCATAAAAAGTGCTCTCATATACAACCTCCCTCTCTGACATGGGGGAAGCACAGAGTACAGAAAGGACAGATGAAGAAAGGAGTGTATACATGAACTTGTTTATCATATATACCGTTCATGCTTCTGCCCGTATGAAGCAGGCCGTTTCCTTACACACTAATGTGGACATTGAAATTCACATCCTCTCTAGCATATATTGTCATTGCTTGCTTTGTAATTGCAAATCTATTTGAGACATCTTCACTGAATAATGCATGTGGTGCTCTCACCACGTTCATGCCAATCAGCACTCACATAGCATTAAATGCTGCTTTTGGTTATCGCAACAGCAGCAATAGACTGGGCACAGGACCCTGCTGGTAGCAGTCAGTTCTCATTTGAAAAACAAACAAAAACCCAACGCCACAAAAAATCACTCCCTTTCTCTTCCAGTTCTGACTCTCTCAAACTTTTAACCAGCGATACTCAATCTCAGCATCCTGCCCATATATTTACTCTCTGCAGGGAGAAGTTTGTTTAATAGGAGTAGAATTTTGCTACTACACTTGTAGCAGCACACCCCTTTGTCTGAGATGCCTCGTTCCCATTATCTTTAGGATGCAACCACAACCACATACACAACCAGGTGACCCACGCTTTTAACTGTGTCTGCAGATGAAAATACCAGAGAGAAAATTGAGCATATTTACCTCCAGGAACATCCCCTCCAGTCCACTTGTGGGTCAGTTGTGCAGGCTCCTGCTGCAGTCTGGAAAGGATGAAAAGAATAATTTATAAAATACCAGAACAGGGTGCTGCAAGTTTAGGGAGGACAGAGGATGTTCTTCAGCTGAAGAACTTTAGTAACGTTATTCTGCATCCAGCCAAGCTTTTCCAGTATCTCCTTTACAGCATAAGCATTCCTTGTCCTCATTCAACAGCACACGCTGGCCTCTGGGTAGTCCTGCATCTCCCATGCTTCAAATTCATGGCCTTATCCTCAAGTGAAGGCAGCTCATTTACACAGCAGACGTTGGAGCAGAAGAAACACAGTCCAACCAGCATGCATCAGACTGTAAGGTCTTTGGAACTACATATGGCACTGGAACTACAGCTCTAATATTAGTATAAACAAATCAAGGGGAACCAGATTACCATCTACAGCTTTGCATTTATCTGGATTTTTCTGATGGAAACTGCTTCAATTCTGGCACGTCCTGAAGAAAGCCAATGTTGAGAGGCTTAATAATACAGGGACAAGCACAGAGGAAAAATTCCCAGTCAGTTTTAGCTGTAAATAAATCAGTGGAGGGGCTGTTTTTTAAACTGCCAAGAAAACAAATCTTTGGTGAAAAATCCACTTTTCTCTGTTGGACTCAGCCTGGAAGTCCAACACACAGACGTAGTGAGGTGTAGGCGGGATTTTTATTTTTCATTTTTGCCAATACAGATAAAAGTGTTGGCATATCTATTGCTTTCACCACGCGCTGTGGCTGAGAGGTTGTACAGATGCATTCTAGCCAGTGACGTGACTAAATTGCTCAATGTTCCATTAATCTCCAGCTGCATCTGGACTGAGAACAGTCTTCCTGCAGTGTGAACTTTATCACGATTTAGTATAGAGGAAAGTCATCAGAGCAAAGAACACGGTGATGGATTTGAGCGTTCACAGGACTGGGATAGAACGCTTTTATTATTTTGACTCACTTTCGTGACAGCAATAATGAAAATAGGTTATTCTGCAGCTTTTTAGTTTATAAATGGTTTCACTATACTATTCAAAAAGCCCTGCGTCCTGGTTTTGGCTGAGAAGGAGTTCTTTCTTTTCATAGTAGCTGATATGGTTCTGTGTTTTAGGGTGAAAATAGCACTGATGTTTTCATTGTTGCAGAGCGGTGCTTGCACAGTCAGGGCCTTTTCTGCTCCTTGTGCTGCACTGCCATTGAGGAGCTGGGGGTGCACAAGGAGCTGGGAGGGGTACAGCCAGGGCAGCTGACCCAAACTGGCCAAAGGGATATTCCATACCACACGACACCGTGCCATAAAACTTGGGGGGATTTGGCTGGGGTGGCAGTGCTGCTGCTTGGGGACTGGCTGAGCATTGGTTGACTACTGGTGAGTAATTGCATTGTACACCAATCACTTGGTTGGTTTTGTCTGTTTTTTTTTTTTCTTTTTTTTTCTTCCTCCTTCATTTCTTATTAAACTGTCCTTATCTCAACAGACAAATTCTCGTATACCATTTTTAATTCTCTCCCTCCTATCCCTAGGGGAAAATGGGCAAGTGGCTTTTGTGGTATTTAGCTGCCTCCTGGGTTAAGCCACAACATCATGTTATCAACGCAGCCATCAATACTGACTGCATTCAGGGCTCTTGGAGAAAATACCAGGAGGAAAATCAATGCATTAGGGAACCAAGACAGATCTTTGCTACAGTCCCACTGTACCAGGGATGAAGTACAAAGTATGCGTTGCTGCTGGCTATACTAAAAAATTTATGTGCATGTGTGTTCATACGTGTGAGAAATATTCGGTCTTCTCTCTCTATGCCCCTCAACCAGCACTACATTCCACAACAAAAGCCCCAGTCACACCTTGCTATGGCAATGGCAATGAAGAAGAACGGCATGAATAATGGCAATATGAAAAGCTGCCTTGCTATGCTGTTGAGACAAAAACCTCAAGGAGCAGAGTCTGGCCCTTCTGACTAGGAATCTCTGGGAATTCTCTGGGAATTTTCATGTACTAAAAATGAAATTTTTAAAAAGAAGAGATATATGTCCATTGGAGGAGGAAATCAGGCAATTTTAAGTGCTGCCAATGGATAGGAGGGGGGTTTGCAGAGTCATTACTGAGGTCTTCTAAGAAAAGCTCAGAGCTCAGTAGGAGGGAAGCCAGGATTACTTCAGGTCAAGCAAAATGAGTTTTCAGAGCTAATGAGGAGGTGAAGACATACATGCACACCTGCCTGTCAATAAGCCTGATCATTTGAGAGCTGTAGTCCATTCAACTCCCTCTGAACTCTGCAGGAACTGAAGCTGCTAGAATGCGCACAGGTGTAGCTCGGAAGGTAAGATTCACGTTGACACCAATACCTGCCTTCATATCGTGCCAGAACAATTCTGTAGTGCTGTGCAATTCTGGAACTCTTTCTCAGAAAACTTCAGTGCAGATTGGCACTATTCCCTGTTATTCTTTTCTTGGACCTTTCTTTTCTGAGACTATTCTTCTCAGTTTGCGTTTCTTGGTACATTAAATACATCATAGCTTTAACTGCAAGTTAAAATTAACCCAAGAAGCAACATCTGAAAGCAAACTTCTGATATACTGAAGTGTCAGAATTATCTCAAGTGAGAAACACTTTGGTCTGTAATCAGTTATTTCCCTAGGAAATTTCATCAAGACCTCTTGTTGCATGGAAAATGGCAATTGACTCTTCTTATGTCAGAAAATACTGTTACTGTCAGGCAGACATTTCCCTTTTCTAAAACACTTGAATAAACTGTGTGCAATAGAGAATGTGATCCAATTTCTGTTCTGGCCTGAATTATTCATTACTAGATTACTCAGTTGTCAGTGCCAGTGTCACTCATATCCCCTTAGGCTATTTCTTTGCAAAGGGACACAAGTAGATGAGCTTTTCTTTGCCAGACAAAACAGTTTGCTTTCTATCTGATGATGACTGACATAACCACTTAGAGGTAGAAATCAACACTTACTCTTCTCATTCTATACCTGGAAATACATCAGTACTTACAGTCAGGGAATCTCCCAGTGCTCCAATGACTTTGATGTCAGCAGGATGTATCTCATGTACTAAAAAGCAGTAGGAGAATAAAAAGCATAGTAACTGATAACTGACACAAAATACTGTTTATCAGAATAAAGGTCCAAGTCTTTGGTTTCAACCTGATGTTATTTTTACAGACTTTTAAGGAAAATGAGCTTCAAGTTCTATATGCCTGCCAGCCAAAATGTATAACTTCTTGCCAATTGTTTGCAACAGTGTGCTTAACCAACAAGGAAATAAATGAACCTTAAGACAGCTATTCAAGTGTCATCTTAGGAAAAAAAAAGGAAAATGAATTAGATATGTTCAGGGTTTATTTTTAAGATTTGGGTCATAGATCAATACTTCCCATTAGCAATCTGCCCATGATGCCTTCCAGTTATGCACGACACTGCTACTATGCTACTGATAAGGCAAGGTAGGTCAAACTTGCTGAGCAAATAACCTACCTAGACAACTCTAATCTTCCACATCTCTATATGTGATATATGTATATGATAAATATGATTGCATTTATCCACCTGCTGCATTGTAGAACTCATTGTCTGTGCCAGAATGGATGTTCCTATTTTGCAGTTTGATATATGTTTTTATTGTTTTCACTCTATCTGGAATTTGCAGTTTCGAGACTATTTTAAAAACACAAGACGATATCTTTCCTGTTCAGGATTTTAGCTGATAATTTCATTCTCACCTGATGTTGGGACACGACTGGATGGAGTCTTTTCAGAACATGACAGGTCACTGCCCCAATTCTGAAATGACAGTTTGTACAACCGTGTCACCTTTTAGTTAGAAGACAACGTGGAATACATATATGGTTTAATTGCATGGTGAAGGACAAGACCACATTTGAAAACAGATCCTAGTTCGGTTCCTATGTAGCTCAACAGTCATAGAATCATTAAAGTTAGAAAAGATCAGAGTTCTGTGGAATGCTGTCCACCAGAGGTAATTTAATGTTTGAAATTTTCTAGCAAAAATATATCATTTTGCCAAAGTCAAGACATAGAATCTAGAAAAATTATTTGTGACAAGGTTCCATAAATGGATACTTTTCCCCCTTTCTACAGTCTAGAGATTTTGTTGTGATCTAAGAGGTGGCATCTTCAGGCTTGAGAACCTGTAATTGTTGTAATATCTGCTTACGCTGATATCAGACATGACCTACTTGAAGCAGGAGGCTGTATGAGGGATGCCTTGAGGTTCCCCTCCAGCCTGTATTACTATTGTGATTGCACAATCCTGTCCTTCAGAGAATATATAAACATGGACCAGTGGTCTTCAGAAAGTATGGTTAGCAGCATAATAGGCTCTACTATCAACCACCTAGTTAAAGGTTGACTCCAGAAGCTAGAAAGGATAGCTGGGCTTATTTTAGGGTCAAACAGGAAGCTGCTTGTGTACTCTCTCTACTATTTCTTTCCTTCACCTTATCACTTCAGAAGTTATTGCAGCTGAGATTCAGTAAGTACAGCAATTGCCATTAAAAGTATAACTAGCTCTACAGATTAAAAATCTCATTTCAACATTACAAACTATGGCTTGCTGAAACAATATTAACTGTTTCTCTTTGTAACCCTCAAGGCACAGAGAGATTTTCATAATTTAGATAGGCATGAAGACCCCCTCAGTATGTTCAGCTACATGGTTGAATTTGACTGCTGTCTTCAGCCATATCTGTATTACCAAAGCTGAGCATTCCTTTCATGTCTGTAGCCAATTGTCAAGAGCAAGTTTCTGCCCCATTTCTTCAAGCCCAACACAAAGTTTGCTTAATCTGTAATTTGCTATGGTAGTTGCTCAGTCACTGTGAAAAGTAAATCCCTTTGAGAACAGATCCCCATCAGATCCTGTGCAGCTGGCAGCACATGGAATAAATAAATATGACTGCCCTCTACAGGTTGAATCTACCTGAGGGCACGGAAGTACAGTGGCTCAAGAACATATAAGCCTTTCTTAGAACATCTGGGAAATCAGCATCCTAAATTCTCTTCCCCCTGTTGTAAGGTACTTGCAATACAAGTTAAGGATGCACTCCAGGCAACTTCCTGTAGAAAACAGCTTTAATGCAATTGCACCTGATACTATTCATTTTGTTAAACTCTTCTTGTCCTAGAAGCCAGATATTTGTTTACACAGAAAACAGTGCAATGCAAGATAGACTTTTCTGTCTGAAAATTACTGATAGGTTATCACTTTTATAAACTCAGGAGGATGTGTGAACAGTCAAACAGGGACAATTTTGTACAGCTTGTCAAAAACGCAGTTAAAGACACAACAGTTACCTCTGTTGGCTCATTGGTGGGAAGCACAGGAGGATTTGTGTAGTTGCTATTTTTATTTGTCCCCAGGAAGGAGTTTTTCTGTGACAAGGAAGGATTTAAAAAGTTAGAGAAATTAGGCAGTAAACACACGGCACACAACATCGCAAGTGATGTCAAGACAGGATATCACCAAAGATGTAATTGTCTACGCAGCAAAATGGGGATCTGGATTTCAAAACTGTATTCCATACCTTAAAATTCAGAAGCAATATTTCTCTTTAGTCTCTTATGGTAAAAATGATATATATGTCAGATCCTGGTTAGCAGTCTTAACATGCCCCTCTCCTAAGCCTTCTGCAAATTACTTAGACATTATCAGCTGTTTAGTCCCTTGAAAAGACGTTGTTGCAAAGTCTGGAGAAATACAGATGTATCTTCCTGTGTCACCAGAGAGTAATAAAAGATTGACTACTGTATGAATCACTTCTCCATCCAAGAGAGACTGTACAAATTGCATTGTTATTTTCGTCCCCTACTAACGCAACATGCATTAAGGAAGACAGGCACATTGTATAGGCTAAAAATCTTTGTAGGGATATGTAGTTATCTCAAGTAAGAGCAATTCTAGAGCAATTCCTTCCACAAGAAGGTCTAACAAAGCACTAAAATCAGAAAGCATATTTAATCAATTAAAATACCCTCTCATCTTTTATTTGCAGGGTTTTATCCTACTCTAAGTTGCCTTGATGCAAATAGTTTTCTTTGGTTTTTGGGCCCTCGCTGTCTGTCACACCTGCTGTTTTCATGGACTCACATCCAGATGAAGTAAGAGCCTAAAACCATACTCAGAAACAGTAAGAACAATAAATGGAATTTGTGAGTGTCCAGTTTCAATTCATTTACTATTCCTTTTAGTCATACAGAAGACAAAATCACAGAATCATAGAAAGACCTGAGTTGGAAGGGACCTGAAAGACCATCCAGTTCCTACCCCCTGCTGTGGGCAGGGCTGCCACCCACCAGGTCAGGCTGCCCAGGGGCCCATCCAACCTGGCCTTGAACACCTCCAGGAATGGGGCACCCACAGCTTCTCTGGGCATCCTATGCCAGGGCCTCATACTTACCCGCTGAGTAAAATGTTTCTTCCTAATATCTAATCTAAATCCAGTCTCTTTTGGTTAAAAACAAACAAACAACCACATTACTCTTTGTCCCATCACTACATTTCCTGATAGAGAGTCCATTTCCATCATTTCTGTAGGTCCCCTTAGGTAATGTAAGACCACAGTGAGGTCTGCCTTCTCTTCTCTAGGCTGAGGAAGCCCAGCTTGCTCAGCCTGTTTCCATAGGAGAGGTACTCCAGCCCTCCGATCATCCTCATGGCCTCCCCTGGACTCACTCCAATTTGCCCATGCCTCTACTGTGTTAGAGGCACCAGAGCTAAATGCAGTACTGCAAGTGGATCTCATGAGAGCAGAGTAGAGGGAAAGAGTGCCCTGACCTGCTGCTCACACTGCTTTTGATGCAGCCCAGGGTACAACTGGCTCCCTGAAAATGGCTAACTCAGTTCCTTTGTATCACTATTTCTTGTTCTTTACCTCACAGCTGAGTAGGGAAATATACTGGCATCTGTATCTATGACTGTTTTAAATCATAATAGGATTGTCATTTCTGAAAAAAAATGGCCATATATTCTTTGCGAAGGATATAAAAGTTTTCTATGACTATGTCTGAACAGCAGCATCTTTGAGTAGGGATGGACTAACAGAAAGAAATATAAAAATCCACATTGTCTGGCACTGAATAAGTTGCTAGGTTAACTTAAGCTGCCTGAAAAAATTACTGGGCAAAATGAAGCAGGATCAATTTAACTAAGTCTAATGATTTTTGAAACATGCTGATAAACAACCCAATAGATCTTCCCTTTCTAGCAGGATGGATGCAGTATAGACAAAATCTTTCTTTATGTCTTGAATAACTGTCTCCAGGCCTTATAGTACAAACCAGCTCCCCAGTCTGTTCAAGTTCTTTGGCCTCCTCATTGAAACTACTGAAGAACGCAGGTCATTTACTGCTGACTGCAGGGGTCATTTCCACATGCTGATACCTAACTGTACCATAAGTTCAGCAGCTTGTTTTATGAAGGTAGAAGTATCCAAAGAGCCTGAAACATCCCTGTTAGGGGCCAGGCCAGCAAAACCAGCTTTCCACTAATTCAGGACATAACAGATACTGGAATTTTCAGAACCGCTGCAGTGCCTGAAATCCATTGATTCTAATAGGAAAGTTAATTCATAGTATTCTATTTGCTGTTGAGCTGCCCATGTACTTCAGAAACGTATGTTTTCTGCTACAACTGAAAACACACAAATCAGCACGCTGTCAATCAGTATTCACTGGACCAAGGGATATCAAAACAGGCATAGTGAGAAAATCTGCTCATTCAGAGGTCAGCAGAAAGTTTTCAGCAAACTCATCCCAGACATACAAAATCCCTGCTTTCTGCGGGGCGCACAGGCACATACAGCCGCCTGATACCCGGCTTCCACAACACGGGGATATTTACCTGAGTCGGGCAGCTGAGGACAGTGTCAGTCACGAAGTCAAATGAGTCATCTTTCTGGCCCACAGGCTGCAGCTAGGAGGAAAAACAACACAGAATCAAAAAAACCCACACCACTGCAGCTGTCTCATTTCAAATTACATTTGTATAACAATTCTCATCAAAAGAATTTAAACACCATTTTCAGATTTTTTTAAAAATTGCTTGCATTTCCTGACCTTGATTTACCCAAGGCCGAAACGCTACTCAGAAGGAACATGGCAACTGCGTAACAAAACAGCAACTCTAGAAAGAAGTTTAAAATGGAAAGTGGAAAGCTATGCTGGATCAGCTTAAACTCCAGGAGGATTTTGGCAGGCACATGAAGTTCCTTGGAATCTTGCCAGAAGGCAAGCTTGTAAACTCTGTTCTCTTGCATAAAAGAGAAGACGCTAAGAATCCCTTTGTTCTTATTGCTAAGCTTCCTGATGGCATCTCCAACAAAAGACTGTTTATGTGCAGAAGATTAAACAAAATTTAAATAGAGGTACTACTTGATGATTGCAGGCAATCATGTTAGCTGCTAAGACATTACTTGGAAGGACATAGAAGATAGCATCCAGAATCTGAGATACTGCTTCTGACTGCAATGCTAATACTCCTACTGCACTGCAACTCTAACTAAATGGGATTGCCTAAGCAATCAGTAACAACTCGTTGCTAGATTTTATTTGTTTCCAAAGGTAGTAAAGTTAATTTGAATTAAAACTAATTATGAGTGATACACTCACAATAAGTAATCCATTTTGAATTGACATACACCGTTAACAATTCTTTATTCGGTAGTTTTCATTTAAGACCATAGAAACATCATCCTTATTAAACAGTGTCCTGACTTTCATGACAATGAGTGAAATGGATTTCAAGCTGCTCGGGTGAAATCAGGAATGACTGATCATGCACTGACAACACCCCTCCCTTCCCTGCAGGCTCTAAGAAGTAAGAGCTTCTAGATTGAGAGCAGCCAGAAACGTGAGAGTATCTGACTGGAAAGAACAAACAAGCACTGGGGACCCATTAGCAAGTTACAGAGTTAGCCAGATCCTCATTGCAATGTTTATTAGAACATTTTAATGGCAGTCAGGTCAGGCTAAAGATGCTATTGCAGGCAGAGCTTGTCACCTTACCATAGAATTCCAGAGAGCCCTGGCAAGCTGAGAATGGCCCTTCTGGTTTGGATGGAAGCAGTCAGGTGCAAAGTAGGAGATATCAGGATGGCCATCCTATACATGAAAGCATAAAGGACATTTAAATGCAGAAGAATTCACTGAGCTCCAACTGTGGATTGCTGAGGGTGGATCAGAACCAATAACAGGATATGCATTCTACCTGTCCTTGTCACTCCAAAGGAGGAAGTCTCATTAGTAGCTGGTGATAAACAGCATGCTTTGGCAGGCCCGCTAGCTACCAGAAATGCTTAACTAGAAATGTTTCTGCACATCCAATATCAGATCCACAAGGAAGAAGCAAAACCACAGTTTTGAGTTCAATCCCTAGTCTCTCTCTAGGTTCTGTGATAAAGCTGGGTTCCCCTCCTCAGCACATTATCACATCTGGCTACCCAGTTACAATTATGCTCTGCAGTATCCTTACATGTGAATGAGTATTTTACGGATGCTGTACCAGAAGGAGCAGAAAGAACCCATCTGCCTTTTCACAGCTGTGTTAGTTCTATAAATTTGAGAGGACCAAAAAGCAAGAAGTGTCCAAGAGAAAGCTGCCGAACTGACTAAGTATACCAATACAAACTCCTTTATGAACACAGCTGTACTTTAATGCAGATACTGGAGCATCTGAAGGAAGCGAAGTTTGGACATTTAAGTAACTTGGCTTCTGTGTAAGTTTTGAGAAAAGAAAGTTTATAATTAAATGCTTGAAATTACACCTTTTTGGTCATCACAGTCCTTCCTCAAAACTTGGCCGGGTTTTGATTCAGTGTGTTTGGGCAAGCTACCACCAAAATTTGAGTCTATATTTGATCTTTTGCCAAGTTTAGAGGCAGAGTTTTTAGTTCAGAAACTTCTGAATGCTGTGTGACATAAGAAAGAACAACACCCTGAACTTTCTTAAAATCTGAATTAATGCCTCTGAGATTATAAAAAAAATGTTCAGAAGTACTTTTCTTCTTCTATATTTATTTTTTTTCTCACCTTAGTGCCAAAGCCCCTAAGGATGGCTTTTCACAGGAGCCAGCTTCATCAAAAATTAAAGCCTATTTTTTCTTCCCCTTCCCCTGTGAAATTTTCAGCCAGTTCTCCAAATGTAAGAACTTTGTCTGTAGCAGCAAATGAACTTCTCAAAATTGTCACTAGCTATTGCTAGCATTTTCAGGACCACACTGGTTCAATAATACCAGTGCAATCCTTATTCAGTATTTTGCCCCATCTGTATTTTGCTCCAGGTGAGACGAGGAAGTACAGTTGTATCTGAAAAATTAGCAAGTGGAGTTTCAGTTTCAGAGAAGGCTTGGGTCACTTCCGAGATTCGTAGTTTTCTAGGGGCTTATTCAAAGAACTGAAATACAGTTGCCAATTACAGGAAAAAAACTACTACTACCTCTAGGCTGTATGTAAACTTACTCTACAGTCTCAGACAGAAAGTGAAGTTACAGGACACAAAGAGTAGGAGATGCTTAGTCTCCAGTGAGTAATGCAGCCAGGTTGCTTTAAGAGTTGTATCTTAATATCTCTGTCTTTTATTAATCATGTTATATTTTGAGAAAGAAAAATATTTACATAACTTGAGAACACACACAAACCAACCTCTTAACTCAGCTTTTGATTCATTTTCCAAAACAGCAACTCATATTGACAGCACAATATGTAAAAACAAAGAACTGATAACTATATGGAGAAATCTAATCTACTGGGCCAAAAAGCAACGAATTCTAATTAGAAAAGCACATGGCAAGCTGAAACAATTGTGCATACTGTCTCTATAGGCTGGACGCCCACACTTTGTTCTTTGCGTACAGAAGTCTCTTTATACCATACCTGACCAAGAGGAATCTTGGAATTTTGGAGGAAAGTCTGGATGACCACTGTGAAATTGTCATGAGTGTCGTATCTGCCAGACTCCACCAGTCTCTGAACACCAAGCTGCAAGAAACAAAAAACAGCCACCAATATTCCATCAACATCTGTGCATTAATAATTTTTGTTGTTTTATGCTTTTGGCTTTTTTTTTTTGTTGTTGTTAGTTTGCTTTTGAGAAAAAATACCTAAGAATCAGGAGGAAGCTTTTACTTGTTAATTGAAGTAACCAGAGACACTGGTAAAAGGTAAGCCTTGCAAAAGCGCTAAGAAGGCTGGAACACAATACTGCAATGGTTTGTGAGAGACAGGATTTTGATGACTGAACTCCTACCTATCCATCTGCATTAGGAAATGGTATTTTTCTGAAGAATTGTTTCTTGTTTTCATCATATGATGTTCTGAATAGCATCACATTACCTCCTTCATAGCTCACATGGCTCTCTTAGGTAAAATAGTGCTATGATTTGCTATAAACAGACAGGTTACTTGGTAGTGAAGAGTTCTCTCAACTGGAACCGAAGTAACTGCACCATTCTTGATAAACATACCTGGTAAGCTCTAGTGGCTTCCCTCACCATTGTTAAGTTTTCTGAGTTTTCTTCTCCTGTGAGAACACAACTACACATATAACTGTGGGAGAAGTTAGAGGAGAAAACAAGAACAAAGGCAGTTAGAAACATGAAAATGCAAAAGTGGTTCTTCGCCACCCAACATCCTCATGACACGCGAATAACAAGGACATTTGTACATTTTTGAATCTGTGAAATGTCTTATTGTCCTTGCCATTGCTTTCAGTTTCAAACCTCAGCCTTATTTACTGCCTCATATGAACTGTACTGTACACTGTGCTAAAGTCAGTTTGTCCCATTCATCACATCCAGGCATCCAAAGTCCTTGCATCCTGACACAGGTGCATGCCATTCCCTCTGGAACTAGAGAAGATATCATTAAAATGTACTGATTATATATTACCTCTGAGTTGATATCTTTTCAGGGCATCAGTGTGAGCAAAAAATGTAATTATATAATGCAATAAAGCTTCTGAAACAAGAGATACCTGTCTACTCTGCAAAAACACCACATTCCCTCAAAATGCTAGAAAATCTAAATACTTTTGGAATTCAACTCCATCTTGAGGTATCCTGTATCAATAACTTTAATCCAAGCACACTGAAACATAGTTTATATACATTATGATACAAGTTAGATTGCATTTTGACCAAGCTTGAGTTCACCCCTAATCCTGGTAAGTCTTCCCAGGTCCATATAAAATCTAGTGCAGCTAGGTCTTTTCCAGCCCCAGCCAAAATCCCATGCAAGCCCTGCCACCTCTGATATAAACACCAGATAGGCATATTCTCTCCAGTGTTAATCTAATCAGCCTCACACACTTTTATCCTTAACCATGTGATGCATAGCCCGGGAATCCAAAACTTCTGCTTCTTAGTAGTAGCTCAAAGTGCCTTACTTTATATAACTGTAACATCAGAAGTCCTTATATGTCTCAGCTATTTAAGTAAATAACCTAATCTCTGCTTGGTACAGGCAGCTCAGTCCTCCAGACTCATCTTTGATCAAGGAATATCTCTGTACCACTGTACCAACACCGGTCTGATGTTACTTGTACTCCACAGTCAAAGAGTAATGAGCTGCTTGAAATACCTGCAGCCAACAAAATAAATGTACTTATGAGCCTTTTAGGTCAAAGCCAAGATAAGGAAACTACATTGGGCAGGATCATATCAGCACTGGATGCATTGCCCATAGGACTGTAGTGCTATGGACATACAGAAATATGATTAAAGAAGCATGGAATAAGAACTTTATCATTACAGACAGTAAATTCAAGCACAAAAGAAAGTCAAACAAGCCTTACTTTGACATGAAAGATGGGCACTGAACTTGAGTATCCACAAACAACTGTCTCATAGAGAGGATGTTCATCACTCCAACCAAACTCACTAGAGCTTTTGGTACCTGCAAGGAAAGTCAGACTTTAGCTTAGAAGGAACTATATACACAGCCCACAGTGTGCTTATTTTACCCCAAAGTCCAGCCATTCAACACTCCTTCCCTTTCTCCCTTATTAGAAGAAAAAAAATCTATCAACAAAACCACTCACAAAACTTTGACTCAGCTGTTGAACTTTTTTCCAGTACCATGATTCAATATTAATGTCTGTCATTTCAGATAGCATCTCACTAGTCTTAGATACCACATGAGCATTAGCTTTTGTGAAAGCCAGTCAAGTACATTTGGTACCTGAACAGAAGAAATCAGCAGAGCTAGTAACAATAAATTACACACCAAGCTAGAATGCCAGGACAGCTTCACAGTACTTGCCTGCTCATGCAGAATATCAAGAGTTTCTTGAATTCTACTGGTGAAATTTACAGCTGAGTAGTGATCCTGATAGAAGAAGAAGATAATAGATTATTGCTAAATGGGGACACAAGACATTTGAGTTGGGAGGATAATTCACTTCCTTTTCTGCCGTACTCCTGTGGTCAGGAGAAAGTTCTCGCTTCTTTCCAGAGATATCAATTAATCTAAAACATAGGAAGACTCGGTGAAATTTTAGGTTTAAAATACTAATTGTTGATTAGCAGCATGTTCCCTCAAACAATTTCGCTTATACATACTTCACCTGTACCTAGCATCATCCTACGCTATGAGTTATGAGGTGATGACGGCCATTGTAGGATTGAACTGATGGTGGTTCAAAACAATATTATTTTTTCCTGGATGTCTAATGAGGCTTTACTAGCAGCGGAACAGTTACCAGATCAGCTCTTCTATCATGATCAGAGAAGACAAAAAGTGTTTTTACCCTGGAGTAAACCAGAGAGAACACAACCATCTTACTTGGTTGCCAATAACAGTTTGTATATCAGGACACTGTCAGCAGCAATCTTTATCAACACATACAGCAGCTCTACTAGAACACTTACTGTTATCGCTGTGAAGGCTCTAAGGATCTGTGCATTTCTACACTGACATCACAGTCCCCCTACAGTTTTAGTCAACCAGTTCTGCTACTCACAGGGTCTTTGCAATAGTTGCATAGATCATTGCCTCCAATATGCACTGTTATGATTTTCCAATCAGCATTGAAGTCAATTCTCTGTGTAACAAAGCAGAAAATATCTTTGATTGATATACATGTAGCATCTTTGTGGATGGATCTATCATGTGAAGCAGCACCAGTTTCTTCTCATGCTGTGAGATTACAGTCCCAGACAACTTACAGAATCAGTTTTCATTAGTCTCAGGAGAGCTCTTGCTTGGGCTGGTAAGTGCCTGCAAAGAAAAGCAACCAGTGAGTGAAAGAAGCACCTTTGTGGAGAAATCAACATTAATGCTCTTCGGACACATTAAATCTATGAGTTGTCAAATATCAGGAGGCTTAAATGATGATGCAGTATAATCCTCCTTTTGCAGTGATCAAATTGCATGTTCACATCATTATGAAAAGTCAACAACACATTGAACTTGAACACAGATTTTATTCAAGTTCAATAATTAACATGGGGCCATAACTTTAACCTTCTATTACACTGCTTAGCTGCTAAAGCAGCTGGAATGCAGACACAGCAACATGCTTGATAGCAGATGGCCTACTTAGAATTGCACTGCTATCAATCTATTCCTCACAGACTGAAATGACAAGGGAATCCCAAGTCCCAGTGTTTAACAGATCTCTTAAGCAATGTTTATGCACACACCACAGCTCCCCCATCGCAAAGCTGAAGCATTTAAAATTTCACTGTGCACATCTTCCTCACTTCTGTAGCTTGCACCCCAAGTCAATACTTAATTTCCAATTGTGTAAAACAGTTTTGTGCACTTTACCTTTCTAAGTTAATTAAAAATCCAAGTAACTTCCAAGATCGCTCACAGAAGTTGAGGTGACAGCTTCACTGTTTTCCAACAGCCATGAAGCTCTCTCTTCTATATACACATATATACAAATATACATACATTTGTGCATATACATATCTTTGTACGTACGTGTAAATAAAATTGCTATTATTTCTCGGTTACCTATGCTCAACAGTTCAACCCTGTTTGACTGCCCTGACATGCTGATACTCAACTATGCACACAAAAGAGAATGGAGAACGTATGTGGAAACCTTGGCCTTCCAGGCAGCTCTGGAGCATGGGATGAGCTGCATTTCCCTCCAGGTTCTTGTTAGAAACACTTCAGAGACTGCATATCATTTCTGGAAGCACATCAGCTGACATTAATAGGCATGACACTTGTTTTGTATGGTAACCAGAGCTTAGCTCTCTTTTGCAATGCTGTATTTAATGTAGGAACAGGACTCTCACCACCCTCCTTCAACTGAATGCTGATCTAACACTAACATATGAGTAGTCACTGGGGAATGAGCCCTGTCATGCATCTACTTGGGACACAGACATCATACACATAAAAGGTCTTTTCATCTTTATCCTTCTCCATAGTCATAACCTACTTCATATCCCAAAGCTATCACAAGCCACTGGTGGTCAGAATTTCCTTCTGCTCTCACTGTGGAATGCCTAAGCTAGGGCATCAACTTCAGTATTGATCCAGAAGAAAATGTCCCTTATGGAGCTGACACTCTTCAACAACTTTCATTTCTCGTGCAGTCACTGAAGTGCTGATGCATCCTGAGCCAACATAGTCAGTAAGATTGAACATCTTGAATGATGTGGCAGTACTGCTTCCATTCTTGAGCTGTAGTCTCCACCAAAATTAGATCTTAAGCAACAGAAGCAGTCTGCTGATGTAAAATACAGATATTCACAGCTCCTGTCACCTGTTCTCTCCTCTCACTTTTAAGTTCCTAACCTCATCATCTGAAATCAGAGATGTAAGCCAGGCTGTGCTTCAGCAGCATGTTTCAGATATGTCCTTAGCTCCAGCATGCACTTAAGCACGTTGGCAATGAATGGGGGTGAGCCCAAGAAAGTTTTGCCTACACTGCTATATTCACCAAACAGCTCTTCAAAGCAGCCACTGATTTCACTGGAATTAACTGTTTGATCTGTTTTTCAAAAGCTGGTAAGGGTGCAGAACTACCCCCTTTCAGAAACAGCCCAGCAGCTCTGGAAGAGAGTTTCTAGACTGGCACCTATAAGTATGGGCCAGGCAGCAATTCAGAAATATCAGTGTTATCTTTCTTTCATGGACTGTTCTTCCCCATGGATCATAGGAGAAGGGATATTTTTGGCTGATGCAGAATAAATCCAGAACAAATAGAGGACTAGCAGTGGTCTGTGACAATTGTCTTATTCATCTCCTTGCTGGCTATTTACAAAACATGCCTGTAGAATACAGACAGTTCCACTTCTTTGTCCTTATCCAGCCCAGCTGCTCGGATGAGGAGAAGACTAACTGGTATAAATGAAATAGATAATTTTCCTTTAGATGAACATCCATCCCCTCATTTCATATTGCTACCAAGTAAATATCTAATAGTAATGCCTTGGTCACTTCTGACACAAACTTCTTTGTGCCATGTTGGTGACTTTACAAGTTGTATAGCCTGTTTCAAGTTCTTCCCCCACTCCAAAATAACAAACTACAACACCTGTTTAGGATATAATCGATACAAAATGCAAGGCAACCACTAATCTCATTTTTCCCTACAACAAGCAAAACCTAAAGTTATTTTGAATATATGCTGCATATAGCAGCATGTTGATAAACTGTCCTGAATGGCTGAATCAGAGCCATAATTCTTGCAGGTGCTTCAACAATACACAGAAACAGATAATTTGGTCACTGTTAGGAAACAAAATCCATTCTTTCAAGTATAGGGGCTGTAGGATATGTCAAGGGCACCTAGCAGGCCAGAAAATACAGGCATTTATTGAGATAATTGGCGTGAGTCAGAAGTTACTCAAGATCTACAGGAGTAATAAACAATACCTGATAAATATTAATACTATTTGCTTTGATACAGCAAATTCCAACACCTTGCTTGGCTTCTGAATTTCACTTCCAAAGCTTTAATAATCTTTGCTTAGATACAGCAAACTCCAACACCTCACTTGGCTTCTGGATTTCACTTGCAAAGTCTTGATAAATCCTAATAATCATTGCTCAGATACAGCAAACTCCCAACTCCTCACTTTGCTACTGAATTTCACTTCCCAGGCCTCTTTAGGAAGTAAGAGAAATTTTTCTTCAGACAAACATAAGATTAAATCACTCAGTTCTGGGTAATATCAGCTAAGAATGTAAAACCCAGGCACGATCTTGCCAGAACCTGTGCCCAACTATGATTGAATTCCAGCAGCCGTCTGTTTTGTTAATTAAGCAGCACTGGCTCTTTCAATCAGAAGCCAGGGATTTCTAGGATAAGCAGTGTACAAAAGCTCAACTCCTGCCATCTTCCAGGTGTGACTAAAAGCAAAGAACCAAATTCAGATGACTACAAACTATAACAATTCCTATTGCACTGGCAAAACTGGCTGCAACTGCACAAGGTCTGCGATGCACCAAAACTGGTACATGACCATCAGCAGTTCTCCTTTGAGTCCAGACCGTGGATGACTTTCCTCCTCTCTGCCGACCACTCTTCCCTACCTACCCAGATGCCTGAGGTCACTGACGGGAGGTTTCACCTACTTTTTATTCTTGTAACTCTTTACTGGTTCACTGCATGCTCATTTTCTGAGAACAGCCACACTCTCAGAAATGTATAGACAGAGATACAGATAAATGAATGGATGCTGAAGAGGAGAGGTAGAAACCACCACCATCACCAAAAAACACCTGTCAACTTCTTGTCTGTGGATTTCATAACCAGGACTGCTGGTTGCATTTGAAAGTTCAGGTGTGAAATAAGCCCATACATTTAATAAGTTTTGAGCTAATTTTCAGCTCCAACTAGACTGGTTTTGCTTGCCGTTCAGAGCAAGTTGTGACAGCATTTGAAACAGTTGAAAGTGAATTAGGTGAAGCATCCATCACCTACAAAGGTAAACCAAAAAGCTGCATACTCAGCCTGTGCTCCTGGAACCGCCTGGTTAAGGAATGCATTTGGGTCATTCTCACTCCCTGTGCCAGTTGAATAGCCCTCGAGCTTAGCATTGAACTCTCGAAAGATATCTGAAAAAGAAAGACAGCAATGAAGAGAAAATGACCACATCTGTTTCCTGCTTACAGGGACCAGCACGCACCAACACCGCCACAGTGCAGCTGCTGCAGCCTCCAGTCTGCTTTTTCCATCCAGCAAACAGCAGCGAGAGGGACTGACAGTGACTGAGACAGTGCAGGTGTGCTGTGCCCTGTGCTGTCACCAGCAGTTAAGATAAACAGCATTGAGGAGTACCGTGTCCAGCTCACCCTCCTGTTGCAGTGGTTAAAGTCTAAATTAAAACCTTCTGTCATGGGATGGTGACTTCGTGAACTGAGCTTCAGGGGGACTTCAGCCCACCAGGAGCCAGTGTTCAGCTAGGTCTGTTTTGCAACTGTGCAACATCTCACACTACTGACAAATGTGAAGAAGAAAGCCTCAGATGTGTGGTTCCAGTGGATGCCCACTGTGTTCTTAATGCCTCATCAGTACTCTCCAGCAGGAGGTAGACGATGAAATTCTGAGCTGACAGTGAAAACAGTCTCATTGTAAACTATAAAAGCCACCTCAACCTCAAAGACTGAATTTTACCACATTGTAATGAAGGCTTTGTCAAAGGTCATAGCACCCAGTGAATCAGTTGATTGCTAATAATCGATAAGACAGTCTAATTATATTCTTGTTGCATTCTGCTTGTAATAAAGGGAACACTGAAGGATGGTTTACTGGCTTTCTTCATATAGCAGATTATTATTCCAGTTAATCCAAACTAAAACTCCAGTGACTTTACATTAACAATAGGCTGAATTATGAGAAGTCGCTAGTTTCAGTGAAAACAAAATTATTCCCTGCAAGTCACACGTATGTCACTTAGCCAGATTTACCAAAGAGGTCTGCTTTCTGCCATCATCTCTTTCTGGGAAAAGCTGTGGTAGAATATTTATTAAAAGCAAACTTTAATTGCACCTCAAGCATTTTCATAGCAGGCTTGTTTCGAAATTCAAACAGCCTTCGCCAAGCAGTCTGAGAGGGGAGAGGGAAAAGAAAGGAAGGAAATTTGTAGCTGCTTCTCAGCTTCACTGATGGAGCAGACTTTTGCATTAGTCCTGGCATACTGTTTCTTTGGAAGGTAAGTTTTGCAAAGTACTTTCAAGTGGCTTAGAGGCATTTCAACTTATCACTAATCTGCACGTTCCCTCTCTCCAGTCTTTCAAGTTGGATCTGCATAAGCATTTACTTACTAGGCAGAGTTGTTACGTTCTCTAATGAGCCATCCCCTCCGATACTGAAATGAGAAAGAAATTCAAGTTACTCATCTTTTAGCTGGATACAAACAATAAGGAAAGAGAAAACCTACTACACATCGTGAGAAAAAGTGAAGGGTGATTAATTTGATAACTGTCAATCTATCATATGACATGGAAAGGACAGAAGTGAAGTGCTGTTGAGGAGAGAATGGCTGAGGTTCCAGTGGGAGAGTCACCTGTCAGAAGGATTTATGTGCATGCAGCTGTGCAGGGGCACAGCTAATTCATTACGAAATAGCAGAAAAGTGCCTGCGACAGCTACATATTTGAATGATCAAGCCCTAAAATACTGCAGACTTCAAGACCAGTTCCAGCCTCAAGAAGCCACTCTAAGGCAGCACCAAGCAGCCAGTCCCTTTGGTGACAGAGGGCTGCAGCAGCAGCTTCTTCATCTCTTTTCCTGCTTCCTGCATAGGAGTGTGTTTTCTCCAACTTTCCAGTTGCTGGGTCACACTCTGGCTTATGTAAAGGGGTTAGGAAAGCACAAAATCGCTTTATTCAGTGTCAGCTGAGCTACATCACCATCCAACCTCCAATTTAGTATTTCATGACTTTATGTTGCACGTGGTAAAAGTTCTGCTGTTAAACTGTTTTCCATAGTCCTACAAATAGTTCAGAAGTGTCAAACTTTGAGAAGATCCTCCCAAAGCAACAAGGCCTAACGTGCTTGTTTCAGTGATTTTCCATCGGTGCTGTGGTGCTGTCCCACCACAAAGCTACAAACTCACAAGTAGCTGAAGATAAAAGCAAGAGAGCAGTTAAAAGGCTAGCTGCTGAAGGTCTACTGCTGAAAACATTTTGCTTTAAGCCAGCTTTGTGACAGATACTGGCTTGATGCATCTTCAGAAGAAACACTAGCCAGAAAAGTTAACCTTTTTCAACTTTCTGACAGCTGAAAGCCCCGGAAAACATGGAAGATAATATTTTCACAGTAAAGAAAACATCTTCTCATCACCTTGCTAAAGACTTACCTCCATGACAATCCGCGGTATTCAGTAGCCAAATCCGTGAGATTATATGAGGCAATTCCCGTACCAGCCTGGACATTATTTTTCATTAACCCAATGAAATTAAAACACAGTTACTAACACAATAGTCATTCATACACAGCCATTTTATTTACTTTTGAATGCATGCCTTCAAAAGCTTTAGAAAGCATCTGGCTTCCCTCCTGAAAAATGCACCAATGGTTTTTGTAATTATTTACAAGCATCATATTGTATATGATGCACAAAATAAACAACAGAGCAATGAAACAAAGGCCTTCTTCTCATGGGTCTGGGTGATCTGAGCAACTCATTTACATTGCATTACACAAGAACGATGAAAAGATCTCAAAATTGTAAAACTTTCAGGGTAATTATAAAGCAAGAAAGCAAACATCATCACAGAAAGCAAACATATCTCAGAAGGAAGTCTTGTAATACTTTTACACTGATTTGAAAAGTCTTGTGCTAAACAGATTTATTTATAGTAGTATTAGAGCAAGAAGGAAAGCACTCTACATTTTCAATGAAGAAAAGGCAACGACGTCCCTCTTTAACGAAACACGAGAATTCAGAAGCAGAGTTTCTGCCAGCTGTGATGCTACAGCCTTATGCAAAAACAGGATAACAGGTAGTACTTTAGTACAGCACAGTGCCAGGCAGATTATTTGCTGCTACCTCAGATTAAGCCAAATTAAGACATTTAGTTGGATATTAGGAAAACTTTCTTCTCAGAAAGAGTGGTGAGGCATTGGAACAGGCTGCCCAGCCCAGGGAGCTGGTGGAGTCACTATGCCTGGAGTTATTCCAGAAATGTGTAGCTGTGGCACTGAGGGACATGATGGGATAGGTTGGTGGTTGGATGAGATGCTCTTAGTGGTCTTTCCCAACCTTAATGATTCTATGATTCTCTCCTCTATGTGAGCTTTATTGAATTAATTGAAGATCGGTATTCAGAAAAAATACTCATGTGCCAAATGCAGTCCAGATAGCAATGTACAACTGCTCTTTCTATGAAAACAGATATTACCAGTTTCTACAGACTATACTTAGAAGCAGAAACACATGCAGGGTCCTGGATATTATAATATGACAACTGCAGCTAGATACTATCTTGCATTTGTCGATGTTACAGGCTTGCACTGAAATACTGCTATTTATTTTGGTAGCCTCCTGCATGTAGGAGTTTAGGAAACATGCCTGCTACAGAGTTGTAAAGGCTGCATCGTTTGTATGTACAATATCTTGGTTGTTAAGGCTCACATTCAGAGATCCTGTACTCCAATCACGTCTCTCTGCCCAGCATTTCCTTTGAGCTGGTTGTAGAGTGTCAGTCTTTAGCCAGTAGAAAAACATTAGGGATAATGATGTAACAGAAATTTAGTATATCTGGATATTCTTTCCAGTCTACCAAAGATAAGCATCCTCAGCAAGATCTACAACTTGATAAAGAAATTAGCTATGAGTCAAAACAGGCAAAATAAAAAGACTATCTTCTGAAATTGACAGTCAGAGGGCTTGCACCCCTTCACATCCATATCTCATTAATGCTAACATTAATAAAATGCTATTATCCAACATTTCTTAATCACACACCGTTCCAGAAAAAAAAAAAACTGAGGGAAAAGGACATGTTCACTAATCTGATCCTGTTGAAAAAAACCTTGACACACTGTAATCTAATGCTCCTGTTAAGTCCTATTAGCTTCAATAGGGTGTGATCTTTCCTGTCTCTGACTCAGCAAACCTTTAAGCATCTCTTAAAAAGATTTGCCTGTATTTTTGCCTGTGTTTAAAATTATGTGAAAATATGTGGGGGGGGGGAACACGGTGCTGGAGAACTGACACCTTTCTTGTTCCAGCTGCTGGGTCTATTATCATCTGTGAGTGAATGAATCTTTACTTCTAGGTACAACAGCTATTTTCCTTCCACTGGAGAAGGCAAATGTTTGCAGTTCTACCAAGAGAACAGTAAAAACACTGTCTCCTTACCGTCAAAGAATCCCCAAGGGCTGCTATAATTTTCACATCAGCTGGCTTTAGGGAATGCACTGCAAAGGAAAGAGGTGTAATTGAAACTGGATAGAGAACAGTCATGGTTTTTCATCACTGCATATGTAAAACATGCCATCGTGCAATCTGATGCTCAGCCACATTGCTTTCGCAGTACCCAGCTCATTAAACAGGAGCATTCTCCAGCTCATTTTGCGAGGCTGTAGCAACAGTATCTGCACAATACCCAGTTCCTCAGTAGCTAACATAGTTACTGAAAAGACAGAAGAGCAGGGAGCAAATAACAAAACCTTGCAATCAATATCCAGCACCACGATGATGAAACAATGCAATATTGGATAAAGCAGAAATTTTATATTAAAAGCTTTAAGAAGGCTGAGAAGGAGTAAGAAGAAGACGAAATGAAATTAACTGAAAAACGGAATATGGCTGTATCTGAAAACAAAGACTACCTGAAGTTGGAGAAGGGGAGGATGGAGACTTGTCATCACATAACAGCTGGCTTCCGTAACTCTAAAAAGAAGAAAGATGAGTAACATTTGGCTAGGAAATGCCATCAGCAGTGACTGGGATCTTCCTAGAAGAGGCCAACTGGATAAACCAGAGTATGATTAACATGTAAATGAACATACAGGCCTCGGATGCTCAATTCAACAAACATATTTAGTGTTGTTTGGATTAGTGTCCTACACTGATAACTGTGCTGTCTGAGGATGTGTTCTTACAGCTTTTCTTGATGTGTTTTGCCTAACTCAAGCAGTACTTTCCTGTTCTGTGCCCTCTGGCCATAGACTGATTTCACCTGAGGTGCAAAGCATGATTCATGACCATACAGGAACAGATGCAGTATAGTAACAGTGCAATGCTGATGTTGGCACTTACTGGAGTTTGGTTAGGGTACGTGTAATTACTGTTTTTGTATGTCCTCAGGAATGGCTCAGCCTGCAAAATGAGACAATCTGAGTCAATGCAAAGCATCAGAACAGACTTCCACTCAACAAGATTCAGTTGTCAGATCTCTGTAAATGATAAGCAGCTTGATGCAAACAAATCCCAGGGATAAGAAAAATAAATGGCATTTTAAAAATCCAGTAACAGGGGGACTGTTTTTAGACAGCCTGAATTTACAGAATGCTCTCAGGACCCTGTTGCATGTGATTAGCAAGAGGCTTACACCATCAAAGGCACTGCCCAGGCTTGTGCCAGCCAGAGGCAGTTTCAATGACTCTCAGCCAAGCTGGGCTGACTAGCACCAGTGTTGTTCCATTTCTCCTGGTGAAGCTTTCATTCAACATGGACACCAGGAAGGTAAAATACTCTGCCCTAGTGTTTTGGCTGACTGAGGAAATCGGCCCTCAGGCCTCCTTCTGAACATATTGACTGCTTATACTGCTACCAGTGGCAGTGGCACAAACTACACAGGGATGAGACACTGCTCACTCCTGGCAGCTGGTGAAAGCTCACCCAGAGTCCCAGCCACCCCCAGCACCAGTGCACAAATGCAGATACCCTTGCAATTTACCTCACTTGGACATTTGAGGAAAATTTCATTTTCCATTTGTTGATCATCCGTCTTCTTCCCTACAGGTTCCAACTGTGGGAAAATGAGAGGTGGGAGAGGAAGGCACAGGCAAAAAGCAAAGAAGCATCATAGAGAAGAGGGTAATTCTGCACTGCCAGTCACTAGAAACCACCTCTGCAGCAGAGCAAGGCAAATGCCATGCGCTGCACCTGCTCTGCCCACCCCACTGACTGCTGCTTTTCATATTGAGAAGGCTAACCCTCATATGTTACCAGTGTGTTTGGATGATCAGTGCCAGGTGTGCAGAATCTCCCAAGAGAAGCCCAGCACTCATAGCCTTAATGTGTCCTGGGATTTATTGTTTTGAAATGACTGACTTAATAGTTGAGGTGACTTTTCTTCATATGAATGCTCTTTCCTTTTATAAACATAATTAACCGTTCCGAAGAGAGAGCTATATAGTTGCTCCCTGGGGTTCTTTTTGTTGCCAAGAGCACGCTGAAGAGGACAAGGAGAGACAAATACAACCTTTTAAATCTTACCATGTTGTTCCACAGACTACGTGCAGCCTGTGAATGAGACTTCTGGCTGAAGTGGAAACAGTCTGGGGCAAAATATGAATTGTCAGGAAATCCCTCCTAGAGAATGAGATAGGCACTGTCACAGAGAGTGGTAAATGTGCAATAAGCCATGCGCTATCCCTTGTGGAAAATCCCAACTAAAGTAGCTTCAAAGGCCTCTGAGAGCAGTGGATCAGAGAACACTGGTAACTCAAGACTGAGAAGCCCTTTCAGCCTTTTTAATACATGATTTCCAAAGTGTTAAGGAACAGACCGCTATGACTCTGGCTACAGAACACTTGTGCACAGACATTGATTACATTTATTTTCCCTGAGACTCACACATAGTCTCTCAAGGAAAGTGGGTTTTATACTAGAAGTCTTAGCTTTACCAAAGTACTGGACAAAACTCTGCAGTGTGTGGGGGATGTAGGATGAATGCTCCCCAGCAAATACTTTGAACTAAATATCCACTGCACAGTTGTTTGTAGTTGTAGGGGAGTTGACTCAGTGCCTAAAACAGTGTCATCCCATTACCCATTTAAGTTATTCCATATGTGTTTTCCGCAATTTTGGATGTTATCTTAACTGAATATAATAACTATTAGGCCAGGATACTGCTTTGTTGCATGT
The DNA here is from genome assembly GCA_024606505.1 of Aquila spilogaster. NCBI lineage: Eukaryota > Metazoa > Chordata > Aves > Accipitriformes > Accipitridae > Aquila > Aquila spilogaster. The sequence goes on from JANHGO010000027.1 coordinate 23,059,268, forward strand.
ACCAAAAAGAAGTCAGTACAACTCTGAAAAAAATCAGCACAACTGCACCAGGATTTGGTGAGGGCTTTGTCTGCGTTTACCTGTGTTTTGGGCATGCTGATATGAGTCAGAAATGGCTGCATAACCACTGTAAAATCTTCCCTCGTGTCATATCTTCCGCTCTCCACTAACTCACGGGTTCTCTCCTTAAAGAGGCCAAGAAAAAAAAGAAGTCATTGTTCTTTCTTTTACATCCAGCTCACTGGCCTCTCATTACTGCACACGTCCATCCAGGGATTCCCTGTCCCTTGAGCAGAAACCCAGAAGTGACCATGATGATCAGCCTATGTCAGGTAGCAAACACAGGTCATTTAGAGGGACTCAATCCAGGCTGCGTTGCAGCAAGGCAGCCTGCAGGTCATCACCTGAGTGGCACCGGCAGGCAAACTGCTCAGTAATTAGATTTTCTGTAAAAAAGATGCTCTAGAGCCACTGAAGTGTTTTCTGTTTGGCTGCTAATCCTTGCTTGAAGTGCATTGCTGATTTATCATGTTCTTTGATTTAATCCCATCTCCAACAAGGTAAGCGATCAAGCAACCACTGGCACTCTGACATCCTGACATACTCTACTTTCTATGTGACTTCAACAGATTTTTCCTCACCTGTTTGGGTTTTTTTTTATTATTATTATTTTAGTGAACCAGAACTGTAAAGATCTTGAGCCAATTCCCATCTCCCTCACTAGCACTCAACCCCCCCTTGCCTTTTTTCCCTGCTGTTTTTTGTTAAATCACAACTACAAATGTCATTAAAATGAGCTCAAACTGCTTTCCAACTCCAAGCATTCCCTGCTCTGTGGTCACTTGGGTAAGCCCCTTTCCACAGACCCTGCTATTATTAATAAAAATCTGTTTGTTACTTGCAGCAAAAATAAATTAATCAATAAATCAACCGAAACAAACAAAAAACACCCTCATTTCTCAGGGAGAGAAGAATAGAAGAGTTGCATTAAACCTGTAAAAACAAGTAAGCAAATAGTTGAATGCATGAGCCTTACCTGATACCTTTTGTTGAAGGAGACCAACTGCTCATATTCACTGGAATTGTCATCATAGCTCAATACACAGGGGCACAGTATCCTGCAGGATGAGAACACCACATTGGGACCGGCTGGTCCTTTTCTCTTTTGCTAGCTGAAAAGCTGCAGGGTTAAAAGCTCCTCTGAGAGGGAATTTTCTAACTGTTCAATCACAGCACTTGCCTCATCTCCAAGTATCTGCACAGCCCCAAATCTTGAATGGAAACATGTTTATTAGGGATTTATGAACATAAGGAAAAGGCTCCATGCAAACAAAAAGCCAGCAGAGAGAAAGAAGGAGTAGCAGATAGAAGCCACCATGTCCTGACCAGAGCCCCTGTGGCACCTGTTGCCTGCTGAAGGGACTGAGGGTCACCTCTATCTGTAACAAGGCAGGAGGAGAGCTGCTTGAACTGAATTTCCATCCTCTCAGTGGGTAAGGATAGGTGCTTTAAACTCAAACTGTGGCACATGAAGGATGGTACAGCATCAGCAGTTGCCCAGAGGGATGCTGGAATCTTCATTCTTGGAGAGATTCAAAACTTGCCTGGGTGCACGTGATTTTTTTCTTCTGGTGCTCCTCCTTCCTGGGTACATCTCAATATGATTTGACAAACCCAAATGAAAACAAATGACTCCTTTTAAATACCCTGTAGTTTGGTCATAGCGAGTCAGTCCTGAGAGAGCTCTCAGGGAATACATCCTACAGGGATGTAGTGGATATACAGGTGTCCCTATCTCCAAACTTGTCTGAATAGAGAGCAACTAGTAAAACAACATGATTCTACTTCTACAGAACATCTATATGAAAAATAAAATAAACAGATAGCATTTTCAGAAGTATTTTAGTAACACAAGAAAGACAAAATTATTGAAGATGTAATCTCTTTTTAGGTTATTTACTGCTCTTTCAAGGTCAAAAAGCCTTTTCATGGAACATGGCATTTGTTGAACAGGGTCTGCTTCATTTCCTGTAAACTTTGCTTGCTGTTGGACAGACACATGTTAAATTCAGTGTGCATTTCAAATGATGGGAAGTTATACGTATTTTGATATAATCTTACTGCCTCTGCTAATTGTCCTTGACCAACGACTAGGATCTTGAGATCTATGTGCACTGTACTCTGTAATCTTTGTTAAAAAGAAACGGCAACTGGATATCAGAAGCACCAGCACTTTAAATTTAAAAGCTGGTTTTTTTTTTCTATCAACTGCCAACACACAGTCCTTAAACCATACTGAGAGAGTTGCTTTTACAATTCTCCTGGAAAACCACCTTATTTCATGGGGCCTTCCAGGTCTCTGAACCAGCCCTGTCAACAGCAGCAGGCTCCATTGTGAGAGCAGTAATTCAGTGGGATGAATTCAAGGCAGATGGTTCAGGGAAGCAACTGGGTACAGGTGGCCCAGCAGTTCTTCTGCGGTTCTGGCCTCCAAAGATCTCTTGCACTCTGTGCTGCCTTACAGAATCATAGAATGGCCTGGGTTGAAAAGGACCTTAAAGATCACCTAGTTTCAACCCCTCTGCTGTGGGCAGGGTCACCAACCACTCCAGCAGGCTGCACGACACAAGCTTCTTGACCCAAGCAGCAGGAGGAGCAGTGGCTGCCTACACTCACAGGACAAGGCTATTCTGCATGTCTGTCTAGAACAGCAGATATTTCTTGCTTCTCCAAAATCAGGCAAGCCCTGCCAAGAGCAAGCCTAGGGGGACATGGCAGTCCCCACCTGAGTCACCATGAGGTTGCTAAGGCACAGACCTGACACCACACTGGTAGGTTGGCACTGACCTGGGAGGATTGTTCAGCCAAAAGGCAACAGGTGGTGTGTCTTGAGAGACTAATTAACAGGGAGACTAATAACCAGCAGTGAGATTATAGAGATCAGAAACAATGGAAAAAAAAGAGGGAGAGTTAATATTGCAGAGGGGTAAATCTGCAAATAAAAGTAGATTATTATAATCAACTTAAAAACAAACAAAAAGACCTGTCATTCTTGGTGGTAGGTGGACAGCTGGACTAGATGATAACCTTAGAGGTCTTTTCCAACCTTTATGATTCGATGATTCTTCTTTTCCTGTCTTTGCCCAGAGAATGCACAGCTGATTTTTCAGCTCTGGCTTGAACTCCCTTGCAGCATAAGTCATTAAAATGGCAGCTCTGCAAAAAGTGGTTACAGTGGGGCCCAGATACAGAGACAGAGAAAGACAGAGGTATTTCTAAATGCCAGGTGGAAATTCCTATCTAGGTACGTGTGCACACACAGACAAAATAGTAGAATGTTTTCTGTTTAAGAAGTTTCCCAAGAAGACCTTGCAGCCTTCGGTGAACAACAGTGAGAGCTATAGAAACCATCTTCAAACCTCATAAGAATCCTTGGACAGGAAACATTTCTCTCTGCGTACAACTCCCGTAGGCTTGTTATGGAAAGGATTGTTACCAGATTCACAAACGCCCGTGGAACCTACCGAGGGAACAAGTAAACTCATAGCTGATGCCTGGAGCAGAGTGCCATCTCTTCCCTTACATAGCCACAGCAGGCCTCAGATAGCAGCCTGCTGATTCAGGCAGCTTACATTATTTATAACAGCAATGTGCAAAGTACTTTCTTAATAATTAATCCCCTCTCAGACAATACCAAATTACAGCTCCTATGTGCACTAGCTATTTTTATTTTGCATGGTTGCTTGAAAGCAATGGCATCCAAAAGGTCCAAACAAGGTGTAATGGGTCCCAGCACGTCTCAAATACCGGCTGACTTTTTCAGTAGTCTAACCATCAACCTCATCCTCATCAGCAGGACCAGAATTGATTTTAACAACCACAAAAAGTGAGTTTGTTTGCAATATAATGAATGAGCAAAGCACGCTATAGCCGTCGAATATCATGTTAGCCTAGATTTGTTATACTTCTTACATTATTTGCTTGTAGAACATCAGCTAGAACTCAGCACATTCTTATTCCTACTGTAAAATATTTCTCCATCCCTTTCTGCCTCTCACAAGGATTTTCCTACATGCGAGGTACTGAATTCTCAATCAGTAAACCAGTGGCTGCTTTACAAACAGGACACAATCCCCACTCATGCATACTAGAAAAAATTGTTTTACCTCTTTGTGAAGCATGTCCAAAGCTACCTGAATATTATAGGTGTAGTTTTCAGGAGAATAGCGTATCTGTTGAAATAAGAGGATTGTGTTTTTTGTCAGTCAGTTTACTCAAGCAGGCATAACATTGACTATTAGGCATCTCTCACAGCAGCATTCACATTCTAGTTATTGGGTCAATGGTAACAGAGTCCTGTGCAAACTTTCTCTGTCTCTGCTTTTCTTTTTTCCCATCACAGCTATCTTATTTACTCACAACATAAGAGATAGTGGTGAGGGAGCAAATTCAGGAGGCGATGTCAGTCATCACAACATCCTCCACCCCATGTTGGTCTAGGTCACTCCTAAATACAGTGGACCAACACCAGAAGAGATCAGCTTTTGTAAAAGTAAGATAACTTCTGCAGCATGGAATGTTAGCAACATGCTTCCCATGTACTCCTTACCTCCTGCAAGTATTAACTGGCACGTCTGAGTTCTGTACAGAAAAATTCACCAGAGAAATTTAATAGGTCTCAAACCATTTTATATTTGCCACTTAGCAGCAAAATATCTTTGTTCAGTTTGAGTGGTTTGAATCATCTCATTCAATTGTCTCAATCTGACTTCTATTTCTTCACTTGTGGCCCTATCCCATAATAAAATAAAGTTCCATATGAGAAACATTTTTCTTTCTTTAATTCTCCTTGATTTAATTTCATGCAGAAGCTCCACCTGCCTACTCTATGAAAATAGACAGCTCAAGCTCCCTTTGTCATCTCCTAAGTCAAAGCTCACCAAGAACCTTTACAGTTAGCACTATCTGTAGTTGCGTGACATAAAGGAAGTATCATTCTGATATTTGGATGCCAGGCTGATATCCCCCCAGCCACCCACCCTTATGTGCAAACACCATGTTGTCTGACATCAGGAGCAGAAGGTAGTAATGCTTAAATTGGTTCTGACTTTATTGTGCTTCCTTGTTGTTTGGCAGATCTGAAATTAATCATGCAAAAAGTACACGCTCTGCTGTTTGTAAGTAGATAAGAAAATAACATCTCATCTCTATGCGAGAAGTCTGAGGGTTGTATATAGTTCGTATATACGTATACTGTTTTTATACTATGTTGTATTGTATATAATCACATCATCACAAGCTGGGGGTAGAACCATTTCCATAGCACTGAAGCTGGCAAGAGAGACGCTTTTAAGCATGACTGTGCACAAGGTGAAGGAAAAGGGCAAAACCTTGACAGTATCTTTTATCTACAGGTGACTGGATAGCAGAAAGGCAATCTTAGTTAACAACAGAACAAAGCAGCCACAGTTATGTAATTTACAGACATTCTAAAGATATCCCTTCGTTTATCATATCAGTAAGGTGAACAGTCTAAGTGCTGCCGCACAGGGAGGCCAAGTTCACACTGAGGGCAGCGGGTGACTTACTGGATCTTCGCAGAAATTGCATAGGTCATTTCCTCCTATGAAAAGCGTGATAAGCTTCCAGTCAGTCTGCATATTTATTCTCTGTGCACAGAAAGAGATGGAATGGAAAGTATGAGAAAATAAAGTAAAATAAAACGAAGACCAGGCGACAGACTAAACACAAACATAACATTTCTCAGGCAACCTGGTGTTACCTCTAAGTGTCTTCATGACAAGAAGAATTTGTAGTCACAACTGCGAGGATGTACAAACAACTATGATCTAAATAAGATTTACAATATCAGTAGTATCATGCAAAATTATTGGTTTCTGAAAACTATTGCTCAAAAATCCATCTGCACTTTTTTTTTGCAATGTCTTGTGTATACACTGACTGACTCCTCCTGCAGCTTTGGGAATACATCTTCATTGCAAAAGTGATGGTATGTGTTTCACTATGTGTTTTACTGTGTCATAAATAATGCAGTTATCCTGCTGGAAAACCCTGGAGGGCAACATATTTCAGTACTGCAGTGAGACAAACTGCAAAGGATAGAGGGGCATTATTGACTATTTAACAATAGTGGTAAAAAAAATTACAGTAATTTTTCTCTGAAAGGCTTTTGCAAAGCAATAGGTAATGCAAGGTAATTATGTTACAGTAAACATAAACCTTCTTACTTTGAGAAAAACTTCGGATATGATTAGTATCATGTAGCTGACACTGTACTCAATACCTTAACGCTTCAATTTCAGTGCAGAACACCACTAGGAATAGCAGGAATACCACATCAGCCTCAAGTGGTTTAAAAGTATCTGTCTTCAAAGGCTGAAGGTAACACATCCCAGCAGGTAAACACATTGTTCAGTAGTTTGGTCTCAAAATGTACTTATCCAAACAAAAAGACTAAGGTGAAAATTTTCCTCCTGCACTAAACAGGTGTTTTATGAGGAGAAAAAGAACTCTTAAATCAAAGATATATTACCTCTAATATGAACATCCTTTCTAGTTAATTCATTATATAAGAAATATTTGCGTTCATTTGTTGTGTGATGTTTCCAAGCCAATAAATATGACAGAGTAGTACTTAAAAGCCTTGGCAAATACTGGTGTGAATAAAAACCATCCAACTGCTTCTTTGTAAGCTGATATTCCTTCTAATCTCATTTCAGACACAGTCAGAGTAAAATCTTGTAAAAGTAAAATCTTATAAACAAAGTGCACAACAAAAAGGAAGGTATGCAAATATTTTTGCCAATATGTATTCAGATTATTCATAGTACACAATTATCTTGAAGGCTTCTTGGCTGCTCTCCAAATGCACAATTAGAATACCAAAATAATATCATGTAACCAAGGTCACTGATTGCATAGCACATATGTCAAATTACAAATGGCAAACATTCAAAGCAGTAGTTAGGTGAAAAATACGTAAGTAATCTTCAGTCTAATACATGTTTTATAGATCATTAATCAAAATTCCTAACGACAAATGTGGAGGGCATAAGTCAGCTGATGACTAACTCAGAGAAGGGGCTAAATTGTTTTTAACGAAAATAAGTCTCCCATATTCACTCCATATGACTTGCCATTTAAAGAATTTGTCCTCAACATCCAGCATCTTCACAGCTGGCAAAAACACATGCTTACAAAACAAATAAGAGCATCACAGTGAAATCCTAGCAGAGAAACCTTACAGAGTGAAGTAGGTTGAGAGGGGAGGCAACTGTACTGAGTTTACCAGCCAGTTATAGTAAAAAATGATAGGAAGGTTACAGTTATTTGGGTTTGAAAACCCAAATAAGAACCTTTCCTAGTTTCAACTGGGATAGAGTTAATTTTATTCCTAGTAGTTGGTATGGTGCTTTGGATTCAGGTTGAGAATAATGGTAACACAGGGATGTTTCAGTTGTTGCTGAGCAGTGCGCCTGCACAGAGCCAGGGCCTTTCTGGCTTCTTGTGCTGCCCTGCCAGCAAGGCGCTGGGGCTGCACAAGGAGATAGGAGGGGATACAGCCAGGACAGCTGACCTAAACTGGTGAAAGGGATGTCTCATACCACACAGTGCAATGCTCAGTAGTAAAACTTGGGGAGAGCGTGACCAGGGTTGCTGCCTCTGCTCAGACACTGGCTGGGCCGTGGGTCAGCCAGCAGTGAGAACTGCATTGTGCACTTTCTTTGTTTATTCTTCTTGTTGGTTTTTCCTTTGTCCTCCCCTCACCTTTGTATGTTTTGTCATGTCTTACTAAATTTTCCTTCTCTCAGCCCATGAGTTCTTTCACTTTTCAATTCTCTCCCTGACCCCACTCGGCTGGGTGGAGTGAGCGAACAGCCACGTGCTGTTTGGCTGCCTGCCGGGTTAAACCACAACACTCCTAACACATACTGGTACAAATTCAGTTAAGACAAAGTTATAAACGGTTTTGTACTGAATGTTACACTGTGCATTGCTGTCCCCATAGTTTTATGTGAAGCATCTGCTCTCGGTGCATTATGCTGTTAGAAACAAATAATGCCAAATAATTTCTTTTTAAAGACATTCATGACACGTTAAACTCACACTGTCATTCATCATCCGGTCCACCAGTCTTCTGGCCTGTGTAGGAACATCCCTAAAATTGAATAAGAATAGTGACAGAGTCCTGCATATACAGCAAGGCAAAGAAGAAAGGACCATGAATGGGCATCTGCAACTGAAAAAAATACTAAGAAATTCCAGTTTTCACCGTATGCAGGAGGAGAGGTGTGATTACCCAAAAAAACTATATTTAGAGACAGTGATGAAAAAGAGTGAGAGAACTGCATACAACAAGCACTTGATCACTTCACAAATGCTGCATAGCTACACTTCTGTAAATGATATACATAGAAAACACACTGTGCTACCACAAACCAAATGCACGTTGCTCCTTCCCAACATCAGACAGATGCTATTAATATATATATCACTGAAGTATTCATGCATGCATCAATGTTATCACATGGCCTCAAGCCACTGATGCAGGTTTTATAAGTACTCCCAAGAAAAAAAGGATGTTATATGAATTTCACAGAAGATTGAGCATAGAGGTCTCTAGCTAAATTCCCAGCTCTACCACAGACTGACCATAAGCAATCCATGTTCTTATCTTGGTTTCTCTATATGAAATCTTGGTCCTACTGACAAGAGGGTTTGAATATAGCTCCTGTGCAGTGGAGATATTCACTATAGGGATATGAAGCTTTCTGATTAGTGCCTGTGAAGTGTTTTGGGCTAATTGGTTGATAAAGTTAGAGAAAGCTCTCATTTGACAGACAGAAAAAACTGTAAAGCCCCCACACCACATTTCTCAGCTCTCATGCTAAAGATGGACTAAAGAAATATGTTTGGGTTTGCCTATCGACCTTATCTGCCATACTCCAGGATTTGCACCTTTTCTTGGTTAGAACCGAGTTTTAAAAGAAAAATCAACTTTCTGTTCAAAATAAAAGTTCTCCTCTTACTTTGCATGAGCCCCTGCCACTGCTTGGTTGAGTGCAGCATTTTCTGTGGTTTGCGTTCCAGTGCCAGTGGAATATCCTATCAGGGATGGGTTGAACTCGCGAAGAATATCTGCAGAAAGAGAGAACACCATGAAACATTGCTTACTTCAGCAATAACAAGTGGAGTCATAAAGATGAGATCTTATTACAAGAATATTTAAAAGCTTTAAAGAGATACCTGTCAAAAATTAACCCCTAAGAAATGTGCAAGGCCAAAAATATCTTTTTGCTTGGTAATTCAGGCTACGTAACCCTATGCTCAGGCAAGAGACTCATTCTGTCTCGTTAAATGGAGATGGGTAGGAATCAAATCCTTGGGCCTCATCGTCCCAGACGTTTTAAACCCAAAGACCTGGATGTGCCTATTGATCTTGGATTGCAGAGCAACTTTACACCACAGAACTAAAATGCTCTGATCTCTAATGCATATAAAATCTGATCTTGTAAAATGATTCCACACCTGCCTAAAACAATTTTCCCAAACAATCAAGCCAGTTACTTTGGGTTATGATCGAATGTCTTTGATTCATCTATCCCCAACACATTTGGGATAGAATTATAACGTACAGAAACAACCAAACCCCTAGAATGACAAATACATGGTTAAGTCACACAAATTACATTCTGTCTGTTAAGCAAATTCTACGCAGCACTGGACATTGAATACAAAGGGATTGGTTCTGTCATGATACAAACAGTGAGTCCTCCTTCAAAATTTTTTTATTTGATTAATAATAAAAGATGTTTCATCAAACAGTTCCAGGTATTTCTCAGGGTTATGGAAAAATGCACTTACTTGCTAGCGTCGTGACCGTGCTAATGTTTTCATTTCCTCCAACACTTAAAAAGAAAAAAAAAAAACAACAAGAAATGTTCCAAAATGTGATGGACTTCTTCAGGCAGTGGACTAAGTAAGAGAGCTCCTCCTCATGCACTTTCTGCACATGAACACAGCACTTTCTCTACCAATTGTTGGCATTAATTCAAAGCGTACCTTTTGTGTGCATACCAAAGGGATCACAAAATCAGAGAGGCCATCATAATTGTAATTATAGAAACAGCCCTGTACACTAACTGCCCTTTCAGTCTCTCACATCCTGTGAGATATGTTAAAACACTGCTGACAGAAATCAGAATTTTAAAAAGCTGCCATTTAACTACTGTTATCTCTGTTAAAATATCTATTACTTCAATTTGTCATTAATTATTCTTTTTTACCTTAACAGGTCCCAAAAGTAGATATTCCAGAGTGATAAGTAGACTTAACATCTTTTCTACTCGCTAGCCCTTCACCCCAGTCTCATTCAACTGGAAGACTGCTACTAGACTGGTAACATTCACCATCTGAGTGCTAGGGAATGATAGGGGATGATACTTTTTCTCCCCAGAAAACCAGTAGAATATTATTAAAGATCAAAATATGGACTTGCAACTCTCTAGCATCCCTTTATTTTGGTACAGAATATTTTGAAGTGCTCTAGTACTTGTTCAAACCTCCATTAAGCTGCAGCTTCTCAGGTGGGTAATAATTTGATGAGCAGAAAATCAGCCTGGCAGGTTTGTTGTTGTCAAGCACTTGCAAAGTACTAAGTGAACACAATGACCTTTCTTCAGAATTGCTTTTTGACCTGTCTATTAAAATGCTGCATATGTGCAAGTCTGTACTAATAACTGACACATGTTTTGATAACATAAGTAGTACCAGGAAAGGGCTGAGGAAATACGGACTACAGATGAAAAAGCAGCAAGAAAAAGGACTCCATTCTGCCTTTCTGTAGATCATTAGTTCTAAATGAGAAAAATGAATGACAGTGGTTACAGTGGAAAAGAACAGACAAGCAATTGAAATAGCAGAGATAGAAATGCGGAATGGTGTATTTGAACTGGGATCCAGGATTTACAACAACTGCAAAAGCAAGAGAAGATGACTCCATTTCATTTGCATATGCAGGCTTAGACCAGCCACACTACATCATACTTACTTCAGGTAGTCACTAGTTTGAATATTTTATTTATCATAAGTAAAACCACAACCACTTTTACACAAAACACAGTCAAAATCACTCTCCACTTGTTACCCAAAAACAAGTGTATATATATATATCTCCGAGAAAATGGATTCTCTCCCATCTGTGGGAATTCTTGGTACTCACCTCCAAGAAATACCTCGATACTGAGTCAGGACATCCAGAACATCATGGGGATTGGATGCTGCCCCATTCCCTGCCTGGAAGCAGAGGAGAAATGGAGATCACTTTCAGAAAATAAGAACTGCTACAATAACTAGTTCTCTGATTTATCCTAGTGAAAATAATTTAAGAGAATGCTAACGAGGCAAGCTGTATCATATTCCCACAATATAAGAGAACTTTTTTCTCAAGGGGATCAAGGGTTGAGGGTATTTCAACTCTGCTCCAGTAAATTACCCACTTCTATCAACTTCTTGATTAGATCAAGTGAGGGAAAGGTGGTTGAGTGTGTTCAAAATGTTCGTATAATTCTAAATTTGCATAAGGAATAAATAAAATAGCAACGGCCTTGAATGAATAATTCATTATTACATTCATCACATTAAAACATGGTACAGTGATTTTCCATCTTCCTTCTCCCATTTTCCCCAAGAAAGGGGGTTACAAAGACTTAATATAGTAGCTATTACAAAAATAAGAAATGTGCAATACGATATGAGCAGTGAAATAGTCATTGCTGATTGAAGAATCACAGTCAGTCTATGCATAACCCTTTTATGTACCTCCAGGAGTAGTGCAGGAAGACTCTTTACATGAGTTACTTGATACAGCTGATAATCTACTGTAATTTTACTCAAATATTTAGTCAGTTTAAATGAACATGGCTTTCCAGACTTTAGTGTTATTGCGCAGAATCTTTTCTGTTTACTCTGTTTACTAATAGCTTTGAAGGACAACACCTTGATTGCATAGAATCAATAAGGAAAAGCAAGTTGCAAGTTCACTCTAGCAGGGTATTTGTGCTGCTATGCAACCCAATCTTGCAGTTACTCCTTGTTCAGCACTCTAGTGGACTTCAAATGGGAACCATGCACACATTTGATGCATTATCTAATTACCAGTCAGTCAAGGTGGATTATTGAAACAAATATGTGAAAACTGCATTTGACTCAGTAAGGCATATCTGTATGTACTCTCTCTCGGGTTAAAATTTAGAAACAGTCTTTCATTACTTGCTTTAATGGTGGTTAACCAGCAATTTTTACTTACTGTGATCGAATCTCCCAAGGCAGCAATCACTCGAATATCTGCTGGTCTCAGCTTATGAACTAACAAAAATAAAAGCAGCAGGAAGGAGAAAAAGAAAACTTCAAATTGTGACAGTTACCAGAACTTTTGTTTTGTATAAACACAAAGCATTGCAAATACAGTATTTTAATAATCACGATGACAACAGCTCAGAATGACAGATACCAAGTCATCAAAACAAATGATGCATGGTACCTTAATTTGACTTTAGCTGCATTGACAAGGGAAGCAGTAAGATATCAGTTCTACATCTGTACTCTCCAATTTGTTCTAACTGGTGAATACTGCTCAAAGGCAGGCACAGCTCCAGTGCCAGCACAAGGTGAAAATGTAAGGCTCATCATAGCTTCTGAGAGAAGATGAAACCCATCTGGGGCAGGACTCTACATAGCTCTTTGCAATGACAACCTACTGGCTTTTCCACTGCCACCTCTTTGCTTGTATGTGGAAGGTGCAGTTACATAAGTTTTCACTATCCGTCAGGGAAAACTTGTGTCTTGCTATACAACTATTTATGCTGTTTCAAAGGATTTTTAAATCATAGTCAATAGAATATATTGCTTCATAGAGAAGTGCACATTTTCTAACTAAAACCAGTTATTGTTCCTCTTCTACCATCAAATGAAGTGGATCTACAAAAAAAGATTGCATAATACTGTACCTGAATCTGGAACTGTATCAGAGGGACCCTGGTTGAAACAAGGAATATTTGTTCCATAACTTCTCTCCTGGAAAAGTAGACAGTGCAATTCTTTACATCAGACTCATCACACTTGTTGTGATTAACCATTTATATCTCAGAGCATTGTGTCAACACAATGCTCATCATGCACATCAACCCACCTCAGCCTTTCCCCAGGCCATGATAAAAACCACCCTCCGAAGGCAGACGGAAATTCAGACCACTCAGAAATTGCATGTCTACATTAGCACAACACTACTATTTGCCTACATGTAGGGCCATTTATTTCAGACTCTATGCCATGCTAAAGTCAGCTAAGCAATTTTTAATGCTTCTGTATTCTGAGCTAAGTGAGCTCACATCCTTTTGTGCTTGAACACCCCTGGAATATCCTAGCATTGAACTGTACCTTTGCCAGCAAGCCACAAGCCTGCCCTCTCAATGTGCAGCCCTACAACACCATGGTTAGGCTGTAGGTGTAAAGCGAATGCTATAGTTGGGCACTACCAGGGCTGTGGTATCCATCCATCCAGAAGGGAGACATTACTTCCTTCCTCCTAGTCCCTTTGGGTTGCAGCCCACTGGCAGAAACACCCCCAAGATTTACCATAGTGAAGGCTGACCGTACACCAGAGTGGACCATAGCACATGACCCAAGGACATGCACTTGCTCCAGATCTCTCTAGAGCACTCCTCAAGGAAGCTAACTCGTCTAAGGAAGAGGCATTTTGTGTCTTGCCCCATTATTCCCTTTTTCTGTTTTGTTTAAACACACCACAGTTATGGTGTAGGAGATAAGAAGGAACACTGTTTCTAAAATCAGATTGGCAAGTACTGTTTGCACCATACAGAGGTCTATATACTGTTAATAACTCGCAGAACAGTCCGAGTTGCATTAAAGCGAGAGGAGAAACGTGCATTACTATTCCAACAACATACAGTCCATTCTGAGTGCGGATATAGTCTAAACACTGTTTTGGGGCACGAAGATGAGCATTATGCTTCCCCTCTGTAGCTGTTTGGGAGCATCAAGTTCTGCACACAATCAGAGAACCATGACTAAAAAAGCATGGCTGCTTATCTCTACAGCAAATATTCAACTTATAAAACAAAAACAAAAAATTAAAAAGCTGTTGTTCTTTTGCTATGGAGTACACCAGGTGAAATCAGACCCACACAGTGGTATCATGCTGATTTGATCTAGTTTCCTCCACAGTAAAACTAAAGGGCTCCGTTTGCACTATTTCCTTATCCCAGAGAACTTAACACTTACCTAAACGCTTAAAAAATATTCTTAACAGTGAACACAAGACTTACTTTCAGCTGGTTGAAGGCATCTACCATGAGCTACACTCTACAAAATCCATCAAGAAGAAAATGTGCTATTAAGCATCTGACTGCTTAGTCAAGCACAGAAATAATGTTTGAGCTTTTTATTCAGGAACATTGTTTAATTAGGCTCCAATACAATTCCACCCACCTGTCCCACTCCCTGAAATACACTTAGTTCATACGCCATAAACAGTTCTACCTTACCTGCGGTGTTTCTTTAGCGTTTGATATTTCTTGGGAAAGTGAGTAGTTACTATTTCTGTATGTGAATAAATATGGCTTTTCCTGCAGAAGTAAGAGAAGTTTATTGAAGGAAAAAAATGAAACAAAACAAACAAAAAACTCACAATAGTGGAAACACAGTCAGCTGGTACTACTTAAACTACTGATACTTACTCCAGACAGGATTTCCATAAGAAGAAATTATGGACAACATTATTTTTTGAATGAACATTGAACCAGTGAAGTAAACCAGGTTAGACCTGAAAATTAAGCCTTGGAATGATTTAGGCACAGCACTGCGTCTCGCCTCAAACCTAACATCAAACAAAACAGATAATTCAATTTCTTTGATGCTTTAATTGCTGTTTAGTTAAGTGTTTTGATGCCAGTAGTGTTTTATCACTATTAAACTATTGAAGTCAATGCTTAAATGCAAAAACATTCAAGAACTTGTTCTCTGAACCTCAGAGATATTCAGACCCCGAAGATATTACAGTTGTTGAGAACTTTGACTAAAATAGTTAAAACTCACAGAGACAGAAAAGTCAAATTATATAAAATGCATAGATTCAATTTTATTGCTGAAAGATTTTAATACTGATAATGCTTTATTCATTATTCACAATGTAATAATTCAGATTAAATGGCTTTTAAATAAAAAAACTGACAGTAAGATGGCATAACTAAACTTTATGAGAAGTTCTTGTTTTCTGAGGTTCATCTATATACAATAAAAATTGTGCCAATGAGCTTTAGGAATGCTGCATTTTTAGTAGTGCTGTATCTTCGGAAAGTGTAGGTTTCTAAGAACTTCAGAAGATGACAATATTTGAAAACTTGGAAATTCTGCAAAGAGGAAGTAAAATTCCCAGTAATAAGGAAATGCTTTTACCTGAGATGGACACTGGACCTGACGCAATTTTGTGAAATCGTACGGCTTCTTCTGCCCAATTGGTTCCATCTGCAAAGAGACACAACACAGGACTTATACCTGTGCTGTGCGGGGGCAGGATGGGAGAGCAGCAGTAACTCAGAGGCTCTGGTGCCTCGAGTTATCCATCAGGTTAATACATACTAAAAACTTGTTTTGCTTGTGAGTGATATTAATTTACGTGCAACATACTACATGCATACATACAGAATCTGGGAGAGGCTTTTTTTCCAGCTCCTATGATTAGACTGCCATTTTGTCGTCATTAGAAGAACCATCCACGCATTAACTCTGCCCTTGGGAATGCTGGCTGCAAGGCGTTGACCTCGCACTATGGCACTTGACTATTTGTAATCGAGACGTTATCAGCTCAACCACAGCAACTACAGACATGCTGTAGATGAGCATAGCTTCAATCATATTTGTGATTCGTTCTCTCCTCTTACAATACATAGCTTATACTTGGCTGGAGTTAAGAAGTCACTTTCACTTCCCTGTTGGGCCAGGTATGAGAAAGCAAAAGGATTGTTACCACAGTAAAAATTATGTCACTGAAACTGTTGAGAAAATTCAGCTCTGATTCAGTCAGATTATACAGAGGCCTTGTTGGAGACCACACTGCTTTACTTCAGAAGGAGATAATAAAAAATCCCTAACATAAATGGAAAACTAAAAGTTGTCTACTGGGCGATACATTTGTGTTGCATCAGCCCCTTCCTTCCATCCTGTGAACACTATGCTTTAGTGTTCCTTATGCTGCAAACTCATTTTGCAACAGTCAGAAACAGAATATAAAACAATCGTGCATTAATTCTGTGGTGGCTGTAGTTCACTCAGCTAAATCCCTGGTAATTTATTCCACTTTCATAACCATTTCTTTATCTAAATTTCAGTACATGATACACAGCATCAAAAGGTGCACACCACCTCTGCATAGAAGTTTGTTAACATTAATATTTACAGGCTTTTATTTACCTTCCAACAAGACAGATAGGTAAGAAATTACCGTGTAACCCAAAACTTAGTATTGACAGCACAAAGAGGTAAATACCATGAAGAATCACTTCATCTATTCATTCACTTTACTGGGAGTTAATTAAATGACAGTCAAATCCAAAGGAGTTGGTCACTGTTTTAAATTCCTCAGTGAACCTCTGCTCAGTTCGCATCAGCAATGGCAGCTGCCGGCATCATAAGAAACAGGACTGAAGGCATTGAGAAATAAGGCAGTAAGAGGCTTGACGTCACTGATATATGCCGGGCAGGAATATCGTGTTATATTTTGATTGTTCTGTCAATGAAGATAATGTGGAGATTAAAAAAACAAAAACAGAAACAGAAAAGAGAAGAGACTCACAGTTCGATATTCTTTGAAAGAAGAACTTGAAGAAACTAAGCCTGTGCTTTTTTTTTTTTTGAAAGAGGAATAAAAGGAGTGTCCATGAAATGCACTAAATAACAAAGCCCAGAGAGAAGATGTGCTGGTAGCTGGTAATTTGCCATCCCACAGGATGAAACAAAACAACAAACAAACAAACAACAGCTGTTTAACAACATTCTTAAAAGGAAATATTCTTCCAGCATGGAATCGTGCTGCAGAACATGGGGCAAAAGTACAAAAGTGGTATTATTCAGCTACAAATGAATTACAGATAAGTATTAGACACTTGCATGTTGTTGGGTAATGAGAATGAATTCCTCCGGGAGATTCATTCCAGACTGCTCAGAAACACTTCTCCCAGGAAAAATGAGCAGCTTCTACACAGGCAATCTGGGAAGCCAGGCACCGAGTCTGCACTGTGATCAGCCAGAACCTACCCTGAATCCTAGCATACAGACAGGTTACTGGACTGGTCTGCTTTGGGACTGCAGAGGCTTCTAAGTCAACGTAAAACACTGAGAGCAGGAGAGAGGCGGGTACAGCCTCATGTGGGTGCTGTTCTCATTTAAGTTCTTGCCTGGTTTTGGTTTGCCTCTCTCTGAGTTGCAGGATGTTTTTTGGGGGGGAGCCTTCTCTGTCACACACCAAACACAAGAGCTTCTTATCTAAGTTCTTTACGCACATGAAAGGAGCTTTGCCCTCAGATATATTTACAGAGATAAAGTTGTAGGCATTTGCCAAAATTAATCAGGCTCTCTGTGGCAAACATCAAAACAGTTCAAGTAAACAAACAGCTTCTCTCAGCTTTCCTAACTACTCCATGTCATTCACCTGATGTGCTTACCATTTGAATTGCATTGCTCCTACATAACTAGGAATGTTTCAGAAAAATATTCGGCTATGCCTAGAACACATGCTAGCTTAGTTTCTCAGTCAGACTGAAGTCCAGCGCTACTGCCAATTGCCACTGGATTTTCAAGGTTTTGCCCTTTGGCCAACAGGCAGCTAATCAATACAAGAAAGAGGCTAGTATCAAGCCTCAAAACAAGCATGGTCAACATAAGAACAGCCAGGCCGATAGCAGGAGGGAAACATTCTGAACACATTTCCTCAGCACCTCCTCATTCTGCTGTTTGCTGCTCAATAAATCACGATCACAATTTCCTATCAGTTCCCAATATGCATTCTGTGTCATCAGCATAAACCATTAACTCTACCGAAGAGGGCAGTTAGAGTGAACCTTATCCCATAAGGTGTTTTTTACACTGAAAGCATCTTTCATATCATCTCCTTTTACACAATGGCAGAATGCTATCACAGGCAGATAAGGAACCTGCCCAGGGAGGTGCCTTTCTGATAATCACCATTTGTGTTAAGAAAATTCCTCCTGAATGAAAGAGGAGGCAGGGAAATCAAAGGGAAAAGAAGTTGTCAAGGGTCACTACAATTCCTGCAGTCTCCTTACAAACCATTAGCAACATGTAGCTTTGGCACGTCTTGATTTTCCTCCAGATCATCCAGGTTGTCCCCTCTTTAGAAGAGCCCCCCCCAGAGTGAGGAAAAACACTGAAATACAGCAAAGCTAGCAGTTGAAAAGTGGGGAAATGTGCACAGAGGAAAAGGAGAGAGAAAGAGCACTCTTTCCAAGGCAGAAAGCTGCAAAGAAAAATATGTATCTGAAAGGACAGAAGGAATTTGCTACCAGCTGAGTGTAAGCATTTCAAATGGCACAAAAGAGAAATCAGTGCTGGGTTAACTGAGTATGTTTGCAATAGTTATCAAACTACGGAAGAGAAATTCTCTTCTACAGAGCCTGGATTTTGAGGAAGCAATATAGGTGTTACGGAGAGCGGCTAATACTATCATAACTCCTTGTAAAGAACACGCAAGATGCCTAGTATTGACATTCTACATAAACTGAAATCAGAAAAGCTGGACAGTGAGAAGCCATAGAAAGACAAATCTATTCTACAGGATATTAGGGAAATAGAAAAAAAGAAAAGAAAAAGAAAATTTAAAAGATGTGAAGAAGTCCATTAGAAGCACATGACCTCTGATAATGTCATGGTCTTGTAAAAGATGGACATAACTCCAATCTAGAGGTCATCTTCCAACTGATAAACCCTGGAAAACACAATAGATCAGACTAGATGACTAGATCTGTACCTAGATGACTCAAATTCTGACAAATTTGGTTCATTTAACTCCAAACAATTCCTGCTGGAGAGGCTCAAAATGGGTGAGCAAACAGGCAGCAGTCTGGTCCTTCTCATCAGGAATAGCCATTTTCTGCACTAGTTGGAAAAATAATTTGGCATTTCGTTGCAAATACTGTGCTAAACAGATGAAAAGGGCCATTCCTCACAGAAAATCGGATGTTCATAACACACGTGGCTTGCTCCTGTCTAGGTTTAATATATATAATGGTTAATATCTATGGAGGATCCACCACCTCTTCCTACTTTCTTATCGATCATGTTTAAGTGTCAGTGGTAACTGTGATCTAAGTAAATACCACCACTACTGATGAGGACACTGAGACATGGACAGTGTAAGTAACTTACCCCATTTTTTATAGAGAACTGAGACAACAAATTTAATTCAGATTCCAGGAATCTGACTTTCAGTGTCTGCTGTGCTCATTCAATTAGTAAAGCTAGTTACTTCATAAGACTAAGGCAAAACAATGATATAGAAGCCAATCTTATCATTGCATCTGCTTTGCAATAGAAGAATCAAGATGGGAACTTTAACATCATGGTAAGGAGTGTCACAGATAACAGCAAAATAGATGACTGGATGCAGCACATTTGGTCAAGGTTGAAGCTTCAGTGCTTGATCAGCTTTTAACTCTAAGCTTCATACTATCTATCTAAAGTCACAGATGTACATAGAAAGATACCTTTTATTGGAGCAACTATTATTTCTAGCTATGCCATCAGGTTGAATGAGAGACAGTTCCTTCCTGCAAATCCTACTTCTTTAAGTGGTCAGCACCACAGCAGTATTACTACTGCCAGAAATAGCATAAAATGAAACAAGAACATATCTGTTCATATGGTTTTATTTTAAGTGTGGTGCAAAACAAGCAAAAAAGTTTGTTTTTTTTTAATCTTTAACTTCATTGGCCACCGTAGATTCCTTTTAACTAAAATAAGATCACGTGTGTACTTTATTCTGTGTGTTATAAGAAGTTTATCAGGAAAAACGGTAGAAAATAAAGCTTCTAAGCCAGAATGAACAGTAAAATCAATGTCTAACTCAAAACTACTGTTATCAGGGCCTACCTAAACATGGCATGCACTAAGCAGTAACGTCCTACTCTGCTCTAGTAAGCATAAATGCAGGTGTATGCTTTTTCTTGACTCATTGGAAAACAACTCCCATTCCTTCGCTTGTTCCCTTCATTAATTTTGAAATGCAAACTCCTCCAGCTGTACGTGCACGCACCCAGTTACACATACAAATGCTGTGCGTTAGCGTCTCAAGTCTGCAGAAGGAAACAGCCTCTTACAGAATCGGACATTGTTTAAAAGCTTGAGTAGGTCAACAGGCCATGTTTCTTTCAGACATGCTCTCTTTCCCATTATAAGGTACCACTGTTCGGATTTTCTTGACTGGGTAGAACATCCAGCTCTAGAGGAAGCAATAAGAACTCCCCAAGTCTGTATGTCAACTTTTTACTATGAGCAACAGTAGCAGAGTGAAAAAAATGACATTATGAGATTCAGTAAAAAGTGGGGCGGATATAAACAGAACAGTTTTAACAACCATTTTAATCTCAGGTTATGAAAAGGCTCAGTTGTCACTGCATCACTCTACCACAGACTTGAGGCTAGCAAAAGGCTTTGCCACAGCTCTTCTACTCCTTGGGACCTCCTGCAGGGCTACTTTGGAAACATTTCTGAAAAGTTCTTGGTAGAAAGTAGCAGCCACGGAACAGAAAGAGATTTGTCTTAGAAATACAAGGCATTTAGGATTATTAGAGAGTAGACTCTTCACACTGAAAATAAATCAAAGGATGTTTCTTTCCTACATTCCTCCTTTCTGTCTTCCAGGCTACTCAAAGCCTGGCTAGTGTGGAATTGCTACCAAGTGTCTGTACTAAGTCCAGTAAGCAACAACATTTGTAGTACTGCTCACCATGTTCTTCCAGAGGCTCAAAGCCATGAAAGTATAATCTTCTTCCAGAGTTTCCACTTGTGTCTTTGATGTGCTCAAGAAACCATCCCTGCCCTGAGAAATCATAGAGAGCATGACAAAACAGAGCAACAACAAAACGTAATCACAATAGTGACAATACAGGAGATCAAGGAAATGTGCAGATGCGATCACACAAATTATTTGAAATAAACAACACTTGCCTTAGCTAACACTTACAGGCTTTAAAAAAAAAAAAAGAGGAAGCATGAATAATTTGTCTTAGTAGATCATATTTACTTTTAAATGAAAGTGATTTAAGAGTTTGGAAGATGGCACACGGTGGCCTGCTGGTCAGGTGGCTTGATACTACAAATTGGAGGAAATAAAGACTCCAACAATGACATGAGATGGCATTTGGAAACAATAACAGAGCAATTGATGGAGTGGAAAAGTCATATCATGAAAGTTAAGTCTGGCATTTGTATATAGACCAGCATTTGTATACGGACCAGCAATTAACAAAACAAATCTGCCATAAAATGAATCAACAGCAAAAGAAGGTTTCGCAACATAGCAGACCCAAACTTCCTGGAAGACAAATTTCCTTCTCCTGCTTTGTCCACTTTGTTCTGATACTGAGCTGAGGAAAGCGATGGAATTAAGACATGGTCAAAGGGTTGTTACAGACCCAGTGAACTGGACTGTGACCCACCACCAACCTATTATACAAATAGCCACCAAGTGTTGTATACTTGATTTTTGATACTTTATTGAATGATCCATTATCTACAAAATCATACCTTCCCCTCTCTGTCTCCAGATCCCAAGGTGTACTCTACATGCCTAACTAACCATGTCTTCTAGATAGGAAGGAGCCAGCTGAATATTGCACTTGATCTCAGAAGACACACTTCAGAAAGAATGGAGCAACATGCATTTACTTACCAGACTGAGCAAAATATTTGTTTCTTGGAGAGAAGGCTGAAGAACAACAGTGAAATCATCCTTTTGATCATACCTCTTAGACTTGAGAAGTTTTTCCCAAGCATCCTAAATGGACAACCATTTAATTAGATGAGCATTATTATGTAAAGAGTGTAATACATGTGCAATTCACTGGGACTTAAACTGAACTTGGATCATCCCCATCCCTAATAAACCATAATAATCAAATTCTGTAACTCAGAACAAAGACTAATTGAAGTCATCTCATGCAAATAGTTAGAAAATCCTTGCGGCTATGAGAAAGATACACTGAATTACCATTATTTTCTTTGACAGGACAGCAAGCTCAGTAAGGCAATGAAATATCGTAGTTACTTGCCTCCCCATCATTCTTTAAAAAATTCCTGCGCAGCTGCCTTTGTCTTACTGAAAAATTCCCTCTTCTAATTTACATGGCATCAACAGCCAAGTTACTGGACAAGAAATCATTTCCTTAATCACTTATAACAAACCCTAGGTTCCAAAAGCTAGATAGTCGTTAGAAACTGGAAGAGACACTAAGTTCACTCAGACATACAGAGAACTCATCTTCATTGTTCCTGATGAGAGAAATGGAGTCAGGATTGCTACAGATATAGTAGGAAAAAAGAAAAAAAAAAAAGTTTCTAATCTTCCTCACCGCTATCCCTCCCATAGCTCCTCACTTCAATTTAATCTTGAAAATGAATAGACAGACATATCTAGCAATACAAGCACCAAGCAACAGAATATGTCTTACCTGATAGGACCACCTCAGGATGTTATCATTTAGCATGGAGCGTTCATGAATGCAATTGCACTGATTCCCAGTTGAATTGCTGCAGAGAAGATGAAAAACAGACATTATGAACTTCCAATAAACTGGACAGAAAGCACAAACTATTAAGATACTGACAAGCATGTATTGAAGCCTAAATTATTGCATACACTGACAAAGCTACATGGAGATGTTTTATTATTTTAAATGCAGAGTGATATATATTTCCACGTCCAGAGCTTTGAACTACTACTTTGTTTGAAAGCCTATTCAGCTGACAAATATGCCAGACTTGGATTAGCACAGGGTTTCACAAGCCAGCAGCATGTTCAGGCTTATAAGTGCTGCGCTAGTTTTCAAACACTTTCTTCTCTATTATCACATAAGAAAGTTGAACACACTCAAAACAGAAGGACTTTTGCCTTAGTATTTGGCAACAAGACCACCATCTAGAAACATGAACGGAAGCTCAATGCTAAAAAAGCCTTAATTATGCTAAACAGTGGCCAGACGTTATCAAGTAGCTAGCTAATCTCAGTCAAATCTCTGATCTACAAGGGGAGATCTGCATACTGCATATTTCTGTGGCTCACAGGAGAACTCAGATTCTCCCCCGAGGCAGCAGACAGAAAGAATATTAAACATATTTGAGATTAGTTTGGTTCCAGTACAGATATATTCAGCTGAAAATTCTTGGATAGATGGGAAACTGAAAAACCCGTAGTGGAACTTGCAGGTATAAGCAGTAAGCACCAGTCAGGATCAGACTCTCTCTCCTTTTCACAAAACTCTAGTTAAACCTGTAAAGTGTCAGTATTTCTGTTAAAATGATTTTTATTAGTGCTGGTGAGTGAAAGAAATATGAACTCAGAACCAGCATCCTATCACAGCCTAATAGACAGGTACACAGGTAGCCATTTGAGAACCTCATACAATACACAAAGAGAGTTGTATCCCTAAAAGTGGAGTTCATAAACTGTTTTTATGCTCTTCTTAGATATTTAAGTTTCCTTTTTTGGTCTAAGCTCATATTTTTTCTTTGAAAGCATAATCCAAAGATGAGGATTTGCTAACCAAATGCTGAGGCCTTTGTCTGGGAGACCATCTGGGCCTGAGGTTGAGATGAGCCCAGGAGTTTTAAACTTAAGCACAAAGCATACGGACTGGTGGAACTGTTCAACCAGATAAACATATCTTCAAGATCACATTGATAAGCAAGCTTGCCAGAATTCTCCACGCAATTGCTTTTGACAAGCGAAGCTTCTTCTCTGCTTATGCTTGTTGTTAAGCACATGGTTACACACAGCCAGACCCCCTCCTTGACTGGTGGAGTGCCTCCCGAGTTGTATATGCACAAAGCTTGTGAAAAACATCAGAATGAGTATATTAGTACATACGGTGTCTCATGTCACGAGCACAGGAAAAAAATTACTAAAGTGAAACAGAGTGTAATCTCATCAGCTGTAAACTACTCTATCATAATTGTCCATGTGCAAACTCCTACTCCCTGCTAAATTGGGACATAAGCTACTCGCGCTTTTCTTTAAAGGTACTGAGAAGGGGAGACGGATAAAATCATCTATGCAAGTCACTACCATAGAGGAACTGGCAAGTTGGAAGGTCTCCATCCCACCACACTCTAAGCCCAAACAGCAGCTTTCATACAGCTTCATAATTGTTTTTAAGACCAGTTATTCCTTTTGTGAATATTGTGAACATTGATACCTAGAAATATATGCTTTTAAAGAACCTCCAGAATTTTCAATTCAAGAGTTGCAGGGTATAAGTAACACTGACTAAAGAACTGGAGGTGAGTGGACTGTACAGTCTTGTGACCAAAATGATTGTAGTGGGGTGGAGCTAACTTTCTTCACAGCAGCCCATAAAACCATAGAATTGTTTGAGTTGGAAGGGACATCTAAAGATCAACTAGTCCAACTCCCCTGCAATGAACAGGGACACATACAGCTAGACCAGGTTGCTCAGAGCCCCATCCAGTCTGATCTTGAATGTCTCCAAGGATGAAGTATCCACCACCTTTCTGGGCAACCTGTTCCAGTGCCTCACTACCCTTATCGTAAAAAACTTTTTCATTATATCCAGTCTAAATCTCCCCTCTTTTAGTTTGAAACTACATCCGCTTGTCCCATCACAACAGATCCGGCTAAAGAGCCTGGCCCCTTCTTTCTTATCAGCCCCCTCACATCCAGCTTGCCATCCATCAGCATACTCTGAGTCCTTTTCAGCTGGGCTGTGCTCAATCCTTTCATCTCCCAGCTTGTATTGGTAGTGGGGGTTGCTGTGACCCAGGTGTAAGACCTTGTACTTGGATTTTTTTGAACCTCATGAGTTTCTCCTGGACCCATTGCCCAACCTGTCTAGGTCTCTCCAGATGGTATCTCGTCCCTTGGGTGTGTTGATCACACACCTTGGTGTCATCCACAAACTTGCTGAAGGTGCACTCAATCCCACTGTTTATGTCATTTGATGAAGATATTAAACAGCATCGGCCCCAGTACTGACCCCTGAGGAATATCACTCATTGCTGATCTCCATCTGGACATTGAGCAATTGACCCTAACTCTCTGGATATGATCTCACAGCCAGTTCCTTGTCCATTAAACAGTTCAGCCATCAAAACCATACTCTTCCAATGTGGACAGAAGGATTTTATGAGGAATTGTGACAAATGTCTTACTCAAGAACAACAGATAGATGACATCAATGGCTCCTCCTTGTCCACTGATGCAGCTACACCATCATAGAACACCACTAGGTTGATCAGTCAGGACTTACCCTTGGTGAAGCCATGCTAGTTGTCTCATAACACCTCTCTCTATTCCATGTGCCTTAGCATAGCTTCCAGGAGGATCTGTTCCATGATCTTTCCCAGCACAGAGGTGAGGCTGGACGGTTCCATAGTTCCCTGGATCACCCTTTCTACTCTTCTTAAAAATGGATGTGACAGTACCTTCTTTCCAGTCACCATGGATTTCACTCTGTCATGACTTTTCAACTGAAAGTGGCTTGGCAACTACATCAGCCTGCTCCCTCAAAACTCTCATACGGCACTGCATTTAGGACTTCTGGCTAAAACACTGTTGATCACACACTAATATTTTGGTCATTGCTGAACAGTGCTTGCAGTGCCAAAGATTTTTATCTGTCCCTGCTGTCTCACCCAGTGAATAGGAAGGAGCTAGGCAGAAGGGTGGGAGAGAACACAGCCAGGACAGATTACATGAGCTGACCAAAGAGATATTCCACAAAATATAGTATCATGCTCAGAAATAAAAGCTGAGGTAGAGGAAGAAGAGGGGCATTTTGGATTCTGAGGTCATCATTGCTTGGAGACTGGCTGGATATCAATCCACTCATTGGAAATAGAGTTATTACCTTTGAATCATTTCTTTCCTCACATCTTCTCTCCCTTTCCTGAATCTGTTCAACTTACAACTTTCATCTGTTAAACTTTTATCTTAACCCACATTTTCTTGTTTTCATTCTTCCTTTTCTCTCTCTTGTCCTTCTAGGGAGTAGCAAAAGAGAAAACGAGAGAGGCTGTGTGGTTGTTTCGCTGCTGCCTGGAGTCAACTCACTGCTACTGCAGTATGCACTATTTAAACATAGTATCCAAATTGATAAGTAAAAGCACATACTCCTAATAAATCCATGCCTGCAGAGAGAGTGCATTAGAAACAAAGTTGAGATCTAAAAATCTGTGACATACTCTGGTGTTCAGGGCAGAAAACTGTTCAGAAGTTTACTTGATTGGTATAGAGCCAGTACACACGCACATAGCTGTATGTCTGAACACTAGTAGGAGACAGTGTTAAGAATTTAAAGGAGCCTCTGTTACCTGGCATTTTGAGGATCTTGGCACATGAGAAAGGAAGTTGTGAAGTCAGTGGAATCTACCAAATTTACAAATGCTTTGGGAACCTGCACCGATAAAGTAAAAATTAATCACATTAATATCTGCTGTTGGAGATTATAATTTACTATTGCTGCTACTTGCTAATGTCTACAACTTGTGTTACCTCAGGGCTGGGATTCTGTCTTCATAAAATCAACAATCTGAGTCTTTGCCAATTTCTTCCTGAATCCTACTCCTATGCCTGACACCTAGAATGACGTGAGTCGTCATTTGTGAAGTACTCATGACCATGATTTCTTGACTGAGATCTAGAAATTCACTTTTACATAAACCCCATGGCCAACTAAACTGAACTGAGATGAACAAGGAACTACTATTTTTGTGGGAAAACATCAATGTAAAGCTTGGGGATGAAATATCCCATGTAATTGCACAAGCACTCATGCATCCCGCTTCACCTCTCCCCTAAGGATAAAGTGGCTTTCCATTTACATAATGATATTTCACTTTCATGAGTGCACACATACAGATTCTGGAAATAATAGAGAAGGGAACCTGAAGCAGATGTACAAGTAGAACTTCACCCATACACAATATTTGTTAATCAGTCTGGGAAGAATGAATGTCTGTGTCCTGATGTAATCAAAATGAAGCAAATACAGAATACCCTTCAGGCTGTCAATACAGTAATATAAAATTCTTGGGAAAAGCTATTGAAATACTTCAGATAAATAGTCTGTTGTAGTAGTCATGCATCCTTATCTAGCCTACTGCTCATTAGTAGACTAATACTCAGGGCAGAACACTTCCCAGAAATCATCCTAGAGAAATAGATAAGCCTTAGTTCAGCCAGCTAGAAATGTTAAGGTCTTAAAATGGACACATAATGGCAGAAAAAAAACCCAACAAATACTATACAGATCTTTAATGGGTGTTTTCCCTGGTATAAACAAGTCACCACTAGGCATTTAGCAGCCTGTACACTGCACAGATTGCTCCACATATCCAATAATTATATTTATTTTCATAAAAACCACTGTTGAAAAGGAACATCTTTCAGATCTAGACTGATGCAGTCCATTTTTCATGGAAATCACTTCAAAAATAAACAACACAGACTAAGTAGTACATCAGTCTGAGTAACAAAGATAAGCAGTTACATGTCTGTCCTTTCTCTTCGTGTGCATCAGATTTCTAAAGCACAAATAAAACACTTACTAGCAAAGAATAGAGCTAGAGGATTAAAGTCAATGAGATTTGTGTTGTGAATCACTTGAACATTGGTACAAACCATAGTTCAGTAAGAGAGAAAAAGAAATCAGCAAAGGATTCAGGTGTTGAAAACCAATGAATAAATCTTACTTCTTTATACAAAAAGTCCAAAACTTCTTGAAGTTTTTCCAGGCTGTCCAATATGCAGTTCTTCTGTAAACAGGATGGGAAATACCACAAAAACCAATCAGAGAACTGTTCTACTACGGCATCTCAGATTTGAGATTCCAAATCAAGTACATGTTTCTAAATACAAAAGACTTTGTGGACCAGAAGTTTTACATTACCAAATAGCATCATTCCAGTCTTCTGGAACCAGCTACTGCTTTGGTTCACTATGGCAAAGGGTAAAGCTTGCAAAAGTGATTGAATCACACACCTTGACTGCTAAACCACCCCATGAAAAGATTACCGGTTGTGTGGATGCACAAGAAGAGCATGGGTTTTCAGCACTAAAGAAAACTGTGATCAGTTTCCAATCATTTTGGAAGTCCATCATCTGGAATAAAAAAAAAAAAAAAGAAGAAAGATTAAAAGGAATATGATGGTAAGAGTCCTATTTGCCATCCTTTCTCTCATGCAAGATTTGCCACAGCTTTCAATCAGCAAGACAAAACAGCAGTCCACTGCCTAACCCCAGCTACTTTGATCCCTTCCATCTGACTCATCAGCTTCTTTCTAGAGGAGGCAGCAAATAGATGGTTAGGAACCAAGTCCTGCCATTAAAGCTGAATGCACACCAATAAAAATCTCAGGAGAAAGCCAGAAATTGCAGCTGCCATTGGAGAGTTCATTGGAAATGGACACACACTGCTCAGCACAAAGCTGGATGCTGCTTCTTTCTAACCCTGATGCAGTTTACTGACAGATTAACGTCCCTGAGCTGCTGAGACCGGTTCATCCTGGTGGGATGCAGACTAGAGCAAAAATCTAAGGGCTAGAGCCCTGCCCTGTCCTAAGTATGTTAAACAACACTTGCCAGTCACAAAGAGCATTGGATAGAAGCCTTCAGTTCCACAAAAAAACTTGTGCTAAATTCATTCACATACAGCCTGGTGGGCTCTCTGTATAGGGAGGAGGTAACAGCAGAATCACTTTGGCAGTTACATATGCAAGTTATGTCAAGAGCATTTTACAAAATAACATGCCTGAAGGTTGAGAATAGAAGAAAAATGGGTACTTAAAACTCCGGGGTGGGATTTTCAAAGCACTCAGCCATGAGTGATAACACAGTTCTCACCAGCATCAATCACTGACATCAGCCAAAGCATATCTAGAGCTTTTTGAAAATACAATCCTAAGATATCAGGAGGAAGAGATAAATATCAAGAATTATAATTTTGGGTTGGTTTCTCAGAAACACTGGCACAGTTACAGAGTGTAGATAGAGGTCTCACATCCTTAAGCAATACAAAAACAGAAACATTGGCTTCCATGCCAACCTCGTTAGCCTCTTCTGGTAAACATAAACCAGGTGAGATACTTTCAAGAACAAAACTCCATACCTTAAAAGAGTACAGAATTGATTCTATTTATACCAGAGAGACCAAAGTCTGTTAACCTCAAGAAACAGTATGTCCTGTTTTGAGGACATCTTTAAGCGGTGTTTAAGGTATTTCATCATATTTCTCCCTTTTCCAGCTTGGAGACCAAACTCTCTGAACTGTTCTCTGCTTTAAACGCACCTGGTTCTCTTTCATGAGCTTCACTATCTCTCCAGCTTGATCCAAGAGGCCTCTGAAAAGCAGAAAAAGAGAAACTATCAAGGCATCAGCTAGGGTAAAGCTTTGGCAGATTCTCACCATGAAATCAACATTTGAAACATCAGGAGCGATTAATCTTTTCTCTTTTAAATGTATAAAAATTAGACACTTGTCTGAGTTGTACAGAGAGCCTGGGGTGGTTAGCTCACATTCAGACATCTCACTTTCAGATGCGCATTTAGAGAGATGAAAAGAGCAGACAGTTCTAACCTGTGGCAGGGTCTGATCCCAGGAAGCCTGTACAGCCTGGCACTGAGCGTATTCTGCATTCACTGAAATTCTCCAGCATCAAATGCATCTACCCTCCATCTCTCCAGATACAGATGAACTGCCCAGCCAAAAACCCCTCAAACTTACGTTGTTTGACCGTCTGATGCTGCTCCCATTGTGTCAGGCAGGGGAGACTGGTGCAGGACCGAGGGATTAAAACTGCTAATAAGAGCTGAATGACATACACAGGTCAGGCTATTTCGGTTTTATTCTGTTCATTACTCTGCAATTGCACTATAAACAAAGCTGAACTGGACCAGAAAAAATGTACGATCTGGTGGATCTCTTGGCAGGCATGAGAGGCTCACCCAAGCTGCTCTGCAGCTGTTCTTGTTGGTGCAGCTCCGATACCTGAGTTTGCCTCCAGACTCAGATGAGAAACACTCATCCCACCTCTTACGTCAGCCACAAGTATGGGCAGATTTAAATACAAGCAGCTGTAGAAATCACCCTACAGAGAAGGGCAAGCAAGCCAAGGCTCCCTTAACAACAACCAGCTCATGGATGATGAGTTCATATGTGGTGCACCTAGGGCAGACTCTGTGTAAACCCATGAGCATGTGGCAGTAGAAAAACCACTGGACAGGCAAACTCACACAAGATCTCACTTGGCTAGCACTAGCAGTGTGCACAGTGAAGACACGCCAGCAGGGACTGGGGCTATCTAGACAGCCTGTTCAAAGACAGCACAGGTAACCCAGCCTGTGCTGCATGCACATTCCCTCAGCACACCTTCCTTCAGGTTACCCTTACAGTCCCGTGTTGTACTTGTGCTGCACACACACCACAGCCCAGCAAAGCCCTTGACTGTCAGCCAGCATGCTGACAGTTAACCTGCTTAAGTTTGTGTGACTGCAAGACACACCTGCCAAAATTTCCACGCTCACTTCAGGGAGGCTCCTTCCTGTGCTGTAGAAAGGGAAGAGAAAACAGGAAGCTACTGTTATTCCATTACTCAAAGAAAAGTTACATTACAGCACAGCCTCAACATCTTGCTAGCTAGGCTACAGCTTGGAGCATGTATTCACAGCAGCTGCTGAAATTAAGAATGGGGCCTTTCTCTCCCTAAAATCATAATGTCATCAGCTACTGCTGAGAAAGAATGAGATCCAAGACTGCGTTCTTTCTCCTCACTCTACACATTGCAATAATTGTCCTTATGCATATACACAAGCAGTGCTAGAACCCCTCTTCGTGCATGCACAAGCAGACACAGATGCTCATGCAACTATTTAAGAACAGTAGTCCTTCAAGAAGTTTGCCTTTGCAGGGCCAAATCCTTATCTGGAATGCAAATCTGTGTAACTCTTTCGAGACATCTCTGAGGCTTAACCATATGATTCTACTCACTGATTTATATCTGCTAAGACGGCAAGAAAGAAGAAAGTAGTGTAGAACTTGTCCACAAACATTGGGAATCATTCAGGCAGAGGGCAGACAGGGTATCAGAGCCATTGGGTTCTTTTTTTGCTTTGATAAATCTCCACTTTCTGATCTCTAGCTAGTGGAGGATATTTACTACATAGGATTCATCTTAGAGTAATGAGTCTTAAGGTTACTGCAACCCTAAAGTAGTCGCATATCTTGGACAAAGAATTTCTGTTAGGAAGGGGTAAGATCCAATGCCTCAAAATCTTTTCTATTTAGATAGGCTTTCTTGTCCTCTCTAGATAACAACAAAAAATTGTGTTGTGCCTAATACTGTATAAACTAGCATAATGACACAAATAAATGCTAGCAACTCATTTTTACCTTTGGAGTAAACCTTCATGATGTATGCTGGATCCCAGTGGCTGTGAATAAGCAGGCAATATAAATGTCATTAAGCAAAGGTACACACTCTGCTCCCTATTGTACTCTTCTCTTTTCCTATATGTGTTTTCTATACATTCATCTCCATTGTGCTTCAGTTTGTCACAGATTTAGGTTATTTTCCAGAGCTGTCATTTTCAGCACTTCCTTATTACAATGTACTCTCACAGTCTAGTTTTTTTTTTTTTTTCTTAGGTATTGCTTTCATTAAAGAATTTATTGCATGTGGCTTAAAATAAAATTTGACTAACTTAGCTCAAATTCAGTCAAATGAAATGCTGTTCTAAACCATACTGAACTTCTCTCGATCTATTCCTTTTCAACAAGAGACGTGACCTGAAGTCATGAAGATAATTTACATGAATGGCACTCTGCCAAGATGGTACCTGATGAAAAAAGATCTCCTTATACAGAGGAACTTCACTGATTTCAAAGGGTCTAGGAGGAAACAGTGAAGTGTTTGCTCTAAAAAAGTAGACATTCATTAGCAGAATATCACTTACACATTTTTCTACGATACCACACACAGACAATAAAAAAATCATCAGCACAAAAAAGACTTGCTCTGAAGTGCCACACATTCAGTATAGGTGAAGAACCTTCAAATTTAGGACAAATATTTTCTTCTAAAGAGGGAGATACTTGCAGAGAGTCCAGGAACGCTGATTTCTTAATGGAAAGCTTTAAGACAAGGCAAAGTATGACATCTTAATGACTACCAATTCTAATTACAAAGTTGTTTTGTGATAAGGGAGAACCTTCTCCATTTCTTGGAAGCTGTAACCCTACAACAGCTCCCAGCTTTTGCCCTCTAAATGCACTTCTATGCTTTCTCAAAGCTTGGCAATTGTAGTCAAACGTTTCTAATTAGGCCTCAAATCTAATTCATATATTCACATATTTGGGTACATATAAAAGTACCCAAGACTAACTATCAGAAGAGGCAGGAGAACCTTACTCACTGATTTATACATCAAAATGTTATATTTATGATTTATCCAGAGCTTTTGCCTACAGGACAGAAACACTCCAACAGGATCAAAACTCTACTGCACTTCTTGATAATTTGTCCTAATGGAAATCATCACCAAAACTGTACTTTTTTCTAGTTTGAGTTTTCCTAAATGCCTCTTCCAGTAACTTGACCTGTTCAGCTCATTGTTAGGAAAATCCAAGCACACTAATCAAATATCAGGGTTCTCTGCAAGAGCACTGTGATCAAATTCCTCCTGCATGAAGTCACTTGGCTATTTTTAGACTCAGAGCATACTGAAACACTGAACAGAAGTTATTTCCAGCCTTTTTTCAGCAGAAAACTTTAATGCTCATGGAAAGTTTCAAGTCCTAAATGCCCTAACTGGGGCTCCAAATTATACCACCAGCTCAGTTCACCATCACCTCATCACAGAGTCAGAATAGAGGAAACGGGTCACATTCAGCACAGTTCACGCATGTACTTACTGTATGCAAACTTCCTATTGCAGTGACTACTTTAATGTCAGCTGGCCTCAGAGTATGAACTGCAGAAAAGTTGAAGATCAGGTTAGAAAAGGGAAGTAAATTTGAAAGAAAGTTACATTCACTAGTATATTAAAACATGGCAAAATTGATCAAAAGCATACAGGAAGAAGTCTATTCTGAACTTTTGGACCGGTAGCTTTAAATCAGGCAGAGAGGATGAGAAATTCTACTTAGGTGTTCAGTAAATACTTCAGATGCAATTAAATGTTCAACCATCAAGCAAGAAGAGACCACAAAGGACAGTGATAAATGATATAAGCAATACCAGCATCCTCAGCAGCTGAAGAAACTAAGGTATTTTTATGAACAAAACAGAAACGCTATAGATGTCACAGAGT
Organism: Aquila spilogaster; assembly: GCA_024606505.1. Lineage (NCBI taxonomy): Eukaryota > Metazoa > Chordata > Aves > Accipitriformes > Accipitridae > Aquila > Aquila spilogaster. The sequence continues at coordinate 23,092,920 of JANHGO010000027.1, forward strand.
CCTCTCTCAATCACTTCAGTGACATCACACAAACACAAAGCCCTCCAAATCAGCTGATTTCCTTCCCTCCATGTCCATTCTCAAATAACTGTGGAAGTGAAAGCCTCTACAAGGATAATATTAGACAAACCTGAGGATGAAGGAGTCTCAGGTGACGTCACATGCTCACATGAAAACTGGAAGCTTCCTAGAGCCTTTGACATAAACAAATAAATATGGTTGATCACTTATTTCCAACAAAGAAATTGGCAGAATGAGAGGTCACAGAGGCTCTATTCTCAAATAACACCAAGCTCTTACTGATGTAGCAGAAATTTTAAAGAACGAATGCACCTCTGCTAGAAATATATGGGAACATAGTTCTGGACAGCTCTCTTTTCAAATCCACTCTTTCAAAACTGTACACTTTTTGCTCGTTTTTCTTACCAAATTCCCACCGAGCAAACAATAAAACGTGCTGAACACAACCTATAACGTTCATTGTTGTGAACAGAGAATGCTTAATCTGGGAGATCCCAAAAATGAGCTTCTGCATGCATCTTCACAATTGCACGCAAGGCACACAATGTACAAAAAGCCACAACTCTGGCATGAAGGAGGAAAGGAAAAATGAACTAAGTATATCACTCATATTCTGGGCCCTTGGCAACAGGCAGAATCCCCATGTGATAACAGAAAGTACTAAAGAGGAAAATAATGAAAGAAAGACCTGTATTTAGAGCAAGGACATGAGTGATAAGAATAAACACAGTATGAGAGACATATGACTATCACATGAAAGACAGATGACTATTGCTAGCAACAACTATTTAATGCCCTCCTGCATCCTGACAATAGGTATGGTCCATCTCTAATATCTTAAAGAAAGACTGAAGACAACAATCTGCTTCTAAAAGAGCAACAGAGCATCTCGGAACAAGTGCTAACCGCAGTCAGCCTGTGTACAGGATGTGCAACCTAATAACAAGCGGTGCTCAGAGAAACTTATTTCCTGGTGAGGTACTGTAATTTTGCAACTGCGGTATCACACCATTGAGGCATTTGCTTTGCATTTATTCTTTGCAGAATTCAACAGTTTAGCACACTAAGCTCTTCTTCCACCTGCCTCAGAGGAAGTGATGGCCAAAATGATGAATGTAAGATATTGAAAAAAGGAGAAAGAAGAAGGAAGATGTTCTCATAGTTTACCTTTAGTTTCCCCTGTTCTTCCAGGAGATGATCTGTCTTTCCTTTAAAATAAAATAAAGGAAAGAATAAGGAATTGCACAATTTTTAAGCTTAGAAAAAGTCTTCAGAAAACATAATAAAACTAAAACCACACAATCCCTATGAGGAGTAACTTTTCTCCTCTTCCCTGTTTTCCAAAGGTGAAGCTCACTCCAACACCAAATATATTCTCTTGGTTTTGGGTATACTAATGTAAGATTTTAGTTATTATAATCAGATGAGATTTGTTGAAATTAGCAGACTACAATTAAGTCATATACAGAGGTGATGGACTTCATCCTCCCCAAGCCTTAAAAACTAGTTTTTCCAGTTTTCCTTCTCAGCCATCATGGAATGGCTTGGGTTGGAAGAGATCATAAAGCCCACTCAGTTCCAATCCCCTGCCGAGGGCAGGGCTTTCCCCCACCAGCTCAGGTTGCCCAGGGCCCCATCCAACCCGGCCTTGACAGATCCAGGGATGGGGAACCCACAAACTCTCTGGGCAGCTGTGCCAGTGCTTCATCACCCTCTGAGTAAAGAATTTCCACCTAACATGTAATCTAAATCTCCCCTCTTTTAGCGTAAAGTAATTCCCCCTTATCCTATCACTATCTGTCCACGTAAAAAGTCATCTCCCTTCAGCTTATAAGACCCCCTCAAGCCCAGGAAGGCTTCAGTGAAGTCTCTCCATAACCTTCTCTTCTCCAGACTGAACAAGCCCAACTCCCTCAGCCTTTCTTCATAGGAAAGGTGCTCCAGTGCTTCTGGAGCTGCTCCAACAGTTCAACACCTTTCTTGTGCTGGGGGCCCCAGGCCTGGAGACAGTACTCCAGATGGGGCCTCACAAGGGCAGAAAAAAAGAGGGAGTATTACTGTTTTCCTGTGTTATGATGGATTTTAACTTCATTTCTCAAAAAGAGAGGGGCCTATCTGTTTTCACTGTGAGAGGTACAAAATACCAAGGACAACTAACATACATGTAATTCCCACTAACAAAAGGAGATTTTACAAACAGCAGCAAATTCATGTGTGAGCCAGCCCCCATTTTTTATGCAGTAGGAGTGCTGCCTATGCTTTCCCTGTACAAGTTCAGAGTAGCGTTAGCACGTGTAAGCTGAAACTCCTTCAGAAAGGAGCAATTCACATTAATCTACATCTTCCACAGCCAGGGAGCAACACCACACTGTTGTGTGATTGCCATAGTGATAGAGAAACAGCTACAATTTCTTCTCGTCCTAGAACGTTGACAGATAACATAGCCTGTTAGAGCCAGAAGTCAGGCCCGCAGCTATTTCAGCAAACATCACTCTCTTTCCTTGAGTGTATACTTGGATTTGTAAGCATCAATTTGGGGTTATCCTAAGATCTTCATGAAGGAAGCCATGGAATCTGGGTCTGGATTTTCAGCTGAACTTCAAAGCATACTGACAGCTGTCCCTGCTTGCCACACCAAAGCCAACAAAGTCCTGCAAGTCTCACAAGTCCTGCTATCTTTTCTCTGTTAGCATCCAAAAGCTAACCTGAGAATATTCCGTTGTCCTGCTGCATGCTTCTGCTTATATGTCCTTCTTTCCACATCAAAAAGTAAATGAGGAGCGCCAGCTCAGCCCATCAGGGGAGATACCCAGGCTCAGGAGTCAGACTGTTTGATCTCCTCTCACGTGGAAGCTGTTTCATAAGTCTGAATGCTCTTCCCCTTTATCCTCCTCCTAGTGTTTCTCATTTTACTTTTGACATGAAAAGGCTAGACAGCCCTCAAGAGGCGAGTGAACCAGACTTACACACAGCTCTAGAAATGCATTTTTTGTTCTCTCTCCAATTCCTGAAATTGTCTCCTTGATTGCTGGTAACGCTGTTGATGTCTTCAGAGAGTTACGTATCGTGAGGCAGTATCTAATTTAGAGTTCACCATAACCTATGTAGAGCTAGAACAAGTTTTGCCTGCCACACATTACTTTTCAGTTTGAGCATCCTGAACAGCTTACATCAACTAGCCTGTCCCCTTATCTGATACTGAAATATGCTGAAAGCACCTGTTCCAGCACAGGCGACAGCCTGTTCCAGCAGGTTCCCTCTCCTTTCTTCTCTGTCTGAAGATTTATAATTCATTTCTTTATTCCAGAGCTTTTAATTAGAGCTCAGAAAGGTGTTTTCATCCTCAGCAGTTCAGCTTCTTCAGGAGTTCTTAATCAAAAGACTTCTGGAAATTCAACTGCACCTACCACTGCAGGTCCCCAGACCCTTTTAACACAGAACCCATTCTAAAATCTAGTTTCACATTTGCCATTTTTAACTCCTGACACCAATGCTGACTGAAGAAATGCTAATTGATAGCAACACTGTTAACATATATACACGTTCTTATTTGTTCAGTGAATAAATTGAATTGGGTGAATACCATCTATTTCTGGCAGTTTGTTGCTATTCACTATCGATTTGTTTGGGGATTTGATAGCTCCTCCAGCTTGTGCCCTCCCCAGAAAGGATCTTAGTGCAAGGTCTTTTTTAAGCTCTTGTGCTTAAACACATCACAGGGGGGGAATAAATAATAAAAGAAAAAAGTCTGTTCTGTTAAGCTTCAGACCTTATTTTTTTATATGTATCAGGACTTCAGATTCCCTGTTTCAGATGGATTTGGAAGAGAATTTCTTCTTTTTTTATTCTTTCAGACGTGATTCCTTGCTTCCCCTCAGATTCATTTTTGGTTTGCCCGATTGTACTTTAACCAACCAGAGCATACATTCAGTTTTCTTTGTTTGCTTTGGATTTATGCTTTCTATAGGATGTTTTTTCGACCTCTGCTGCTCCCAATACTCTGGTTACTCTGTGACTCTACTATTTGATAATTCTAGTTCCCATTTTTAATTTTTTCCAAATCCTCTCTCCCTGCCTTCCCCAAAAGAAGTGTTTTTCTGATTTTTTTTTCCAGGAGAAAAGCTCTATTCTTTCTTCCCTTGATGTCATAGTTACCTTGTTTCTGCTAATTCTCACAGGCTCTATCAATCCACGTTTTCTCCCAAATCAAGTTTTGCAGGAATTCCAGTCACCGTGCATCTTTTTTTTCTCCAAATTAAAAAGCCAAAGTGTCATCATTTCTTCCATTTACAATAGGAACCGAAGCCTCCTAACATCTGTTTGTTTATCAGAGAACCTGACAGTCCTCCAAAGATCCTTATCCTCACAGCCTACCATTAAGGTAGAGCACTACTGTTATTTATCACAGCCTTCTTACTGGCAGGAAGCTGAAGCAAAAAGCCAAGACGTGCACAACATTTTTAGTCCTAGATCACCTACAAAATCCAATGCCTGGTACCATGTATGGATTTCACATAACCAGTAAGGGTATACAATGCTTTCTCCAACTCTAGCCTCTCCCCTCCTTTTCTCTCTGCCTTTCTTTTTTTTTTTCTTTTTTTTTTTTTGTTTTGTTTTGCTGCAGTAATTTACTCAGATTATACAGAAAGGCTGGAGGAAGCAGAAATCTGAACAACAATGACCTGAGTGTCAGAAGATTGCCTACCCATCCAAACGATCCAATGCCACTGAAAAGAAAACGATCACAGGTACAAATTCAAAGAAAAACTCTGCCTCTTGCTCAAACTTCTGCACCATTTTGGAACAGATCTCACCATTAACTAGTTACATATTGATGCTTTTCTCATCACAAAACTTCAGTGTCTACCTTAGATGCAATCACTCCCCAGAGCAGTGTAAACCAATGCACGTATCTGTATCTAAAATGATCGAACATATCTCCAAATCACACGCAGGATCACAGTTTTACTTTCCTATTTTCTTCACCCTGCTTGAAGACTTCTGCTATACACCCACCTTGCAACAACTAAAAATACAGGTTCCTAAATAGTGCATAATAAGAATTTGCAAAGGACCTTTCAATTCTTACCTTCTGAGGAAAGACACCAAAGGAAGAACAGGCCTAACAATAGCTTCATAAGTGCTTCTATGAGCAGGTAAAATGGAGTGCTGTGGGTTATACTTTATGGCTGCTAGGAAACAAATTCTCTTCTTCTTCCTCCTTTATATTCTACCAAGCTGATAACTCAGCAGCCATAAAATTTATTAGCCTATTTACCTTTGGAAAGCAAAGCCACAACGATAACATTTACATTTCTTATTTCAAGGAGCTCTGCAACCTTAGTTTATGTATAGCCCCATCCACAGGTCAAAGGAGGAAAGAAGTGGCACAGCATTTCCAGTTTTTCTTTTCCCCCATTTTGCCTTTCTATTTATGAGGAATTAACCGCATGACTTACCGGAGAAGATGGCAGCTGAGAGCAACGGTACTTTTTGGGTTTCTGCCAAAATAAAGGGAATATGTAGGACATCACATGACTACCGGGTGTATTGTATTGCTCATGTAATGAATGAACACTCAATAAAGACTACCATAGTTATCACAGCGTAGATATTGCCCTCACGATACTTTTAAAACACTAAAAGCTTATCAGCCTCACATGGTGCAAGCCATGCAAACTCTCTCACAGAAAACGAAATCAAGTGTCCCATTAAGGCTTTTCCCTGTGTTCAGCTAAATCCTAAGTAGAACCCTGCCTCTGCTCCTTCACAGCCTTCCAACAGCCTCCTGCTGTATCTTTCTCTCTTCCACTAGCTTCATAACCACCATGTATTTCTAAAAGATGGCTAAACTCACTGAAACTCCAGAAACCTAAGTTAAACTGAGTCCAAGAAGACTGTGAAGAACATCAGAGGGCACCACAGAAGAGAACAGGAGGACCACAATTTGAATAGGGAGAGAATAGCAATAGTGAGGAGAATAAGCAGAGATGGTGAAGGAAGTAATGCAAGGCTGGTACTGTACCATTATTTCTGGCAGTAGGCACATTAAAGAAAACCTCTGCAACTCCAGCTTGTGGAATATCAGCCATTCTTCTGGAGAATTTTCCATTATTGTGGTCTTCCTCGCAGGTATCTGCCAAGACAGAGCACTGTTGGCAAGTGGCATAGCTAACTCTGACCTCGTTGAGAAAACATTCAACAAACAGAATTTCACACCGAGTTTACCAGTAACAGGTATGATCCTAAAGCCCAGGCTGACCAACTTCGTATACTAGTGTTCCCAGTTTGAACAAGAACCATGACCTAACAGCTAAAGTGCAATAGGTCCAGTTCAGGACATACCAAAATTGTAGAACACTATAGGCACTCCAGCAGTGCAGAGAAATTACTGTATACTCACAGAACAAGTCTGTATCTAAGAAAACAGTAAGACTGAATCATTGTATATAGACAGTTAACCCAAGCATTAAGTATTTGTAGCTACAACGCTATCATGGTAGACCATTCACTTTTGCAGATTTGAAGGACGCGCGCAAGTGTCTGCTAGATTGTAATATTATGCTCCCAAGCAAGACTCTGCTATACCTCAATTACAACATTAAGATCTGACCTCTGCAGAACAACCCACCGTCCTCAGCCAAAGCACTGGAATTGTTCTCTGGTCTCTTCTGAGCCTGTTGACACCCAAGTAAAGCTTCTTCATAAATAATACGAGACTAAGAAGGACAAACGCTTGAATAAATATCTTAAGATGCTTAAACAAACCACTGATACCCCTGATACCCCAGGCAGTCTAGCTTATCCTTCAAAGGTCTTTTTATTGTTTTATGACTGAAATTTAGTATTCTTTAAGGAAATACATTGGACATAGGCCTTGTGTCCACTTCACTTTGCAAAAAAATAGGAAAGTAAAATCAATTCTGAATAAGAACAGCTATTATGCAGAGTAACATACGAGCAGGAATCTGCACAGACAGGGAAAAAGTTCCTCCACCACCTGACCTCACACCTCAGCCAAGTACAAATATACCAGAGACCTCATCAGCCCAAACAACTGTTCACCTCCAACACAGCAGCAACTTTGAAAGAAGAGAGCTTGTTCCGCTTGGGAATCTCACAGCCTGAAACATATTTTGACTCTGACTTCTTTTACCCATAGTAAGGTAATGAAAAACTAGAAGCTTTCACTCTATCAGATCAGCACGGAAACCAGTAGCTCCCTGGGCTAGGTTGAAATAGAGTTCCTGGGGCCATTGGCAGAGTTGAAGCCCCAGGTGAAGCTTGTCAAGGTCATTATGGTCTGTGAGTCAGCGTAGCATTGCATGGGTGTGAGAGTTATACTCAGTGGTCTTTATCATTAAGTACAAGGGTTTGTGGTGGCTTCATTCCTCAACAGAAAGTTCTCTTTATCAGCAAATCTGAGAAACAGCCTCCCTAACTGGAAATGTGTAAAATCTTAGAGAGAATGTCTCTACTTTACCATACACCAAGTACAAGATGGGAAAGGAGATAGCATTACTTCATACATTTGCAATAAACCAAAGAAGAATTTAGCCTTTAGACTCTGTGACATGCTCCAGAAGGAAAACACTACTAACTTTAAGGCTTATAAGTCTTCTGCAAAGACTTCTTCCCACCACCAAAGCATCAAAATAGCTCCTATATTGAATAGCAAATAGCAGGTGGCAGCAACGATCAAAGAAGCTGGCAGAAGAGAGAACGGAAATTTTCTCACAGTCACAGGAGGTGTCAGAGACAAACCAAATCCTTTGCACTACTGCAAGGGCAAAGCAATATCTTGCAGAAAGTGTGGGGAGCTCCAGCCCATGAGCCAAGTCCCAGCTGACAGCATTTAAGAGAACCCCACAGAATTGCAGCTAACTGCTTATTGATCCACACAGAACTTCTGTCTTGCCTGAATGCTGCTGCTCAGGCACAACAGATAGTTGGATGGACTTTGTACCTAACCCTGCCTGAACTGTGTCGGTCTTCTCTTCACCTGTTGTGGACAGAGAAAGCTGATGACACAACTGCAAGGAAGCGCTCTGTGTGGAATATTGTAGTTAAGAGAGTTCTGTGCCTTTGTATTTTCTCCAGCAAATGTACCTCTTTTGTGTGTCTAGGCCCTATGCCACAAAAACACAAGTCAAGTTGTAAAATAAGCAGCACCCAAACACGTGCCTAAATATAAGCACTCGAATGTGTCAGTCAGATTTCCTGGCCCATTGCTATGTTTTTAGGTAGCTTATAATAATCTCAGAATCATTAAGGTCTAAGACCTCTAAGATCATCTAGTTCAAATATCCACCTACCACCAATATTGCTCACTAAACCATGACCCTTAGTACTACATCTACACATTTCTTGAACACCTCCAGGGATGGTGATGCCACCACCTCTCTGGGCAGCCTGTTCCAGTGCCCGACTATAACTTAGTAGACATTATGGAAATATAGAAATACCTTATTGCCTTACCTCTTGTACCTGGTATAGGAGCTATGGCTGGGAAAGCCAATGGATTTCTCTGCCTCAGCTTTAAGTTTTGTCTTGTCTGCTCACTTAAATGAGCTTTTTCCTGCATTCCTTCTACTCATGCAGAATACTGAAAATCAGAAACCTTGACAATTTATTTATGTCCTCAGCTATAGGATCAGCTTTTAAAAATACAAAGTAATGAATGTATAGTTGCACATTAAAAGAAAAACAAAACAAAACATCACCACAACACTCAACCACTCATAATTAAACCCAAAATGTTTACCATTACAAACACCACATTTTACTGTATGTTAGGGAAGTAGTTTCTTCAGCTGCTAACAGGCAGAGGCCATATATCAGACAGTAATGCAATTGTGCCTACAGAACTATTGTATTACACCAGCATAGCAGAGGACTTGTTGAAATAGAAAGCAGAGTGACTCTCCATTTCATTTGAAGATTCATTCTGTCTGTGACTCATCAATATTTCAGCTAATCCTACTGCCTAGCCAAGCCCTTAGATCTCGATTTTTTTTATCTATTTTTTTTTTTTAGGAAGCACATCCCTGAAGTGTCCTGTCCATTACATCCAGTTCAGAATGGGTAGAACATTATAGTGGTGTGAAACAGTTACGAATAAGTCATACACCACAGTGAGTCACTGTACATTTCTTCATGGCGTTATGCCTTCTCTTGCTGCAATTCACACTGCTGGTAAACTTAGTGAACTCTGTGGACCTAAACAGCAGCTCTTCCTCCACAGAAGAGATCAGGAGATGAGGTGAGGACCAGAGCAAGCAGGGACATGGGGCTCAGAGCAAGGATCCCGCAGCAGAGAACAGGAGCGCGGCACGATTTAAAGGAGGCTGCTACCACCTGCTGGAGAGAGTGCAAATGGAAATGGAAAAAAACCAAGGGTTGAGCGAGCCACCTCGGGCAAGAACTGGAAAGCACTGCTCTGCGTATGGTCAGGTTACGGAAAGTGAGCAGAAAGCCTTCCAATATTTGGTTCCCTCCTTCAAACACAAGCTTCTGGAATTGCTGTTGTTTCTAAGATAGCTTACAAATACCTTAAATAAAAAGGCAAACACAAAGCTTCAAATGCTCTTCTTCAAAGTGAATTTTTCTGAGTTGAGCACGTGGCTGGAGCACCGGCCCCTTCACCTGGATATTTGGGACTGGCAAAGCTGCTATAGAAACTTGAGCTGTGGCAATAGGTAAATGAGCAAGATCAGCACGGAAGTTATGCCCATGTTTTGGATAAGCTACAAAGCAGCTGCCACCTGCGAACACCCAGAGGTAGCTCAAGGCAGCAGTATTGCAATGAAACCTCACGCCCCACAAATGAATGAAATTCAGAATTTAATCCTTGTGCCTACAGGGGTGACAGCCTCCCACAGCAACTGTCTGATTGCTTGGCACAAGCCTGTTAGCCACTGGTATGGAAGGAAAACCCAAAGCACACCTCCATAGGGCTGGTGCCACCCCAGCCTCCCTCGGCTGCCAGCACAGCTGGCACAGTCCCTCAAACCCCTTTGTCTGTCACAACAAAAATGGAGTGCCTTTGCGCTGGAAGACGGAACTGCTCCTCAACATCTTTTCTAGCAGCATCTGGGCCTCCAATTTTATATTAATAGTGTGACTGAAAACTAAAATTCAGATCTGGGGGCTTTGGGGGTGAGTGAGCCATTGGATAAAATCCCCCCCGGGCCCACAGAGGTGAGGAGGGATCCCTCAGCTGGTCCCTGCCCTTCTGCTGGCCAGCTGAAGCCATGCTTTGGCCAAGAGCTCTGAACAGCACAACTCAAGATTTGGAGATCCTCTGCAAAAGACTCCTTGCTCAATTTTACAGTAATGATTTGTTTAAGTATGTAGGCTCAAGATGACCAGATACGTCCCATGACCTCATCTTCAGCCGGTCCCTGCATTATCAGGCCAGGAGGAGATAATGCTGGTTTCTGAAGAGCCCTATTTGCAGCCCTGGGAGAGTCAGCCAATGTGAGCACAGCCTTGAGAGAGCAGTGCCAGCGGGAAGACAGCAAAGAGGTGCAGTCTGTCTGCCTCCAATATGTATAGTGATGGCATTTTACAGCAGAGACCAGAAAACGTAGGTTTTCTTCCTGTGAGTCTCAGGGTGAGTTTATTTATTCTCAGATCCTAAGTACTTAATACTCAAAGACATGCATGGAAATCACACACCTAAATAAATGTGAATTTAAGCCCAAGTCTCAAAGCTCTGAGATTCTCTGTAAAATAGAAGCACCAGTATTCTCTTTCTCCTCTTCTAAGATATAAAATTCCCAGAGCAGTACCAGCGTCTTGCTGTTTGTATTCACACCACAGAGGGGCTCTGTTTCCAGCCAGAGCTGTATTGCAGCAGCAGTGTGGGATGCTCCAGACTCTCCAGTGCTATCTATAGCTCTGTCCACATGAAGGCCTGGTGCACAGGCTTCATAGGGTCAAGCCTATATAGGTCATGTTGCATTCCAGGCTCACTAGTCCATCTACTCACCCCCAAACCCTCCTGGTTCCCCTGTAGAAGTTTGTTTCTTAACCTGACTCTACAGGTCAGAAACATATCCTTTTGACCTCAGAGAACCAGCCTCAGCTGTACTATATTCCTTTTGAATCATTAATGCCTGTGCTGCCCTTGAAAAAGAGAAGGCTACCAAGAGGTAGTGTAGGGAAAGGGTGTAAGGTTGCTTTTTCTCATCAGCAATGAGGCTTTCTAACTCTTCTGGCTGCAGCTGCACCAAACACAGACCTTTGAACTCTGAGGTCCATGGAATGATCATCTTTTTGTCCATATCCAGCAAAGGCACCTGGAGCTTCAGGCTCAGCCGGCTCCCTTGACGTACTTTACACACCACAAGTTGTGGCAAACACATCCTCCCACCATAGTATTCACCATCTACACAGTGCTCTGATCTGTTCTCACCTGTTTTGTGGCTAAAAAAGAGCCAAACATGGCCTGTCCAGGTGATCTGTGCCTTCTTGTCTGCCAGTTTTTTCACCCAGTGAGTGGTAAAGCATCTGGGCAAGCCTAGGGGTAATAGCTTCAGCACCTGTAGAGAAGTGGGTTAAAAGGCCTTTGGAACAAGGAACAGCTATTTTCCTTAGGGACCATGCAGAGGCAAGCAGAAGGGCCTCCACTGACTGTGCAGAGGGCCTTGAAGAAGCTAAATTTTCTTTTGGATGGCAAAGAAATCATGGTCAAGCAACAAGCAAACACCACCAAGTCTATCTTATACTCAAAGATACACAGCCCTCAGCGCTCTCAAACAGGGAGTGGTGACCCAGGTGCAAAATAAATAGGACGGGTGACCATACAGAAAAAATAGATGGCAGACAGGCTTATAAATATTTACAGCGCAGGGTGGAAAGGAGTATCAGTGCTCTGCCTGATTTGCATTTCAAGGGTTTCACTTCCTTTTGCCAACTGTGACTCTCTCAGTTACCACCAGAGGACACCAAATCCCTACAACATTTTCACTCCTGAAAACAAGATGTACCCAGCCCCTTCAGCTGGGAATGGGGAAAAAAAACTCTTCTGGCAGCGGAGCTGTGGTTCAGGTCCTCAGGAGAGGAAGCCCAGAACTTGGAACCGGTGACAAGACCCGCTGCTGTCCGTTGGAGCGACAGCCGTAGTTCTTTGTCCGCTCTTACAGTTGGAAGCCAGTTTCAAGCTTGTGCATTTCCAGGGACCATGTGCTTTAAAGAGCAGTAATAACATAGAAAATATCACTGACTCAAACCAAACCGATGATCAGAGACCAAAAGCCACTGCCAGCTGAACAGATGCTCTTATTCCCTGTTTTCATCGAAAGAGCCTTCCAAAATTCACAGCTTTGCCAGGCTTCATCCTGACATTTCAGCTGAATACTGCAAGAATGCCATCAAACGCTAGAGGCCTTTGTTTTTAAGACAGGAAGGCTGAGCTCTGGAAACAGCTATGGGTGCAGGCATGGGCCTGTGCATAGGATTTTCTGAACAATTAATCTGCACGTTATTATTTCAAGTGATCTCAATAAATTGCAAAAGCCGCTCAGAATCAGCTGGATAAAATTCAATAAAAACACAACGAAGTACTGTGATTGGGAAGGAGAAATTAAACACACAAATGAACGACTAAGGAAAAATGAGTTAAGCAGCAGCACGACACAAAAGTATCTGAGAGTGGGTCATGTAATAAATGTGAGTTGATGGCACGCTGCTGTTGCAAAATAAATTAATAAATAAATGTTTTAGGATATGTGAATGGAGTCATAAGTATGTCACCGAAGGTCATTATTATGCTTTATCCCAAAGAGTGCTCACCGGTGCTAAATGTTGAGCCAAATGTGGAGCACTGCACTTTGAGAAAGCAAGAGTAGACCAGCCAGTCCAGAAGGAATCTTATGAAATCATGAGGACAGCTGGACTGAGCTTTACCAGGAGGGGGCTGAGAAAGAGGACAGCCTCTCCCAACGCAGGGAGCTGTTCTAGTAAATGGCAATTAACGTGGGTCTCTTTTACCTGGCAACTCAGACGACACAGAGAGGGGCTGAGATCAGCGTGGAACAAAGACAAGACGCCAAGCAAGGTGCCCGTCAGGGTTTCATCCCAACAGGCACCTCTTCTTACATAAGAGGGAAGGCACACAGGTGGGGGATGGGAGGGGTCACGAGTTTTGATGTGATGGTGACAACCTGGAAACTTGCTTTCACAGGAGGAATGGTCCTTTTAACACAACAAAGTGGCACACCCAGTGCATACAGACCACACCTACTGGAGCCTGCTTCCACAGGGTTGTTTGTACAGCAAGCAAAGGAGAAAACAGAGATTGGAGATGCAATTTCCTTTTTGCCCATTCCTCCCTCAGGTCAATCTGACCTTATGAATAGCGTGGCAAGGCTGTACATGTATTGCTGCTTTCTGCAGCTCCCGAGGACTTTTGCAGTCCTGCTAGACTCACAGCTGCTGTCAGGCTCCTTCCACTCAGACCTGGTTTCCATCAAGCACCTCAACAAATGTGGGCATGTCCCCATTCAGCCAAGACCTTAAACGCATGCTTAAATTTAAGCGTGAGCTTCAAACAAAACATATATTTAGCAACTCCTGCAAATGAGGCCTTAACCTTAAAATACACACATAGATAAAATGATTGTTCAGTCCAGCTAGATTCAAATGCTTTCCTCAGGCTCCTTTAAGTCGAGTCTACCACCTCTCTGACACTGAAATAGATGCCTTGCATAAGAAGACTCTTGCTTCCTCTCTGCTGTAACTCATCAGCTCTTCCCTGCTTCAGGGCATGTACCTCTAGGGATAGATGAGATCTATTCCTGTTAGTTACTATGCAGAGCTAGATCTCAGCAGCAGCGATAAAGACCTTTGCACATCCTAGCTTGCTTGCTGATACTTCCCTTTTCTCTGGAATTCATACTCCTCGCCCGCCCTCGCTCCCTTCCCCCTTCCCCAGTTGCTCATACTTCTGGAAAGATGACTGAGGGCTAACTAATGACTAAGGCGCTGCTGCACGTCATCGCCTGTCTGCTGCAAGAAGGGGTGAACAAGTTCGTTTGTCCACAGGTTAAAGTAAGGTTGCCATCCAAAGACAGAGCATGTAATTGGGAGACCAAGCAGTGGGAAACCTGCCCTCTCTTCTTTCTCGTCTGGACCATTTAATTTCTCTTGTTTTCTTCGTTGCGTACAGCGCTTTATGCCTGCACAGCATCTTTCAAGCGAGGATCTTAAAGGACTTCACAGGCCTTAATTAAACCTCATAAATCCCTAATTGATAGATGAAAATTCTGAGTCACAAAAAGGTGAAGGGATGTGCTCATAGTGCAGCAGTGAGTCAGTTGCAGAGCATGGAGCAGGGCTGTGGTCCTCCCAGCCTGGTGCTACTACGCATCCTCCCCACTCATGGGACATCACGGATGCGGATCTGCTCGGAAAGCACACTGAACCACTGCCTGACACTGATCCCAAGGGCCAGTCGATCTACAACAGGGGACATGTCTCAATCGCATTTGGTACCAGGGTGCCCCAGAACAGGCCAAGAGCGGATGCAGGAGTGCTGTATAAATCCAGAGGACGGGCAGTCCCAAGGGCTCATGCCACGTGGCACAGGCCGGGCACCAGCAAAACGGTGAGACAGCAGAAGCGGTCAGTGGCATGGCCACTGCTAAGGGTCTCCCACTGCAAGCCTTGCTTGTCCTTGGCTTCTGCTCCTGGTCCCCTCTGCAGCCAGGGAGCTCCAACCACCCAGTCCTTGCTGGCCCTTACCCCAAGGCTTGCTTGGGGCCCGGGGCCAGACTAACGGCCATTTCCAAAGCCTGAGGCGGCAGGCTGGGCTCGCATAGACCCACACTGCCATGGCGGGGGCCTGCACCCAGCCCACATACCTCAACCAAACTCTGGTCCCTTTTCACCCCTGCTTCCCTCCCCAACCTTTGTTTTGGAGTAAGGAGCGTGTCAGCTCGGCAGGGCAGGGACCGTCGGGTCTGGGCGTTAGCCTGGTGTGGCTCGGCTGGCCTCCCGCCACCTGCACTGGGCAAACAGCGTCGGGATGGCGCAGCCCGGCCCGCCTCAGTGCCAGTCCCTCTTGGTGGACATCGTCACATACCGCTTTCCAATTACAGCCTTTCAGGGCTGCGACGGCGTTTAATTGTCTGAGTTTTCTAAACACTGCGCGGCCTTGGCTGACGCCCCAGTTAATGATCCCCTGCAGAAGTGACTTTGGCCGGTCGGACCTTCGCCACACCCGCCAGAGAGGGTGAATTAAAAAAAAGGAGAGGGTAAAAACGCAGCAAGGCGACTTAAAAGATGATGCTGCATCTGAGGAAATGAAACATGACTCCCTCTCGTCTGCCAGCAAACGTGTGATGCCACTGCTGACACCGACAGCAGCCCTCCTGCTCACCCAGCTCACGCTGCTGGTAGCAGGACGAGCAGCTTCATTCGCCTCCTGCTTCAAACCTGTGTTTCTTTCCTTCGGCATCTTCCCCCTGCTAATATCAACAACGAAAGAGAAAACAACAACAACAAAATCAACCCTCAAAAATGCAAACAGAATGAAGAACGCCACGAGAGTAAATAACCAGGGCTTTTATGTTAACGCAACTCACTGAGAGCATCAAAACAAAGGGGACAAAAAAAGAAAAGATCTCTGGGTCAAATTTACAAACTGATGTAAATCAGCCCGTTGAATTTCAGCGGAGAGCGCTAATTTTCCCCGGCTGCACATACGGTGTGTTCATACGACCATGTGCTTCCCCTCGCCCCTTCATTAGTGCCTCCTGCCTCGGTGGTGCGAACTGCACTGCGTTGGTAGGGGAGCAGACGGCACTTCGCTACGATTTGCACATACGCATCACTAAAGCTCAGCATTTATATTTGAAGAAAAAAGAAATAATAATCGGGCAAACGCACAGCTGCAAGGCGGGCTGGGTAATTGTGCAATGCTGGGAACTCTTAGGTAGTTAATAATTATACTCAACCTTCGGTCTAGTTCCTAACAACA
>JANHGO010000027.1:23109068-23130735 GCA_024606505.1 Aquila spilogaster
GCTTTGGACTGGCAAACACACTAACTCAGCTCTTGGCTGCGTCTCCCAGCCAAGTTCTCTCAGTCATCCTAATTAGACATTCTGATACCATCTTTAATTATATGATCTCACATACTATTTATTTTTTTTCCTCTTCTATTATTTTTTTGCACAGAACCTCTGTCCCGTGCAGCATGCCGAGCAGGGGGAAAGCACCCATCTGGCAGCACAGCGGCGGTCGGACCGTGTTCCACTGGGACCTGCGGCCCTACTGAGAGCCACCAGGGGCTATCACAGCAGGAAGGAAGGTGCCCAGCTGCTGCGGGCAAGACGGGTCCCATTCTGTATTTGTCAGTATTGACTGCAGCCTGCCTGGAAAAACGTCTGTGCCGCACTGCACCCCGCGCCAGCCGCCACAAGTGCGTGTGCGTGCACATGTATACACACACAGGCTCTCCTGTACACACCTTGATCTTGTTGAAACAACAGGAGGAGCAGGGTGCGTGTTGTTAATGCTTTTCACCTCGATAAACACTGCACCGCTGGGGCAACGCTCCCGCGTCCCAACTTGCAGCACCCAGTGGTTCTGGGGGCCGGGCGCCTGCCAAAAGCTGTTCCTCGTACGGGCTGGTCCTGCTGCATGGCAGCCTCCTTCCTCAGATGGGGCCTGGCCGCAGCCTGTAGTCGCTACCTCAGCACCGTGTTAGCTTCTGCCAGCGGCCATTTGCTGCCCACCCCTGAGGCCCCACTCCGGAGGTGTGAGGGGAGTTCTGGGTGCTGTGCTTTCCACTGAAATGCTGTGGCTGCTCTGGAAACTCGGTGCCCTGAGGTCAGCTGAGGTTCACTCAGCTGAGGAACTCCTTAAATGGTAGTCTCGCTCTAAAGCCTGCTCTCCTTGTTCCGGCGAGCAGCGAGGGGACGGATGTTTGAGTGCTCATCGGGATCTTTTTGTGAAGGCCAGACCCCGCTACGAGGCATGGAGGCTGGGGCCAGAAGAGCAATGGCACCTCCTCCCCTCACCACCCTGGCCCCTTCCTCGGCCAGCCCGCTGTTTGGCAATGGCTCCAAGACCCACCCCTGCCCCTACCTGCCAGCAGAGCTGGCTGGCCCCAGCAGGAAGGTGCTCGTGCACACCCCATGCTCTGGGGCTGGGGTGCACGTCCCAGCAGGGTCTCTGCCCGTCCTCCTGGGGGTCTGGCCCAGCCCAAGTGCAGCCAAGTGCTTTGCCACCTCTTCCAAAACGTGAGAGGAGGAAAGGGAGACCTGCCTGTCCCAGACTGGCAGCATTATCCGCACTGGGAGGAGCCCTCCTCACAGCTCCTTGGCGTTCCTCGCTAATTCAGAGTCAACATAATGGGGCCAAGGTGGCGCCATTGATCCCGCTGGGCAGGCGTAACCAGGCCTCGGTGGGGATTAGTAATGGCTTTCTTCCCCCGTGGCATGGGGTCACGGGATTCAGCCCTCCACATCGCCCCGTGGTGGAAACAGTTCTCCTCCCTCCCC
Source organism: Aquila spilogaster (assembly GCA_024606505.1). NCBI lineage: Eukaryota > Metazoa > Chordata > Aves > Accipitriformes > Accipitridae > Aquila > Aquila spilogaster. Next base: position 23,110,551 of record JANHGO010000027.1, read on the forward strand.
ACCACCGGGATCGTGCTCTTGGAGCAAGGGCAGCAACTGCACCGGGAAATCAAGAGTTGGTGCCAAGCAAAAAACAGTTGCCCTGCCATAGGCACTCAACCACACTCTGAGAAAGCCCAGCCCCCCAGGACAAGCAGATCTATGTAGTCACAGACCCCTTACAGTTACGGTGCATCTTTGTGGCTGTGGGTTGCCCAGACCTTTACTGCACAGCCCCTTTGCCTCCATGCAACCACAGCACAACCTCCATCCCTGCAGCTGCTGGTGAAGGTCCGGCCTGAGGTGACCTTTTCTGCAGCTAACCTCCTCTCATTTCAGAATGACAGGAGCAGAGTGGAGGAAGAGCACCAGGGCAAGATGAGCACCCATCCCAGCTGCAGGTGCTGACCAAAGAGTACACACGAGGTCAGGAGAAGCACTTGAAGCTGAAGTTTTGAAGGCATCACTCTCCTTTCCTGTTCCCTCCTTTTCTCCACAGACAGTGTCACAGACAGATCTCCATTTCCTCAGCTGCCAGAAGTGCAGAAGGTAATTAGATACCAGCGTGGCCTCAGAACATTGCTCAGAGTAGAGATTTAATCACAGTCCTCGTGGGATATAAACACAACATTCAAATGGAGGCTACAACAGGCAGCTAATGTCTCCCATCACCCCCGTGACCTGAAGCAGGTAGGGAGGAGCAGAGGATTGCAGCCATCCAAGTTCTCACCAGCCCAGGACAAAGGCTGTGGCGACTGGCTCCTACTCTTGTTGCCCATGGCTGATGCTCATGCCCTGCCCTGAGCCCTGGCTTTGAAAGTCGAAGCAGGGCTGTGCCTGGATGGGTGGCAGGGTGATCCAAAGCATGGAGGGACCACGAGCTCACCTTTCCCCCTTGGTTACTGGAGACATCTGGGGGCCTCTGGTTTATATCATCTCTTTTAAGCCCCCAGGCTGGTGTCTGGTTCTACTGTTAACATGAGATAAGCAGTTTCCAAACTAAGTGCATTTCAGAGTAGTAATACGACATAAGCAGGCTAAATATGAATTCAGTGAATGCACTTTTCCGTCCGTGTTAGAGCATCCTACATTTGAATAACTTGAGCTCCTCAAGGGAAAAGCACTGACCTATTTCTTCCCTCTGCCCAAAACAAATATCATCCCCTGCCATGGATGCTCACATCTATAAACACCACCAGTGCGTCTGATCACTGGGAGCCCAGTTAGTATTACAGAAAGAGAGTGAGGGAACCAGAGGCAGCACGCGTACTGACGGATTCTGGCTGGCCCATGCACTCACCTAGGCTCACTGGCTGTAGAGCCACGTTTACCTTTCCAGGAAACTTGAAAAACAACTTTTCCTGAGAGAAGAAAAACAGTAGGAAAGCCTGCAAAAGGCAAACAGGCAGCGGTTACTGGCACTGCCTATGAACTTGCAGATCTGAACAGTCATTTGTGGGATGCAGGCTGTAGATCACAGCCATGTAAGGCCTGTCTCCCTGTCTTCCCCCACACTCATCTGTGGAATGGAGCATGCAAAGTAAAAAGAGAAATCTGAGACTCACACTGTGGTATGCTGAACAGTTTACATTCTTGTCTGCCATGATATCTTCCTCCCAGCCTAGTTCTTATCTGTTTGACCTCGCATAGCCAGCATCAAAAAAGCTGATATTTAGTACAGAGGAATTCTACTGTTCAAATGCGATAGCAATGCAAAGGGGAAAGAAATACGCTTGCAATATACTACTTCTGGACTACGTGGGGTCAAAAGCAGATACACAGTGCTGTAGACTGTCTATGCCTAGTCCTCCCTCTGCTCAGCATGTTGCCCAGAGTCGTCTCCATTCAGGGTTTGAATATCTCCAAGGGCTGAGATTCCACAACATCCCTGGAAGATCTGTGCCAGTGTTGGACCACCTTCACAGTGGAAAAGCTCTTTTCATTTCTTTTGTTGCTATTTGTGACTGTTGTCTCTCAGTACTCCTAGGGAGAGTCTGACTGCATCTTCTTTGCTCCCTCCTCCCATGAGGTACTCACACACATCAGTGAGACCCTTCCCAAGTTTTCTTTTCCCAAAGCCTTTCCTCCCGGCCTTGCTCCCTCTTCTGCAAGGAAAATCTTCCTGAGGTGTTTTGGATCTCATTGCCCTGGAACTCACATGAAAAACCTCCTTCTAAACCTCAGTCTTATGAGAGCATGCCAACAACTTCCACCCAGGATGATAATCTATTTGTATTGCTCCTTATGCTAACAGTGGCCAAACACTGCTGAATAGGGCCTCACTAGTGCCACACGAGGCACAGCAAAAAACCCTGCACTGTAGCAGTGGAACTCAAGAACTTGTTATGATGGCATGAAACTTGAAGAGGATCAGGTCACAGACATCAGTAGGAACATAAGTTGTTTTTTTTTTCCTTTTTCAAAAATGCATCATTTGTTCCACTTCAGGGTGTCTGATGCAATACCCGTGTCACAGTTTTCCTCTGTCACATCCTTCCCACATGACAGTGGAAACATCACTTCAAACCAGCATTCTGGATGCTCTCCTTTCCCCCACACTCCCACTCCAGCTCTACTTGCCATTAAGCTTGCTTAAAGTTTAGCACATGCTTATTCTTTCCACTGGCTGCAGAATTTCTGCAGGATTCCTGTAGCTGCTCCTGCAGATTCTAGACCAAGTTAAAGAAGGAAAAAGAAAAAAAAACAAACCACCACCAAAACCCCCTCTGGTTTGATACACTCAGGTCACTCCTCTGGGCTTGTTCTTGCCATAAAAGAGATAGGGTCTCTCCTCCACTGAGGAGCAGCAGAGAGCACAAGCTTAACTACACTAGGTGCGTAGAAAGAAACCTCTGAACCTTTAAGATCAGGCTGCCCTTGTGTGCTTTCCAGAGATGAGCCTTTTTCTTGATGCTTCACTGAGAAATGTGACTGTGAGGAAAACTCAGGGATGAGTCTTGCACGATGGGGAAGGAACAGGCAAAAGGGATTTGGGATCTTCTCTTAATGCACATACACAGTAAATATGTTGTCAGGCCATCAACTCATCACGATGCAAGTGTTGTCACAGATGGTTTTTGCATCCTTTCTTTGCAGAAGGAACAGGCACCCTCCTGTCCAGCACAGTCCCACCAGGGAGCAAACAGCTGCCCCACAGTAACACCCAGGTCCCTCGCTTGCACAGCAAGATCTGGGCATTGCAGGGTGGGGGGAGGCGAGCCTGTTTCCAAATGAGGGGGAATTCCCTACATGGAGTGGAGATCTAAATAAAACAAGATGAGCATGTTGGGAAAAGCACAATTTCCATGTCAGCGTGGTAGAATTCAGCCTTCCCCAGCTTGAAGACTGGTGGAAAACTGTTTGCTCAGCTGTGTAATTTCATCCTCCAGAATCGAATTGTGGTAGCTGGTGTGGACATTCCAGCACCTGTGAGCTAATGATGACAAAAGATAGTTGCAACCAGTTGGTGCTGGGAAGAAATCAGGCAGGAGGCCTGGTCTTGCAAATAGCATTTTGCAGACAAGCAACATTAACCCCTTTGGAAGGTCACTGCCAGCTACCAGGAGCTTAGGGAGCACTTCAGGGTGGTAGGAGGCAAGGAAGGATGTATCCTTCTGCTTGCCATTTTGTGGAGGGAGTGGGGAATGCTGCCGGAGGAGCCGGTTTGACAGACTTGGGGCTGGCCTCTATGCACCAGTGTAATGGCAAAGCCCTTGGTGAGGCAGGAATCGCTTCAGGCACTCCCCTTCAAGAAAGCTTGCGTGTAGTAGGAGATCAAATGGGGACTCCCCTATGCCTGAGGCTCCGTGGAGACAGATATTAAAAGATGGGTCCTTCAGCAAATTTCCTTTTAATTGCCACCCCCTCACCCCCCAGAATAACTACTTTTCCTTCAGCCCCACCAGGACAAGTAAATTTGGAAGAAGCCTCCCGAAGGCTCTTCCTCACACTCTGCATCATCCTCAGCCCCATGGGGCACCCCAAAGCTGTCTCCAGCTCTACAGCCTGTGCTGTCTTACAACAACTTCATGTCAGATTTCCTACAACATGGATTCCTGACTGCTGAGCTCACTACACGCAGGCATGTGCACGTATTCCCCATTCTGGTGACTGATACCTTCAGCATTCCCCATGACTTCACAAATATTTCCATATACGAGCCACATAACTTGCACCGACATCTCTCATCACCTTCCCTTATGGCACTGTGAGAACACAGAGTAAAAAAAAGGGAGAGGACAGGGACCAGCAGGAAGCCAAAGCAGACATTACTCGTAAGGAAACCCATGAGTAACGAGCAGCTTGGCCCCACGCCATGTTGGCTAACAATGACTCACCCAACATCTCCTCCCCACCACAGTATTTTTACTTGAATATGACATCCTCCACTCCTAACCTGTGGTGTCTGGGTTTCCTCCACTCCAGACTGCAGCTTTTCCCCAGGTGAGCAAGGCAGTCCTGTATTAACCTCCTTCTCCCTGCTGGTGAAGCAGCCGTGGTGTCCACCCCACCCCAAGCTTTCAGAGCTGAAGCTTTGAGTCTTTCTGGCTGAAGCAGTGGATTAAAAAAATAAAATAATAAGGTCACCTCAGCATGCATTTTCTAGCTCTATCCCTTTCTTTTTGAAGCAAAGAAGAAAGGATTAATGCATTATTTGCCTTTTAGCCCAGGTGGTCTGCTCTGCTAGCCTCTGCCCCATTTACCATTGTTGCCGCTAACAGCTGTCTAGATTGCAGCTGCTCTAATGAAAGAGGCACTGAAATGTACTACAGCCGGGCACCTGGCAATGCTGTACCCATTTGTTCATATCGAAGGAACATGCGAGCTTTTAATTGTTCATGGCAAAGGGAGCTTTTTAATGACTTCAATTAACAGAGAGAGAAGAACTCCAGTTAGCTCTTGCTATACAAAAGTGTCCACAATGTCATTAAAACAAGATTTACAAGTGTCATAACTCTCAGCAGCATAGTCAACAATACAGCCAATCATTACAACTGAGCACCAAAGGAGAAGGGGGGGAACCATCACACCAAGTAACAGGAAGGAAAGAAAGGAGAATGGGGGAGGGAGTGCAGGGGAAAAAAGAAAAGTCATTTTTCTTTTCAGTCTAAATTGATTTTATTCTACAAAATGCTACTCAGTTAAAACTGTAAAAGCAAAACCATTTTAATATGTTCTTTCTTCCATAGCAGCAAGCTTTCTCTAACAAGCTTTTTGTTTTAGTGCAAATACTGTAGGCCTGTATTACAGTAAAGTAACAAGGACAGAGAAGAGACAACACCAGAGAGAACACCTCAGAGCTGAGATTCTCCAGGACTGCAAGAATGATACCAAGATCACAACGAGCAAAGAAGGGTCCCAATTCAGTAGTCACCTTTAAGAACCTCCTTGGCAGAAACTATTCCACTGCAGACAAAAAAGAAAAGAAGGAAAAAACCATGAGCTAAAACTTTTGAGGAAAAAAAGATGATGGTGCCCCCAAACCTTCAATAATCCTCATGGTTGCATATTAATCGCTGAGGCTCAATTCCATCTCCGACACGCACTCTGCAGCAGCAAAATGCTACTGATGCTTTCCATTTCCACAGGAAAGTGGAACCAGAATCAGACCCTTTTCATATCTGAGGATCTTAAAGTAGACTTCAGTGACACTAGTAACTTATCGCTCTAATAAAGATGCACTATCCCTTATTGATGTTACTTTGAACTACACAGTATATCAAGATATATACAACATTTTATCCTCTCACTGAGCAAAAACGATTGGATACTTATTTTCTACACATTTTAATATGGTTTTAATATCAAGTAACCACAAACAAGAAAGTGGAATAACCCTTTAATCATACAGGATAGGAGGGGAACAATTAAGTAAAACAGGATGGAACTTTATTATTATCTCGCATTCTGAGATTTCTCCTCAACTCCACCTACTGTTCACAGAGGAATGATAATGCATCTTTAGAAACATCTTTTTTTACATTTTATACAGACAGCAAAACCCAGAATCTTTATTTAAAGAATCAAAAAAAAAAAGCCTAAAAAAAAGAAGAAAAATGGAATATTTTTAATGCTTTCTTTATTATATCCAAGTCTTGAACAAGAAAAAAAAAGGATGTAAACATGATAAATAAATAAGAAATAAAATGTAGATTGTTCCCCCCACCTCTTAAAATGTTTGACTTGGCCTTCCTAATGAAAACGAACTTCTAAGTGTCATAACAATAAGATTTCCTACATTTCAGAAGTCTTTTTTGGAATGAAAAGAAAAAAAAAAATAATCAACAACAAAAAAGCAGAAAAGCAGCAACCAAACACCAGGAATGCAAGTTGGGAGGATGTTAAATTAATGGCGGGCAGATCTGCTGGAGCAGGCACAGAACGGCTGCCTGCCAATAAATAATAAGATACCAGGGAGGAGAGGGGTGTCTTAGGTTTGTTTTTGTTTTCTTTTCATTTAGGATAAAGGCCAGGTGGATCCTACATACAGTAAGCAGCAAAATTAAAGGTTCAGATGAACTAAATAGATCATTTAAATAATAATTATAAAAAACACAACAGAGAGCTACTGTCCCCAGCAGGTTGGTCCCAAATACCATCACACCACAAGCAGTTTGAGACTAACCCCATCTCCACACCTAAGAGAAAGGAATGGATGAAGGCAGTGCCACAACCAGGGAGGGAGGCAGGGAGGGAGGGAGAACAAGGGCAAAACTGGAATGCTGAACATCACCTGAAAGCTGAGTGTCTCCTTCAAGCAGCTGCTACTGCCACTCCCGGTTGGACTCAGATGTTACTGGATGCTTCACTGGGCCAGTCACTAGGGAGTCAGTTCAATACCAGCTGAAATTCCCAGGGTCTTTTTCTATCAACTTCAACAACTTTAGCTCAGAAACTGACCCCGCATCCCCAGTACATGCAGAAGAACGTGGAGACACTGTACATTTAGGAATCACTGGGAAAGGTACTCAAGGAAAATACCGTTTGTGGAGTGGGGAAGACACTCAGTTCCCAAAAGAACACCAGTAAACCTGTAAAGAAGTACGCAGGGCCAGACCAAAACAGCAGGAGACTTCAAGCTGTACCTGTCTGCCAGCAGCTAAACAAAGGTAATGCTGATCCACTAAATACAAAAGGCAGAAGACCAGCAATCCCAACACAGACATCCTCTAAGAGGTTTGAGGGAGAGAACAGGCAGGCACAAGGTATTCAGGGCTCTTTCAAGTAGCAGAAAATGCTTGTATTTTCTGGGCAGTTTCAAATCACTCCCCACCAGTATCACAGGACTGAAAAGGAGATGTTCCTGTCCTACCTCTGAGAAGATCAATGACAAGTCAACATGCAGTGGGCAAGGGCCAGCTGCAGTTCCTTCCGGCAACAATTCAGTGAGCAAAAGCAAAGGTAGGAATCACGGACTTCCTTGGGTTACGTGCCACTCCCATGGGGATGGGGAGCAGGTATGGATGAGTGGCGAGTCCCTGAATTTAAAACTTTCCTGTCTAGCATGAAAACTGTCCATTTAGGGAAAAACAAATAAACAAAACCCCACTCAGGTAACTTGTAGAGACCCATCCGGGGCTGTCACAGAGTGTCAAATGTGAAAACAAACATCTCTGGTTGCTGGGATGGTGTTTGTAGGCTGGCAGATGTGGGGACTGAGCGCAGGGAAGGCCACACCTAAGGATTTTTTCAGAAAGCCTCTACTTTATTAAAAAAAAAAAGAAGTTTTGGTGATCATGTGAGGGGAGAAGAATTCCTTTACCAACTTTAGTTATTGTAAAAGCTCAATTTGAAACTTGTAGCACTAGCATAACCATGGAAATGTTTAAGCAACAAAGGAAAAACCTGCATTAATGAATCAGTTTTACAAAGGAAAAAAATCACTCATCTTTCTATTGCTGGCAGCTCTTGCAAATACCTGGGTTTAAAATAATAATAATAATAATAAACAGCCAAATAGTGTCCCTTTGAAAAGATTAAAGGAATAGGCAGTGACCAGAGTTTGAGGGAATCCAGACCACCTGAGCAAAGGTCTGGCTGCACGAGACTGGGCCCTGTTAATTCCCAGTGGAGTTGGCAGGAGCTGCAGCAGTTCAGCATCTCACACCCTGTCACTGCATTTTGCATTTCTCCAGGTCCAGCCTGACCAAGAAATTCCCGAGTTTCAGCCAATTTAAAAACAATAATAATGAAGAAAATCTCACAATAAATAGCTGCCATCACAGCTTCAACAGACTAGACTCAAAAGCTATCCCCTAAGCAGCTTAGCTGGCAAGCTGAGCTATCCTCATGTGCACAAGGTCATGGTTCATCAGTGCCTTGACACCTACAGGAACTGAGCTTGGCTCCAAGCAGGAACAGTTTCACACATTACTGTTCTCAGCAGTGAACATCAGCACTTGTGCCCTCTGTGAGCACTTAATACTAGCAGCCAAGCCCACAGGCTGGAGAAGACAGGGACCCAGCGTCGGTGGAAGAGCCCTCTGCTTTTGGTCTTTAGGCCAGTCAACTCCAGCAGAACCAGATCAACTACACTGCAAACACAAAAAAAGCAAGAGAGGCCAGAGACCAAGGTGCAAAAAATGGTAACTGATTTTCCTCCAATGTCAACTTGTCAGTCACACCAGATGTTATTAGAACTACAGCTAAACCACTGCTGCCTGGTCAGGAGCGCCTCAAGGCCTGTGCTGTGTTGTGTTGGAGGCTGGACTCCTGCCTTCCTCCAGCCTTGGAAACCGGGAAGCTCTGAGTAAACTCCACCAGCTAGGATCAACTGTGTGGAAGCGTGCTGCCTTGTTTCCCAACAAGGAAAGCCATCAAGGGCACAAGATCCCTTCACCCTCCTAAACCACTGCCAGTCTCCACGGTGCCACCTCTTTTGGTAGTATGTTCTGCAAATATTGCCAAGGGGAGGGATAATTTTACTAACAGGAAGAGATCAGCATCTGAGTCAGGGGCCCTGATAAGAAGGAAGATGCAATATTCCCTATAGAGTGGGCAGCCCAGGAGAAGTAAACAAGTCCAGCAGCAGATTTGGTATTACCAAACTGTGGCTAAAATCCTGCCAAAGACACTGGTAAGTGCCAACCCCGCAGCTTTTCTGATGCCACTTTGGCCCTGAGATGCTAACTTGACTTTTGAGGAGCCCAAGGAGATAAATACATGTTTTCATTAAGAAAAAAAGTCCTCCACATGAGCCTCCTGTTCTCTCCATTCACTGTGTCTGTGTCACAGGTATGAGCTCTGCCCTTGCCACTGAGCCCTTGGGCTCCTCTTGGTTCCCCCCACCAGCTCCCAGGCATCCCCTTCCCAGCTACACGTTTCCCACAGCCCGTCCCAAGAAAGATCCTAACAAGCCTTTTGAGTTCAGAGCAACTGGATGAAATGTCATAGGATCGACAACATTGGAAATGATAAGCAGAGAGAGAGAGGGGGAAAGAAGAAGTTGTAAGGTAACGAACCAGAAAGATCTAAGCACAGAGCATAACCGATCAGATCAATTCACAAAGGAAAGGGATGGCTAGCAACTGTCTGCAGCTCGCCTTCAGTCCTGGCCAGGAGTGCTCCCCAAGTCCACTATGGTGCCAAGACGAGGTTTCCATTGGCAGACCCTACAGAGGAGATATTGCCCTCTCCAATCAGTCCTGGTGCATCAGTCTCACCCTTGCCATTTCCTGCCTCCAGGGAGCTGGAGTTGGTCCTCACTCTCTTTCCTGGAGCTGCAGCATTTCCCCATTCTTGCTCTTGCTGCCCTTGTGCTTGAACAATCCTGTGCCTGTCTCTAATCCCACGGAGGGGTGTCTCCATGGAGCTGGGCGGGGGATGTAACACACTGGCAATGGGGGGCCTCAGGGAATTACAATGCCAGCAAGGTGGGAGAGTTCAAGGAATCCGAGGACTGGTCACCACTGCTGCTGCTCCTCCGGTGAGCTTTGGAGCAGGACTCGGACGGGGAGAGAGGAGACTCCTGATCCAAGACGTTGGGATAGGTGAACACCAAGTTGGAGGAACCAGGAGTGATGGCTGGTGTTGAGGTCACCACGATGGGAGTGTTGAGTGCCTCCTCCCCATAATAACCTCCAGCAATGCTGATGGGCTTAATGACAGACCTCTGGGCTTTGTCAAGGACCAAAGAAGAAGATGGGATCTCTTCCTCCACAGGCTCCTGCTTCACCACCACTGCTCCGCTTGCTCCAGTCCGAACGCTCTGGAGGCTGCTGGTCGGTGGGCTCCGACGTTCCTCAGGGCTGATTTTACACACAGGGCTGTGAGCCACCAGCATGAACTCTAGTTTCTCCTTCTCCTTCTGGAGCTCAGCAATCTCTTTTTGAAGCACAGACTTTTCCTCCTCCAGCACCTCAGTTTCCTGCAGACAAAAAGAGAATACATAAGTACCTGAGAGCTGGCACTGTTCCTCAGGTAGAACACGGCCATCGAGTACAGCTCCCAGATGGCGTGAGCAGATACACCCCAGCCTTTTCATGAGCCAAGCAAGCACCAGGTATTTGCTAGTTCAGCATTTTGTATTTCCTGTGTCTACCTGGAGGCTATTTCCAAACTTCACCAATCTAAAGGATATAAATGGTCTTATCATGAGCCCACCTTTGTTATTTCATGGACAGTTTCTACAACTCTTGACTTGTTCTGTGGCTTAAATATCTTTTCTCCCTTGCTATTTACATGAGAGACACCTTAGCAGAGAGGACTCAGATCCTCTGCCACTGGGTTTTGTGTTAAGGTTAAATCATGTTCTTTTCATTTCCTAGACGTATATAGTATAAAGCTATCTCCCAACTGTTTTCATTTTCTTTCTGTATCTCATGCTCTAGATGAGGCCTTGGCTGTGACTTGTGCAAAGGATTAACACTTTCATCCCCACTGGATTATCCCTTGATGCATCCCAGGATTACTCCATTTACCTTTCCCACAATCACAAAACGCTGATGGCTCATAGGCAATCTGTGAGCAATTAGTATCTTCCTGTGTGAGGAACTTGCAGAAGTAGTCACCCTCAATTTGTCAGGATATGACCTCCCAGTTTGTACTCCTCTCACTTATATTAGTTTAGTCATGAGAATCCTTAAATTCTTCCTATAGGCTGTCCTGCTTCCCCTACACCAAGAATACCTCCCAGATTTGAGTCAGCAGCACATTTCACCAATGTGCTTTCACAGCTGTGATTCTTAATAAGCTCAAACAGAACGAAGCCCAGGCTGCTTCTTGAAGAGGAGTGCTGGAATCTCTACAGACTCTGTCAACGCAACCCATCCCTGTCTCCTCTTCAGCCAGTGTCTTACCCACCTCACAGTTCTTGCACTCATCCCTACCTCTTTTAGCTTAATTATTCTCCTATGGCACCAAACCATACATCTTTGCATTGCTTCCTTAGGCAGAAAAATCAGTTACACCCGCCAGAGACAGGTTAGTCTAAAGGATGTAGCTTAGAGAAGTACGCATAACATTGCTTCATTTTCTGCTGTTTTCAGATGATACTAGAGTCCTGGATGCTTTTGTCCCCAAAGCTTTCACCTGAAGTGCACAGCATACTTATTTCCACTTACAGAAAGAGACCTGGAGTAGGGAGATGCGTGTTGGTCAGCAGGCTTTATGGGAAGAGAGCTCCTAGGATGTTTTGGGCAGCCAGCAAGAAGAAATTAGGCTGCTGAGCCCTCACCGCTGCTGACACAGGAACAATGCCACTGGGCAGTCCTGGAAAAGGAAGGCAGCACGCATTTTGCAGCATCTTCCCCAGACAGGTTGGTAGAGAGAGAACAACACCCTGCAAGCTGGTCCAAAGGGCAGGCAACAAGGAGGGAGAAATGCATGCACAGCACGTACCGCCTGGAGTTTCTCTGTTAGCTCTCGGCGCCTGTTACGACATTTAGCAGCTGCCAGCTTGTTCCTCTCTCTCCGGATCCTTCGCTTCTCTTCTTCCTCGGGCGACAGCTGTGGGCAAGTGCCAAGAAAACCCACAATCAGATCTGAGCAAGGCATTCCTTGAAGTTTGTGAGGATTTAACCGCAACGCAAAGAAAAAAAGGCCTGATCCAGCAGGATGCTCAGCACTCCCCCTCTCCACTGATGTCAGCAGAAGATGAAAGCGCCCAGTATCTCTGCTAGCACCAGGTCGTAGCAGAAGGGTGAGGAGAAGGCAGAGTGGGGAGCAGTGGGGGGGAGATTGTGTAAGAGGACAGTGAATCTGCAACAAGGCCAAACAGATAAAAGATGCTCTGATTGTTTCACAACTTGGGTGGTACATTAAGCAAAACCAGAGTGCGATGTTGTAAGCGCCTCTTTCTTGAAAGAAAATATCTGCTGCTTCCCACACAAAAATAGTTGTTAACTTGAAGGTCGGGCTGGGGTGGGGGGAGAAAGGGAGATCAGCAGAGCTCTCATGAAGTCTGTGAAGCAACAATTATTTATACCACCCCAAAATCTGACCTCAGATTTTCAAGCAGTCGGTGCGATAACAGACTGCTTTTCACATCAGCAGGCAAGGCTCCAGTGATACCAAGGGCTTCCTGAGGTCAGCTGACATCCTCACTGATATAAGTCAGGAGCAATTCCGTAGAAACCCATAAGAGTTACGCTCTTGCAACACCAGAGGAAGCGAGCAGGAGCCCACAGGATCTGGTGAGGTCAGGCCAACTTTGGGGATTTGAGATGAGCTCTTATAAACCTCAGCAGTGGCAACCAGAGCGCCCACACCACGTCCTGCTCTGCCCAGGGTTGACCCTACTCTGGCACTGCCGTGACTGAGCCCAAAACCAAGATGAGCGGTCTGCCCGGCGCTTGTTGGCAAAGGATGGGGAAGAAAAAAGAACAACAAAAAAAGAAAACCCTTTTCTCATAAAAGCTTTCAGTTTTAGTATTTTCAGAGATGTCAATTGCAAAGAAGACTGTCTTCCTACTGCCTCTTCATTTGAGTGTTAGTTTTACTCTAACCTCATTCTGGTTTGTTTTGGTTTAGTTCATTTCCCCCATTTTGATCTTCACAGTTTCAGGGAGTTTACTTTAACTACTGGGCATTCCCCTCTCTCTGTTCTGCTTTTTTCAGGCTCCTGCTCATGGTGGCAACGATTTCACCAGCAGGCAGCGCACCTCTGGGTACACGCTACGGGACAGAGACACTTCTGGTGCTAGCTGGGACTCCAGAATGAGGACTTTGGGCCTGAAATCTCTACTAGCAGATGACAGCGCTCTGCCCCGGGATAGGGGCACCTCCCCCTGCAGGTTTTGGTACCCTCACCCCTGTAAGGAGCCCCAGCAGGCACACCCAGCATGGCTCTGACCGCTCCATTTGCAGCCTGTGGATATGCAGAAAAAAGTGCATTTGTGCACATGTATCCGTAAAGGCAAAGCATCACACGAACTCTGGGATGATCCAGGCCTCCGTATGCGGTTTTCAGGAGCACAGATCTCACTGAAAGATACTGGGACCAAAATGAGTCTTCTCGGGGCCTTCAGTAAGTTATCTATCTCAGAAGTTATGCTTTTTTAAAAAAATCTCATAGATGGGGCTGAAGAGGTGAATCTGAGCCTGCTTTACATTATAACGGGTCTCAAATGGCATATTCTGTCAGCTGCACTAAATTGGTTTAAAAGCAGTTTGCTTTGGCACTCTCAGTGTCCCTGCTGCACGCACGAGCTGTAGCTGTCGCCTGTCCAAACCCCATGCGTGCAGCCACTGGCAGAACCATTCATCGAGACAGGCTCTTTTCCTACGTTACACAACATTTTCCAAAAAGGCAAGCACCAGCAGTGGAAACCTGAGCCAACGAGTCACTGCACACAGTCCGGGTCCTGCCATAGCACGTGTCTAATCAAAGGGACTTGGATCTGAATGACCCACAGCGAATGGCCTGCAAACAAGCCACAGGCCAGGAACTGCTTGGCAGGCATCCTTCTGCAAATAACTCTGAACAACAAATAAACCAGAGAATATGGTGATCTCTTCACGGCCAATTTGTGACAACAGAGGCAGCATTTGTCAAACAAATTAGTCGCTGCTAATTATTCCCCTGGTTCTCCTGAGAGCTTCCCCCAGCACTGGACACCAGCCCTGTGTGCTGGGACGGGAGGTGGCTGGGCCTCGCTGAAGGGATGGCACCTCAGCCAGCCCCATGGGGCTCATGCCTATCCTGCTCAGCATACACAGGCCTGCAGTGAGCCCTTCAAGTCCCTATTGGGTCCTTTAGGTCCACACCACAGAAGATAACTAGTGTGAATCCAAACAGATGATGTGGAAATAACAGCAGGGCTGCTGCATCTTATTGGGAACAGGCCTCACACAGGAGCGTGCTCACATACTGAGGGAGCACAGCCATCCTGTTAAATTTCTCTGTGGCAACCCACAGAACTGCTGCTTGAGAGCAATTTGGTGAGATTCAGGTATCTCAGACTAGCCTTACACAGGCACAGGCAGAAGTGGGATCAGCTACCCCAACCCCTGGACGATACCCATTTTGCTGCTGTCAGGAGGTCAGGGTGGGGAGGTGGGTGTAGATTCTAGACATCCCAGAGGGTTCTTTGTGAGACTGGAGGTGTTCTGGGGAGCTGTTCCTCCCTGCACGACACTGGCTGGCACTTGTGGTAGCAGCGAGACTGGAGCAGCACGGGTAATCTGGGCATCAGTTTTGTGAATTACCTATGTGAAGCTCTGGTTGCTCAGGGGTTTCCTTTCTGCCTGGAGCAGCAGAGACATTCAAACTGAAACCCAGGGCTCAACTTGAGAGTTTCACCTGCTTCTGAAAGTCAGCTGCAACATGGCCTGGTGTCACAAGGCCTGTGATGGAGATCAGCTGAATCGTGCCACAATGAAGAAGCAGCAAGAAAACCACAGTCCAGCTCACACCGTGCATCATCCTGAGAAACACCAGTGCACATACAGAGCATGGGGCAGACATCTGCTGTCCCCGTGGGACTGGGTGACGCTGTGAGGGGTCAGCAGGAGACTCCCCCTGCATAGGGGAATCCATACACACGCCATCGAGTGCTTTGCATCTTCCTCCCCACACGGTTACCTGCTCATCCCTTCGTCTCCGTCCCACCGTGGTGCCGATGGTTTTGATCACACCCGGTCGCTGAAGGGCTGTGTGTCCGGCCACCGAGGACAGCGGCGGCAGCGGGTGGCTGTAGGGGTGCGAGCGAGAGTATGGGCTGGACATGGAGGTGATGACAGTGGGCTGCACCATCCACTGCAGGTCTTGGCTGGTTGTGATGGCGTTGATCGTGGGGATAAAAGCACTGCCTGATCCTGGCATATCTACTCGAAATTTCTAGGAGGAAAGATGGGGGAGAGAAGAAGAAATCGTCAGTGGAAACAGAATATGGCACATCCTCAGAAGCCAGCCAAGACCCCAGGAGTGGCACCAGCAAGAACCAGAGCAGTGCCTGCAGCAAACACAGCACTGCCGGCCCCTGCAGCATCCCTGTCTGCCCTGTGCCAGGTGTTTGGCTTGTGAGCTTCCCCTCGCAGCAGCCATGCCCTCACCCAGCCCTGTCCTTCTTCCCCACCTCCTCAGCATCCCCACTGCTCCTTCCAGCATAGGGCAAAAAGGGAATTAAGGAGTTTCTAGAAAAACACTTCTCTGTCAGTCCAAAGAAAAGGAAGAGAAACTTGTGCTCTGATGTGCCATTACTAAACAGAGCAAAGCCTTCTACCAAAGGATTCCCCCAAAATCCTGGCTTGGTCTGCATGAAGCTGGGTATGGTGAGAGCAGCAGCTCACCTCTTGCTCAAAGGCTCTGTGCTTGCCGCACACAGTGTGAGAAGCCCGGCCCCAGGATGGTTACGTGCAGGGATATGTATTTTAATAGCAGCCTATAAAATAGTTCTTAGGTTTGAGATCGGACAAGTTCCCTGCAGCTCTCTGCACTGTCTAGACAAAACAAGGCAGCAGTAAAAACCAAGGCAGTAGGTAATGATCTCAAAAATACGCATACACCTAGTTTCAGACAGAGGTAAATCCATCTGGATAATATGCTGGCACTAAACTGCCAGGAAAACAATTGCTTGTCCCCGGAGGGGGAAGCAGGGGAGGAGGAATGCTTTTGTCTATGAAGAGCTCCCATCAGGAGACTTTCAATGGTGAGACTAGGCCTTACAGACAGGCACGCCTTGCTTCAGCTGCCTCTGCACCCACTGCGGAGGGCCAGGGCTCGCAGGACCCCGCAGCCTGCTGCATCGAAATGGTGCTGTGAAAAACACCCACTCTCAGGTCAGCACAGCAGCCTCCCAGGGACAGAGAGCCCTTGCATCATCCCGACCTCAGCCCAGGTAAGTGTCCTAGATAAGGGGCAGCACTTCACAGATTTCCTTT
Source organism: Aquila spilogaster (assembly GCA_024606505.1). Classification (NCBI taxonomy): domain Eukaryota; kingdom Metazoa; phylum Chordata; class Aves; order Accipitriformes; family Accipitridae; genus Aquila; species Aquila spilogaster. The sequence continues at coordinate 23,126,850 of JANHGO010000027.1, forward strand.
TCAGGGTGTGCCTAGTCAAGCACCGTGCCCAAATGCTTTGTTAAAGCAAGGCTACTGCAAATAGTGCAAATTCTGATAGCAACAGCACTTTGGGCCAGTTTTATCCAGAAGACACCCAGCTGCCAAAGCCTGCAGACCAGAAGATCCAGTTTGAACGCAGATAAATGCCAGTTTACAGCTTTGGATAGCCCTAAATCTAACAAGAAAGGACAAGAGAAGGCAGGAGCGCATCTAATGAAGGGAGTGGGGGAACAATGCTGACAGGATGGGACTGAGACTTGGCAGAAGCACCCCCAGAACCTCTGAAGTTCACCTGCAGCTGGAGCCCGACACAACCTCAGTGCACCCCACACATCAGTAAATGCCATCCTCATGAGCTCTACCTATGGAGGCCCAGAGCTGAGCACTGTAAACACCTCAGAGGAATTTACTGGTGAAAATCCCCTTCTTTATACTCTGCCCAGTGTAGGCTGTGACCACACGGCCCACAAGAGGACAGTTCAGTGACTCCACAGCCCTCACACCGTTATGAAGAGATCTGAACCTCACAGCAGGGACAAAGTGCAAGACAAGTTAAACCATGAGTGCTGGCGTCAAGAGATGCAAGTTCTGCTGCCACAAGTGCTTTCCTCCACGACCTTTACCCACCTGTGCCACCAGCCTTCCTGCACCCAAACAGCAGAGAAAGAAGCATCCAACCTTCTTTATAGGGATGCTAGAAGCTATGGCTGCACAATATATTGAGATTTTTTGGTGCTTTGCCATGCAAAGACACCATTTGTGTTCCAGAGGAAAGGATCTCTGTGGCGGTGCCACACCACTGTATTCTCCACCACCTACTGACCTGCTAGAAATTCCCATCAGAGTCCCGGAGAGTCAGACCCATCACCAAATCAGCCATGTAAGATACGAACGTCTGACACAAGTCAGCCCCAAGTTACTAATCGAGTGACTGTTGTCATCTGAATGTCATAGAATCCACCGGCAAACACCTCTTTATTTCACCCAGGGGGTTTCTGCACCCCTAGCGCAGGCTTCCTGGACAGCAAAGGGGGGTGCTCAGCTCAGCCACATCCCCCTGCTCGCTTTGAGGCCAGGAGATGAGGCTATGCTGGCTGCAGCCTGTCTGTGCCATGCCCCATTGCTGCCATCGGCTTCCTTTTCTATCCCTCAAAATACCTTTAAAAATTCCCCCAAATCTGCATTCTGTACTCTCCAGAAGCAGTATTCTCCCCAGATAACTAAGCAGGTGGCACACAGCTGAGCCTTCAGATACAGGCACCAGGTCCGCTTCTGGGTTTTCCCTATACTGCACTTCCCACACAGCCAGGCCTTGCCTGCACGGCCAAACCTTCATGCCAGGACACCGCACCACAGCCGTGCCCATGTGCCTGCCCACCTCCTCGCACACTGCTGCTGCTCCCAGGGGCACCCCTCCACCGGCTCTCAGCTCTCCCTATCTATAAGGACAGGTTGGGCGACGGCCAAACCGCGGGGCCGCACGCACAGCACGCACTCCACTGCTGCTCTCCACCCGACCCAAGCAACACGAGGACGCAGGTGTCGTTACACAAGCAGAACAAGGAGCGAGGAGGAGACCTGTTGTTAGGAGTGCGAAGAGCTGAGCCCAGCCCTGGCTCTGCCTCACCAAAGCCGGCCCCGAGGAGGCCCCGGCCATGCTGGGAGCGACGCGTTGCGGGGCATGCCCAGCTTGGAAACTGAGGGAGGAGGAAAACACACACCAAAATACCCCCGAAAAAATCCACCCAGGGGGCCTTAACTAACACTCGGTTATCCCATACAGAGCACAGGGCCAAATCCTGCAGCAAATAAAAGGCCCCAACGGTTGTCCCGCGCTGAACGCCTCCGTGGAGAACTGGACACAGCACTGGGATATCAGAGGGACGTCGCCCAGCCTGAGAGCACATAAATTACTCCCATTAAGGTCTGTGCATACCACATGGCACCGCAGCGATGGGGAATAGAGCACGGCACGCAACTTGAAAGAAAAAATGTTCCAGTGCTGTGCTGTATGGGAAAAATAATTAAAAAGCATCAAAGTTTTGGCTCAGAGACACAGTTTCCACTCAAGCATGTGACTGGTGCGTCCTCCCTCGCTTTGGGGAAAAAAATAATAATAAATAAAACACAACCAAAAACGCTGAAGAAAAAAATTTCTGCAATGCATATTTTCTGTGGCGATAAAGCCCCGCAGATCTGCCCAGCCCGGAATCAGTAGAACAGCCCCATTCCTGGGGGAAGGCAGCGCTCGCGTGTGATCCTAATCTACAGCATCTGCACGGACCGAGGGAAAGACGCCTCGAGATATCGCCTGCGTTCTGCGAGAAAACCCTTTGGATCCTGCCAAGTCCCGTACGGAGCCCGCGTCGGTGACCTTAGAGACCGGGCTGTGCTGCGGTGCACACACACGAGGACGGGCACCAACAGAGCGCATGAGGGAAAAGGAGAGAAACACAGTTATAAGCCCCTTGGCCAGCCCGAGCTCAGGGCACAGCCGGACCCCCCCGCCCCCCTCCCCCCCGGCTCCGGAGCGAGTGCGGAGCGCGGGGCACGTGCTGGAGGACGGAGCGGAGCGGCCGCATTCGGCCGCGGTGACGGCGGAGGGCCGGATCCCGCTCCCGGACACGGAGGTGTCCGCGCTCGGCGCGGCGCGGCGCGGCCCGCAGAGGGCACCCGCGAGATGCGTTCGGAGGCAACCGGGAACCGCGGCGTCATTTCTGGTAAAACTTCTTTAATGTGAGGAATGTCACGGGCTGGTACGGTTGGCAAAGTTTATGCCCGGACTTTTTCTTTTTCGTTTTGTTTTTGCTTTTTCCTTTATAACGATCCTACGGCTCCTCGATGGGAGGCAGCGAGGCGTTCCCGCCGCCAGCTCGTTCGCACAGACCCACCCGAGGAAGAATAATATTGGGAGAAAGGGGGGAGCGCGACTCCGAAAAAGCCAAAGAGTGGGGAGAGGCGGGCTGATGTAAACAAGTTATGAAATAACCTCGGTTTGTATAACTGCCCCGGTTGTGTAACGCCTTCCACCGAAGTGGTGGATTGGGGCTATATGGGCAAAGAACCCATTTCTGAACGTTTTCTTAAGAAGACGGGCTAAGGAACGTCGCGCCCTTTGGGCCCGGCTTCGAGGAAGCCGCTCCCGTCCCCGCCGTCCCGCTCACCGCCCAAGCCTCGCAGCCGCCGAGCGGAGCGGCCCCGACGGAAGCGCGCAGCCCCGCACCGCCCGGAGCCGGAGCGCGGGGCCGGGGCAGCAGAGCAGGGAGAGAGAGCGCTCGGGAGCCGCGGGGATGAGCCGGACCGCGCGCGTTCTCCGCAGGGGAGACGGCCCGGAGCGCCGCGGGACCGCTCGGAGAGCCGCCCGGCAGAGGGAAGGGGGAAGGAGGGCGGTAACGGTTGCGGCGGGCGCGACGCAGATGATGGACTGTCAGACTCAACTCAGCGCCTCAGATGATCGCCGATGGAAACGGCGAGTTCGCGCAGGCGCTGGGCCTCACCATGGACGGTTCGGGCTTCGGCCTCGGCACGCGCTCGCAGCGCTATTCCATGCTGGTCGAGGACGGGGTCGTGGCGGCGCTGTCGCTCGAGGAGGTCCGCGGCCAGGTCGACGTGCTGATCACCGCGACCGGCCTGCTGGTGCGCCCGCGCTTCGACGCCAATGAGCCCTCCCTGTCTTGTGGACTTGTCGATGTCGGCACCTGATCAAGTGACTGAATCCATGCAATTGCACCTGTTTCAATGTTGTGCAACAACAGATACATAGTATTGAATACATAGTATTGTAGCAATCTCATATGCTAGGGGTAGTATTGCCTTGGTGCGTGACAATAAACAAGCACGCGTCGACTACACCCGCACAGCGAAA
>JANHGO010000027.1:23132040-23151019 GCA_024606505.1 Aquila spilogaster
CCGTACGTTACCCTCAGCAAGTGGGTTACATTATTTTTTTTTTGGTTTCAGTTTTTATCCATAACAACAGTGGGGGGCGGGGGCGGAGCGGCGGAGGCCGCGCGGCGCCGTCTTCCCGTCAGGTCCCGCCTCCCCCCGCCCCACTTGGTCCCGTCCGTTGTCGCACTTTGCCAAAAATGGTCATTTGCGTGGCACGACGCGAGCGCGGGTTTCCTTGCCGCGGATGACGCGCTGCGAGAGGGATTCCCTGGCTCCGCCGTCGGAATTTAAAGGGGCAGGCACACCGTTGAGAGGGCGCGGGAGGGTGGCTTTTGGGGTACAGGACGTAAATGTCGTCCTCCGGCTTTCCCGGTGGTTCGGCGGGGATTTGATACAAGGGGTGTATCCAGCCCTCCTCCCTGCGGGAGGGTGGATGGCACCAGCAGTGCGCCAGTGCTCGGTCCGTTTCTTCACAGCATCAATAAACCAAGTGTTATACTCGGCTAGTTTTTATAGCAGTGTTAATCTATTTTTATTTTTATTAATTTTATCTATTTATTTATTTTTATTTTATTTATTTTTATCGTTATTTTATTTTTTATTTTTATTTTCTTTTTAACTTTTTACTCATTTTTCTTTTATTTTTAAAATTTTTGTTATTGTTTATTTCATTTTCATTTTCATTTTTATATTTATTCTTATTTTTATTTTCTTTTTTTCCCTTATTTTAATTTTTTAATTTTATCTTTATACTTATTTTTTCCGTGGGCTCCTCCACCCTCCTGGGAGCTGGCTGGAGAGCCACTCCAGTCCTCCAAGCCAGAGTATGTCACGGGAAGGGCAGGTAACAGCCCTAGGCTTCCCTGCAGTAGAAACTCATGGGGCCAGGACTGTCACAGCCCACCTCAAGCGGCTGTGGCATTGCTGGGTCACTGACTGGCACAGGCTGGAAGGCGGCAGAAGCAGATAGAGCAGAGCCCTCCGCATGGAGAATGTGCGCTCTTGGGTGACCTGCAGCAAATACAGCAATGATGCTAGTTTACAGATTGTTAAAACATTGCTCTTAGACCCAAAATGTTTCATTTTCACCCTCCCTGGAGGATTCACCCAGCCCTGAGTGTGTCCTCTTTGCTGGTAGGGAAGGAGAAGTCATCTAAGTTCAAGCTATAAAATCCAATTTAAGCTGTCTCATGGGCAAAGTATTTTCCCACAGGAGCTCATCTGAGAGTAATGGGCTTTCCTCCACTCGCACTGGCCTCCTTGGGAAGGGGGAGGCAGCACCCATCTCAATCCCAGAGCCTTCGAGGAACTCCAAAAAGCAGCAGCCCATTGGTGATAAGCCTTCAGTACCTGATTTTTTTAGTGCCATGACAGGCATTTGGGACTAAAACTCCTGCGGATGCTGTTTGGTTTTCAGCACCTTCATTTTCCAGGCAATTGAAATTCTCCATCCGAATTAGCCGCAGCATCTGACTTTGGGGGAGGTGGGGACAGGGCTGTAAAAATAAACCCGTGCTTCCATCTTGCATTGCATTAGGAGCGAGGGGCTGGGGAGGAGGGGGGAGGCACTTTAGCAGGCGAGGTTGTGACGTGGTTTTCCCCTTGGGTTGCACATCAGGCAGGTCATCTGCACGTGCTTCTTTCTGCTGGAAAGAGAATTAGTTCAAGATGTGAGAGGAATCAAGCTGCAGTTGTTAAGAGATGAAGAGAGACGGGGAAAAACACGCATTGTAATAAAGAAGCTTAACAAAAGGGGTTGGGTTTTGGCTGGTCACCTTCCCTGGCTCTGCCTCCAGCTCTGCTCAGGTGGAGGCTGCTGCTGGCCCCGGGGTGAACCACTGTTGTCATCTGGGGTCACCAGCCCTGGCTTTGGCCATGTTTTAAATCAGGCCAGTGGGCTTGTAGAAACCACGCTACTGTGCAGCAAGGAATGCAAAAGTATCTGGTCCAGGGAGGGAGAGACAGCCAGAAACAGGGGGATGGAGGATGTGGTGCTGGAGCATTAGTGTTGAGGCATTTTGTGAGAGGAGAACTGTTTCTATAATATTTCTTCAGCAGATCATTAAACCTAAACTACCTGCTCTCCTCATGTTTCTGCTAAAGTACAAACATTTTGAGTGTTATTTTCAAACATTATTCCAAAGTGATTTTGGCACATCTACCCCGACCTGATGAATTTGCATGAGACCTAGTCTGGAAACAGCTTGTTTGAAATGACATTCAAGTGCTGTTTTAATATTTGGCTGCAGTTAATGTGGATGCAATTAGTTGACACTTGTAAATCCTCAAGTTAAAAGCCCTGTAAGAAGTGTAGGAAGCTGAAAGCGCACCTGAGGCCAAACCCTCAGCTCCTGTCAGGTAATGAACCTCCCTTCCACGGCTGGAACAGCACCACCATGCCCTCCGCAAGAGCCTGACCCACAGCCCACAGCCCCCAGATGCAACGCTGGAGATATATACCCTGTGTATTTACATTGACTTTGCTAAAGGTTCTTCTGGCCTGAGAGTGCAAGCCCCCACTGGCTAAGATGGGCTCACACATACAGAAGTGATCAGTATGTCCCACGGGAAAAAATAATCAGGCCCACAGAGCCCCCTTATTCCCCTGTCAGGCCTCTGTAACACTTTTTTTGGGGGGGGAAATCAAAGTAACTCAGACTAGCCTGGCTCACGGTGCCCCAGACACATGCATTTTTAATCCACATCCAGACCAAGCTTCATTGTGCAATAGGCTACCTGCTTCCAAAAAAACAAGAGATAACATGTATGTCTGCCTAGTCTATTCTTGCCTGAACCATAGACAAATTAAGACCAGCCCAGGTTCCAGGGCAGGAGAGGATCATTGTAAGGCAAATGAGACCTTGGCTCCTTGTGCTTCTCGATTTCGGCAGCAATTAGGAGACTGAAACCCAGACCTGGGAATGCTTTTCACCATGTTTTTACAGGAGCAGAGGATAAGGACACTCAGCAGCAGCGTAGACTTGGCCCTTGGGAAGCACTTAGCAGAGCCTGCAGTTAGGACCTCCTTCTCCAGCCTCCCTGGCAGTGCCAGGCTGCACCACCACACCATGCCACCTGCCTAGGGGCAAAAATCATTGATTTTTGATCAAAAAACAATTGCATCCACGATCCTCTTTCTCCTCGCTCTTCTTTTTTACAACCCTTTAGACATCTCCTGTGAAGAAGCCTGCAGTAATCACTTTGCACGTGCACCAGTGATGGAAAGCCGAGACATGCTGTAGCTGTCCCTGCTGCGGGACTGAGCAGCCCCTGGGCTGGGGGAAGGCTCCGGGGCTGGTGGGACTGCAGCTGCTCTGCACCGGCAGGGTGGGGGCAGCTGTGGGAAAGCTCAGGAAAGAGCATGCACCTCTTCTCACGCAATTCCTCCTCTGCTGTTTTAAAACTCTCTCCCACCTACACCCAAATTGGTGCTATCTTGGTCACTGTTCATTATAAAGGACTTTTATTACAGAAGCAACTCTGTTGCTTCCCGAGACCTTTTCCTCAAGCTCTCTGAAGAAGCAGTGTACTCATTTCCAGGGCTCTCCAGCCCTTCCTGACAACTCTACTTTCATCTGTGCACAAAGTCTGCTTTCATATTGTCTAAGTGCTAAGAGCAAGTGTTTTGATGTTAACTTCTGGGAATGAGCTCTTAAGCTACCACCTCACACTTAATTACAGTCATTTATTAAGTACTCCAGCGTATCCAAGGGAGAACGGAGGTTTTCTCCTACAAAGGGCTTCTGGACGTGGTTCGGCAAACACCTTTTGCCAGGCAGAGTTCTTTTCCTACTCACATACTGTCGGACCATGGAGCCCTCTCTCCTGCCGATAATCCCATTGTTTTCAGAAGGACACATGGCAGCCATAGGGCCTCCCTCCAGCAGTGCAGCGTATCTTTAGGGCAGGGAGTCACTCCCCTCAATTGATCTCAGGTGGCTGCAGTGAGACTGTCCCTGTGTTCAAACACACAGCTGGCTCGGCCCTGAGCGTAGGGTCCAGTTCAGGGTACTGACACTAATCCTGCCACTCCTACTGCTGCCACTGGGTGATGAGGCAACATCATTTAACTCTTTCTAAATCCTGGTGCCAGTAAAAGCCCAGGATAAAGTCAGTTGCTGTGATGCTCTTCCCTCTTTTGAACCAGGGTTGGGTGATGCTGAGGGCTTGGGATGCAGGTGGGGCAGCACAGGGCAGTCCCGCAGCAACATGGGCACTGAATGCCTCTGGCACTGCTCAGTCAGGCTCATGGCACAGCTGTGGTGTGGTGCCATAGCCAGCGGTCCTGCTGGTTCTGGGCAGGGTCAGCTCTGCAGAGATCCCAGACACCAACAAAGCCAAATGCTACTTCAAAGCAGAAACAGCTTCAGCCCTCTTAAAATGCTCCAGAGCAAAGATCCTCCCAACCCACTGAGCAGCAGGTGCAAGAAGAGGACTGGGCTTATTAAGAGTGACCATGACACAGAGTTTATGGCATTTTGCTGGTGTAGGGAAGCAGAAAACAGCTTCAGGAGATACCAGCCTAGGGACGAGCAAGCTCTCTCCTAGCCCCAGAGTACATGGGATGTGAGACATGGGAAGAGAGATCCCATGAGTCAAGCTCTAGACACCTCTTGGCATGAGATGAACGGTCTTATCTTGATACCTGTGTTTGTTTGCCCAGTTCCAAACCTGTCTCAGCAACATGAGAGCCTGCCTTGCCCCACTCCCACCTCTTGCAGAGGCACCACCTCTGGTCCCAGCAGCCAAAGGGCCCACCAAGGCTCATCCTTGCCGCAGCCCAGGGGCTTCCCTGTGAGATCCTGGGCAGCGCTGCCAGGGTGGTCCCAGCAGACACTGCAGCAGGAGGCGTTTTAGCGGATGGGAGCCCTGCCCTGTGGAGCTTGGACTCAGCTCTTTCCCCATTGCCCAGTCCAGTAAGGGTCTTGAATATTTTCTTGCTGTATTTTCTGAGTGGGGCCTCAAGAAACACATTTTCTTGTGTCAGAGCAGTGGAAAGGACTGAAAACCTACCTCAGGAGCAGTAAACCCCACCCCTGCCAGCACCCCCATTGCTCAGCTGAACAGATGTTGGGGACAGCATCTTTCCTGAAGTTCCCATGCTCAGGTGCAATCAGGATCAGGCCCACAGCCACGCTGCTGACGGGCACCGAGCTCTGTGCCATTTCAGGCTGGTCTGGCAGGAGGGGGACTGGCCTGTATCCTTGTACTGCAGAGTTTCGGATGTTATTCTCTGAAGCCGGCCAAGTGGATCACCGAGCTGGGCTTATCAGACAGTTCATTGTTCCTGCCTGAGTGATTCAGCCCCTCCAAAGTACTCCCTGGCAGCACAGCATCGAGGAGGAGGAAGAGGGAGGGGTGCAGCACACACAGATAGTCCTCCTGAAAGTGGAAGGCAGATAAACACACCCGAGTTAATGGCTGATCTCAGATCTAGTTGAGGCAGTTTGACCTTTCTGCTGGTAAGTCTCCAGTCAGCTGACATGAAAGAGTTTGACACAAGCACTCAGGGGAATGTGTGGCCAATAAATGAGACTTACTTTCTCCACCAAGTAATATTGATTAGTGCAGGGCCTGCACACACAGCTCGAGGCAGTGGTGGGATTTCAGCACAGCTCACTCCAAAGAGACGGCTGAGACGCAAAGGTTAAATAATTTGTTGACTGAACCTGTAAAGTGTGCTTTCTGTCTCCTACCTTAGCAACCTGTGCACTGCTGAAAGACTTGGAAGGAGGGAGAGGCTTTGCAGGCTGGGCAGCGGCACTGGGAGCTGACTGCTGTCCCTGCGTGGCCTGGCTCATCTCCATCCCAGTGGGTGTCCTTGCAATTGAGCGCCTCTTTCCATCTTCCTGGGCCACTTTGTCCTTTGGCACCCCTGGCAAAGAAACATCCATTAGGACCACTGATGCCTTCTGAGAATTTGTTCATTTAGGGATGAAAATGGACCAAGGATCCATCCGAGCATCTGGGAGAGGCTTCTTCCTCTCTTGCCATTCAGGACAGGCTCTGCCCCAGCAATCCAGCCATAAAGAGTGGCACAGGATACTGGGCCAGCGCATGAAACCAAACCCAGACCTGTGCAGCCTCACTCCGGGAAGCAGCGTGGTGGCATTCCCAGCAGGCTGAGGTTCCCGTCCCCTGTGGACCTGCAGACAGGGGTCTCACTGAGCCTGACAATTCCCTGCTGGCTGCTATGTAGCATGGAGTGGCTGGGACTCAGCTTCTTGCTGCCCTAGAAATCTTGTTGGTGGCACCACAAAGCTGAAGCATTCCTCACGCTGCAAAGAGTGGCTGCCTGGAGTCTATAACCAAGGCCATTCGCTTCACGACAGCACGTTTTGAAAATCTTGCTCCTAGCCTTTTGTGCTTATGGAAAGCCTGATCCACGCATAAGGCAGTACCATGCTCTTTGCCCAAGCCAATGGAAAGCCCACAAGAGTCACAGCAGGAAAATGTGAACTACCGCAATTTGTTTTAGTTTTGTATTTATCCTGATGACACTTAAGTACCAGCTATACTAGCCAAATTCTCTGGGACATGAGGTGGAGACTGCTATTATGTAGTATTTCTTAAATGCCCCGGTCTAAACACCTCCCATAATAAACTCCTGGCTTGCTCAGGAATACAGAATAGGGTTTTTGAAAGCAACAGGATGACCTAGAAGCTCGGGTTACACACAGTCTATATGCAAAGGCACTTTAAGTTCTCTTAAAGCAATGCATGGTATTATGCCAACACGAACACTGAGCCCAGGAAAACATACCAGGCTTTTATAAAGCTGGGCAAGCTTTTGGAAGGTTACAAGGATGCTCTCACCCAGGATGTTACTGAATCTTTCCACCATGGCCTGCACTTTTCTTTCCTCCGCCTTCTTCCTCTTGCTGCTGTGTACAGTAAGACGAGGAAAAAGCAGAGCTTTCCTGCCTGGGGTCTCAGGGAAGGACCAGGGGCAGTTGCTCTGGCCAAGTGTTTGCCCACCTACCCTCCCTCTGGCTAGGATGTGATCCTAGGGTTTGATCACTGGGGTCGTGACTCAAATGCACTCAAATGCAGGAGCTCCCCGGGAGCTGGGATCAGCGAGGGCAGCCCCTGGCTGCAGGCAACTGTTCAGATGGGGATGTGGTGCGTAGGAAGAGGACTCCCGAAGTGGGAGGGCGAAGCCTGGGTAAACACACCGGGGCACCCTCGGGAGCTGGCAAAGGGGTGTGGGACAGCAGCGGGAGCACTCGGCAGGCTCAGTTTTGGCCGCATCCATGCCCACGTGGTCGCAGGCAAACACATCCCACCCCTCGGTAAGCCTACTTCCACAGCAGGTTTAATGACATTAAAATACCAGCAGGTCCAGAATAAGACATGCTGTTTGCAGATGTCAGACAGTTTAGAGAGAAATAATACGCATTAACCTGCACTGGGCTGCAAGTGGGGACAGGCCCTGGGCTGCCGGCAGACACCTGCTGCCTTGCCCCCAGCCAGGGCGTGCCACAGGAGGGCCGATCCAATGCGGCCAGCTGCAATCTTGCAGCCCCTCTGCCAGCGAGAGCCAACCCTGCAGCCATTCAGGCACAGGTGGAAGTTTTGGGACCCTCAAACTCCTGGGCTGGCTGGGTGCAGGCTGGTCCCTGTGGGTGCATCCAGTCCTTGGGGCTGCAAAGCACCAAAGCGGAGGAGTCCTGCTCTCTGCTGTCCTGCTGTCCTCTGTCAGATCATGCTGTGCTGTCAGTTTGCAAAGCTGCCTATTATCAGCACGTTAATAACCTTTCACAATGTTTAATTAGTTGGAAAGGTAATCAGTCCTGTGGTAGTTCTTTAAAAAGCATGCCCAGTTCACTTGCTCTTGGCAGAGACTTCTGCTTTTTTCTCTTTCATTCTCACAATAAATATGTTACAACTGATCCTGCTTCCAAAGGCAATACCTATTTGTAAAACAAAGAGGAAGATTGCTCCCTGGCTTTCTGCATATCAGCTCTGCAGCTGGGTACTGTGCCACAGGTCTCTCCCACTGATACCATTGTGCATGGATTCAGGGAGACTATCTGTATTTCGTTTTTTTTTAATGGCTTCTCATTTAAGGTGACTGGTTTGACACACACAGCCAGGTACTCAGAGGTAGACTCTTTTCACTGGCAGAGCTGGCCCTACTACTGGCTGCACATAAATAAACAGCCAAGAAGCCACATGTAAGTAGCCTGGTCCCCTCTGCTCGTTCATTGCTGCCCTTCGGCCGTCGACACCAGTGCTGGTGCGGGCTGCGACAAGCTGTGATGCCTGAGGCTGGGGCTGGGAGGAGGGAACAGGAGGATCTGACAGCTGCAGGAAGAGGACAGGCAGACCATCCAGGTGGGTGAGAGTGCCACCAGCATCTCTTGAAGGACAGCTAACCACGACATTGTGAGGGTCAGGGGCTCAAGACCACCACCAGCTACATCTCTGCTGCATTTGGGTCCCCAAAGAAGTGGCAGGTTGCTCTCTTTCCATGCAAGGATGCCGCTACTCATGACATGAGGCAACTTGTGCACATTGTCTTTGGGCTTGTGACCCCATGGTGGCAACTGCAGCAACCATGGAGGTTTAGCCCTATCTTGGAGGCTACCAGCTGATGGCTGCATGTCCCTGAGGCAGCTTGGGACCACTGTGTAGGCACTGTTGGGGTCCCATGGCTGCCCCTTGCCACCCTGGTGCAGCCCTGGGACCCCAGAGCCAGCCCAAGAGCGGATCTGCCTCGGTGCAAACACCCCCTGGCACTTCTACGGAGGACACATGCATGCACGCACACGCATGCATGGATGCACACATGCCTGCACACATGCATACCTGTGAGCCCATGGGGACCTGGCATGTGAGAACCTGCTCTGTCCATGCCAGGGGCCATCCCTGGGGAGGGCACACAGCCCATCAGGCTCAGGCTCCCACTAGCCATGGCCACAGCCTGCAGTAGCAGAAAGTATTAGACTAGATTGACTAGATTTGTCCTTTTCCACTGATGGACACTGTCCTATGAGCCAATGTGTTCCGCTTCAGCCAGGGGGTACTTGCTTTTGGGGAAGCATAAAATGGTATCACAGCAAAACAGTATTCATGATGGCAGCAAAAGCCGCTGGCATTTTCTTCCTTTCTCCTTAGGTACAAGCTTGTCAAACGACCAAACAAAAAGCCCCCAGCAGCTTTCAAAGGGCCAGGCTCTCAGCCTGCAGGTTCCTCTACGTGGAGGCATAGTCAGAAGCCTGGTCCCAGTCCTGCAGCCCATCCAAGCTGGTGTTTTTCTCATTTTCTTGGAAGTCTTGACAGGTTTGTTTTCTTCTTCTTCTTTTTTTTTTTTTTTTTTTTTTACTTTAATAAAAAGAAGCTTTTAACAGCCCTGGGGCAGAAGGCTCTCACTTGCTAAATCACAAGGTTTGCCACATTGAAATGTAGGGACGTGCCCACAAACGGGAACTGGCTGTCTTAGCTTTTGTTCTTGACTGTTTGCCAGAACCCTTAAAACAGGAGGAGGTTCAGCCACCTAAACATCCCTGCACTCAGGGGAGCCTGTAAATGTGGGCATTAACATATCAGACGCCATTGATGCCTTTGCCACCAGCACAGGCAACCCCACTGCCAGGCGGCTCGGTGGCCTTGGGACAAGAAGGAGCAGAAACACCCAGCAGTGCCAATGGCGTGTCCCTCCTGGCACAGGTGCCGGGTTGTGCTGACCCAGGATCCCGTGTCCTTGCAGCGCTTGGTGATTGTGGGTGGGAGAGAGGTCCAAATGTCAGGAAACACCATTCGGTGCTGTGATGTTAAAAATACAGTGTTCCTAGATTTTAGAGCCAGGTAAGTGATGATCCCCATGCTGCCCCTCCAGAGACATACTGACAAGAATTGGATTTCTATCAACGAGATGAATGGTCACATTTTTTCCCTCCCAGCTTGTTTGAAGAACAGTGATAGGAAGAACAGTAAGGGACCAAAACTTGTAGATCAGAAGAGATGACAAGCAAAATGCTGCTTTTAAAGAGCCAAAAAGTGCAGCCAGTGGTGGTAGGTTCTTCCTCAGCACAGACCTAACCCATAGCTCTCCACGACATTCCAGGGCTGTATATCCTTATTTAACTTGGACAGCACACCTCAGTTCTCAGCTACAGATATACTTAGACTTCTATTTCAGTCATAGTCTTGGAGAGAGACCAGGTGTTCACCTCAGACCTTGCCTATAGTCATTCCTTGGCCACCTCACTGTTCTGCTAATGTTTATTTAAATGGATGAGGGGTGGAGCATGACGTAGCAAGAGGCTGAGAAGCTCTCCTAACATCCGTCCCTCAGCTGGGCTCGTCAGCCACCTCGCTGTGACGTTTTAACCTGGGAGGTCTGGGGTGGCACTGCTTCTGCCTCCAGGCTCCACCCCAAGGTGCTCAAGTCCATTCTGCTTCAGTTTCCTTCCCGTGTGTCCCAATGGGGCCACCTCAGAGGGATTCAGGATTTTGACAAGCTGCACAGTTCATCTCAAACTCTACTGGGTACAAACTCTACAGCAAGAGTCCCCCTGTCTTCACCTACAGCTCTCAGTATCAGCTTTCCCTTGGGCTCTCCTCCATGAGTCCCTGCATACCTTTGAATTACTGAGGAGCTCAGGAGCTCCAAATTATCCTTTCCCTGGGCTTTCCATCCCCCTTTAGGTCTCTCTTGGAAAAGTAGATGGGATGAAGCTCAGCTCCTGCAGCACCTAGACCTTTCCTCTGCTTTCCTTGACCATCTCCTCCGGAATTTCCACCATCATGTGGCTGCCTACCGGTCAGGGGAGCCTCTGCCGGAGTGGGGATGCCCACCCTTGGAGGGAGTCCCCACTCCAGCAGAGGCTCCCCTGACCGGAAGGCAGCACCCACGGTCCCAGCACTGCCTCAACCCCATCACTTGGGTGAAGGCTAATGAAGACATGCAGGTGGGCGCCCACCCCTGAATCACCTTCTCAAGTTTGCAGGTCCCACGAGGCAGGGGAGCCAAACCCTCTTCCCTTGCAACGTCATGGCATTAGGTTATAAAGTTCAGCTTGTCAGTAAGTAAGCCAGTCCCACCCACGACTTCTTTCCACATAATTATGGTTCACGGATATACCAGGGGAAAAGGAGAGCCCCTGCCGGAGATGCTGACGTCTTTTTCCTTTCAGGTTCAATGGCTGCTTTATTGCGGTTGGGTTTTCTTCCTCCCTGCCACCCGGTCCTTCTCAGACTGGAACCGTTCCCCTCTGAAAAACGTGGTGACTTTTGCTAAAAAGCAGTTCTGCCACTTCTGTAGCGAGGCAGTGCTCACGAACGGCACAGTGGTAGTTACGGGATGTGTGGTTTACCTCAAGACGTCACATCTCCTCTCTCCAGAGACATCAGAAGGTTTATTGCTCAAATTCGGCTTCGATTGTATAAAGGAAAAAGGCCCGGTGACTTTCACTACTACTTTTAATGTTCTAAGAAACCTTCAAGCTCCCTTCCCCAGGCTGCTTCAAAGGCCAGTTAGCTGGGGCACAAGATTCTGCCTTTTGGTAAATACACGCATACGAAGTGTGGTCTAAAATCACATGAGTCAAATTGCAGTATTTCCTACCTGGGGAAAGGAGCAATTGATTTTGTTTGGGGATTTTTCCCAGGTGAAGAGTGGCCAGAAAGCAGGGCTTCAAGTACCAGATTTGCACTTTCTGTCATTAAATACTTTTGGAGAGCAGAAGGGGTGAAATATCTGGCGTGCCTCTTTCAGTGCCGGAGCTGTGATGCTCAGCTGGAAGATGGTCTCTGAGGAGCCATTGCCAGGGACGGCTGTGGTCCGTGCGGGGAAGGAGGGCACCAGGGCTGGGCTCACCCAGCAGAGCACTGTGCTCTGCCGAGGCAAACACCAGCCCAGCAAAAGCCCGGCATCGTCTCTGCAACAGGAAAGCTGTGAGATGAGAGGCAGGCAGGCTCGGTTGTGCCGGACGCAGTCAGCGTGGTGCTGCATTAGTACACACTAAGAGAGAGAGCTGAGAAAGGAAACCGGCAAACCAGATCTCCCCATCCCAGCAAAAAAAACCCCCAACCATGCAGAAGGTAAACAATTACCATCACCAGTGGAAACGCAGCTATTCTCATCTCCTTCACATAGGCAGTGGGGAATGGTGCAGGGCTGTGCAGCCAGGCTGCTGGTGCTTTGGTGAAGGGTGCCGGCACTGATGTGGAGATGCACTGTGACTCAGGGGAGCCCAGCTGCCACCATCCACCCCAGATTTGGTCCTCTGCCTGGTTTTGCTGGTGAGGACACCCCTGCTTTTCTCACAAGCCACCCCCAGGTTCTAACAGCTTTCCCCCTCTGCAGACCCACGTCAAGCTGAACTAGTATGAGCATGATGCTGTGAATCCTCGGGGCGTGAAGTTTTGCCCATACAGCAGCCGATGTGCTTCGCGTGAGCTGTTTCAGCCTTGTGTGAGCCACAGTGAGCGGGGTCTGCAGGCACCACTCCTGAGAGCTGCCCACCCGAACCTGTGATGATATGTGGAAGGGCAAAGGGTGCAAAGGCAAACTGTGCCATGGCCTTTTGCTTGCCTCAGTTTTGAGAGTACAACTGTGGTGTCTGACCAAAACCATGACTGAGATCCCCTTTGTTAAAATCATCATTTCTGATTTCCCGTGTGATGCCTGAGGATGGGGTCCCCAAGGGAGGTGGTGACTTCCCTTATATTTATATAAAGACACTGCACTACACCTAATGAATGCAGGGTTTACGCATGGGTGCCTTCCTCCTGTGTGCAGTACCGTGCTGTGACCTGCCCAGGAAATGCAGCTGGTTTCCTGCCAGTGAGATGGGCAGTTCCTGGTTCACTGAAGAGCTTGTTCACCTGCCTCTCACTCCAGCACCAGCCCCTCAGGCTCCTCCAGAAAGGTTCTCATCCGCAGATGAAAAGCACTTGCCGAGGGGATGAGCGGCACTCACAACCCTCATGCGTGGAGGGAAAGCAACCCACCCCAGCTTCAGCAGCCGGAGCTCGACGTCTGCCTCCCCGCCAGCCAGGATGTGGGATGCATGCCAGGGAGAGGGAAATGGTTATAACGCAACCAGGTGGAAGATGTGTGTGCGTGTCTGCATTGCAAGAACATTATCTCCCAATGCCAAGGTGTGAATAGGGAAGGAGTTCCCTTCAACAAATCTGCATTGAGGAGAGGCCAGGGATGGGCACTCTGTCTCTGCTGGGGCTGGCAGGCTCCTGGCATGAGCTAATTAACCCTTCAATTGCTGAGGAAGCTCAGAGGACCTTAATTTGACAGTCACCATAAAAATATTTTGTCTGTCAACAGAGTCTTTCATCCAAGGATCTCAAAGCACTTTACAAGTATTAATTAAGCTCACTAAGGTAAGTATGAATAATTATTGTCATTGAACAGCAGGAAGAACTGAGGCCAAACTTGCCCGAGAGCATCTGTCAGGCCCTGGGGACCAGTGTGGAAGAGGAGCAATTCCCAACTGCAGTTGCGAGACTGCAAACCCTCCTGCAGAGAACAGCCTCAGCCTGCAAACCAGCTGACTCTGCTGTGCCCTGCTCAACAGTGTCCTCCCCTAGAAGATCACATGTTCAAAGGACAGGAAAAAAGTTATTTTCATTTTGGAATAGAATGCAATCGATGTCACTGTAAAAAAATTTAGGCAAAAATGACATGAAAATATAAACTCCCTGTATCAGTGTGAAAGCTTTCTGAATAACAGAAAAGGAATGCTGTTTCCTTTATCCCATGTCTTGTGTTAGTCCCTCCTACTGTTTTATGTGAGATTAGTAGTTTCTGAAAGTAATGGATAGTAAATCAGGTGTTGAGGAATTAAGGACAGAATTTAAGGACTATTTTAAACCCAAAATGATCAAACCATCACTTACACAAACTTGCTTATTATTTCCCCTTACTATTAGATTCGCAGGTCTTGGAGAACTTTCATTTTCCTATGTGTCCAACCATTCTGTATCAAGGAGTCTCAGATCAGGGTTGCTTAGGTTGCAAGTCCAGGTATATTTTAGGGTGATAAAGCTCACTGTTATCTTCTAGTCTGAACTCTTGCACAGCCTAACCCAGAGGAATTTAGCCATTTACCTTGTAGATAGCCCAACTACTTACATAACATTATTTGGTTAATTTTCATGGATGTATCTGTAACTGCTGAAGGTCTCTCAAGTTTCCCCACCTTCCAAACACTGCGCCACATCATTGCACGGAGAGGCTCCAATATTGGGCTTCTTGTTTGCAAATTCCTTACCTACAAGAATGTTGTGGGAATGAATATACAAATATTGTGAGATTTGAAGATATCAGAGCAATGGGGAGGGGAGTCATAAATATACCTCACGCAGATAACAGAGGCTATAAATTCTATTGCCTTGATCTGGCTTGGCGCTGGCGCTCTGCAGAACTACTTGCTGTGCTCATTCCTCGCTCCATGGCAAGCTTCACTGTTTATTACTGATATATAACTATAGCATTACGGTCATCTTCTGGATGGTTCCAGATAAAAGCAGCCTTTTCAGTTTGAATTAAGCACTTTCCAAAGCCATAGCAGCTAAACTGAAGAATATCCATATGAGGTGTGTTATGGGGCTAAACTGATGATTTGTCTTATGCCAGACAGCTATTTGGCCTCTGAGTTCAAACCATGCTTGACACCTGAGCCACCATAGATGGGGCTCTGTGGGATGAACGCTACCCAGAGTGAAGAAACTGAGTAGGTGACTCTTCATCATAGCGGATCCTCCAGCATCATGACTGGTCTGAAGGTGATGGGAATGTCTCCCCCAGTGGAGCAAAGGTGGGGATGGTGTCCCAGAAGGGGAGCCGAAGGGGGTGTGCTGCGCACGGGGAGGAAACACCGTTTGTATGGTGGTGGCACCATGCATCCCCTACTCCAGGCACGCGGTGGGAAGGATCAGTAGGCTCAGAGGAGTCCTTCCTCTTCCTCCCCACCCAGAGGGCCATCTGCCCTGTGGCTTCGCTAACCCAAGTGCCTCTGCCCCATGCCTCACCCTGCCCATCCAGCATGCAGATGGTGGTGGGCCCACAGGGACCTCCTCACCCATGCAACTCAAGTGCATGTTTCATTGATGCTGAATCCCCAAGCAGCTTCAGATAAAATGGACAGGCAGGGCGGTGGTACAGGATTTCAAATTACTGACCAGTTAATTAGGAAGGGGGAGCCTCTTCTCGAGGAGTGCTGGAAACCTCCTCACCCAAGCTATCACAAACTGAGCTCGATGAAGTGTTTCAGATCAGTGCTGCCTGTTTCCAATTACATCTGAGAGCATTTCTGCAGTGAAGAGCCAGTCTTGATTTATAGGCTTTTGGGCAAGGGAATGCAGTGTTTTTTATCATCTTTATCTCTAAATCTGCTCTTATAACTTGTTGCTTACAACAAACTTGCAGAGTTTAACGCAAAGGTCTTTTGTTAGGGTTTCCTACCCTCAGATGCTAAAATCCTTCATTAAAGCTCAAGCTAATTGCTTCTGCATCAAATAGGCCCATCTTTTTCACTCCGCTCAGCGTGCCCTTGGGAGGGGAACACGTTTTTTGGGACGGCATCCCCTCAGAAAGTGGGCGAGCTGGAAACAAACCTCAGGCTGAGGCTATGCAGCCATGCTGCCATCCATCCCACTCAGACCTTGGCCATGGCCAGAGCCTGAGCACTCGCTCGCACCTCGCGGGCGCCGTGGATGGTGGGAGAGGCAGCCAGCCCGCTCCTGCGCCACTCACTCTGCACCAGACATTCCTCTGGCTAGATTTTCTGCTGCATTGGCTTCCCACATATTTATCCTGACATCACATGGGCTGGGGCCCTTCCCGTCTCTGCCCAGCGTATTTTTTGCTGTGCAAAAATACCACTTTTAGAAAACGATGTCTTCTGTGGAAGGAAAATGCTCAAATGCAGTGAAGAAGAGTTTTATGAGCTTTGCCTCAATACTTGTGCAACATCCTTACGGGATTTCATTATTTATGATTTTATCTAACTACAGTCTATGCCTAATAACTTGGAGGTGCTGTTGATTAATTTTTTCCAGCTCTTTGATGTACCGGCAATAACTTGTCCATGTTGCCCTGTGTCAGTAAAGTGGAAAGTGCCACGGCACAGTCAAGGTGTGGTATCATGAGGTGGCCAAAGCCAGAATAACTGCCCACGTCCACAGTAGGACCAAGGTTCCCCCTGGCAACGCTCTCCCTGTGTGCATTGGCTGATGGTGCTGTAATGAGTCAACTCATTAAAATAGGAAAAAACAAACCCAGCTGAAAAATATTGGGATTTTTTTGCTGGGTTAGTGAGTCAAACTTGCTCTCCATGTGACCAGGTATGTACCGGAGCCAGCGTGGAGGATGAAGGGAGCGATGAGGCAATGAGGAGTGGTGGGAGAGGAGGAAGAGGAGGGAGAAGGGCAAGCGGGGGCAGGCTGTTAAGATCATCTTTTGACACCACACCCTATGTATGGACACTGTCAGTCTAATTCCTACCGTACTGGTTCCATCCTCGATGTTGTAATCTGTTTCTGTGAATCTTTTCAATTAGGTAGTAATTTATTGGTTAGTGGGGTGGGTTTGGACAACCTCCAGAAACAGACACAAAATCCATTACCATGCTGAGCTCCATCCTATTGCCTGCAATGCAAAGGCATGGAATTTTTTCTCCAGGAAATGAATCTTTTTTAAAGTGATTATACGATTATATGACTAGACTATCGAGTGATGCAAACCTGCCTGTTTCCAAAAGCTTCAGTGTAGTTACACCACTTGCAAAAAGTTTTGCTTCAAAATTTTTAGCTGTCCGAGCACATTAGTTGCTGATTAACTGGAGGTCTTCCTGAAAAGAGTGCATTTATCAGCATAAATGGACGTCTTTGTTCCCTTACGTAGAGGTTTTCAGACTACCCAAGTTAAAGTGTTTGCCAGTTCAAAATTTAGTATTTCACGTCATCACTTCTCTTATAGTCATCACCTCTCTGGTATTAGTCCAATTCTGTGGATTTGTCAATCACCACCACAAAGACACCCGGAGCCAAAATAAACCTGGTACAACTTGATTTCTGTATTACAAATGTACCGGCACAAATGTCCACAAAATCTCCCATTTCAGCAAAGTGCTTGAAATCCCATTGACTTCAATTAGTAAGTTAAGCAAGTGCTTAAATGCCGTGTTTGAACTGGGGCCTGAAGACTATACCTTGGCCAACTGGATTTGTTGACTTTTTTTTTTTTTTTAATAGTTATGCAGCTTTTAGAGGAATTTCCATGTTTCAGTTCAGTCAAGACATCAAAAACTTGGGTGAGATCAAGGAGAACAGAAAGCAGATACTACATTGTTTGGCATCTTTCATCTACAAACTGTTTGTAGTCAGTTAAGCATTAAGGATTCAAGGAAAGTGAATGAAGCAATGAGATGGTCTTCTAGGACAGTTCCCTCTTCCTAAAGTTATGGGGTCAAATCTTGGGGGGGAAAAAAAAAAAGAAAAAATCTTACTCAGGCAAAACAACACAAGGAAGGGAATTACTGACGTATAAGATAAGCGAAAAATGTGGACCACTAGTAATAGGCTTTACTTCATAGTAGTTGATGGTGTCTGGCAATTTTATACTACACGCTACTCTGTTCTCCCTGTATGCAATTACATAGGCATATCAGTGTAATACATGGTTATTACAAAATAACCACAACATGCTGGGAAGAACATTTTATGCTTCTTAGTTGGACAAGGCTCATCTGGTCTTAATCTGATTTTTTTTTCTTCTTAAGGAACATCTTCTATTTTAAGGTTTTCCCCATTTAGCCAATGGAATCTATGTTAATTTGACCTCTATTAAATCAATTTTTTCCCATTATTCTCTCTGCTGATGAAAGAGCTCTGGGGCAGTTTCCTGAGGCAGGCATACCTTTCCACTAGAGCAGGAAGGCAGAGCAGCAGCATGCAAATGTTCCCCCACCTTCCTCCTGTTGGGAAAGCGGCTTCCAGCCCGGCCGCTTGTGCTCAGCCCCAGACCCGTGCACTTCCCTCGCCCAAACCCGTCTCTCCTGGGCACGCTTGTGCTGCCCCACCAGGAGGTTTTTGGGTCCCTTTTCCCACTGGCTTTGGGCACCTTGCTTAGCACTGAGGTGAAATCCTTGGGAGCTCTGCCTGCATGGTGGCTTCGCTCAGCCACGCAGCTGCTGAATGAGAGGGTGTTGGTGGCTGCTTCTTCATCTCTTTGTTTTCGACAAGACTGGCAGGGACTGCTGCCTTATGCAGGGCTCATTCCCGCAGGTGACCGGGGAGACGGGCACTGAGCCCACCCGGCATCAGCCTGAGCCTTCCAAGAGCAGGGCTGGTAGAGGAGCAGCCTGGCCCTGGGCTCCAGCACGAGCCACGGTGGGCAATGCCGGCATGGCTGACAGCGGGCCAGCAGGCTCCTGGGGAAACTCGGCTTATTCCCAACCAGTGGTCAGGAGACTTCCAGCTTTAGGCAATAGTCTAAAGGACTGAAATCTTGCACCCAGTGACTCAGGGCATGGCTATGCTGCATGATGGAGTGGGGTGAAGAGTGCGGAGCCTACATGGGGAGGAGCATGGCCTCTGGCCTCGTGCCGCTCCTATGACACCCCACTGGGTCATCCTGCTGCTCAGCTGCGGGACGGGACGCGCCAGCTCCAGCACAGGCCAGGTGGCTGCTGGGGCAGAGTGAGAGCAGCCAGGGAGCATCCGCACTGCCCTTCCTGGCACGTCCACTCCCAGGCAATGCAGGTAGGACGCGGCAGGAGAGACCCAGGCCGAGGATGGAGCTGTCTCCCAGCTGCACACCAAGATAGGGCATGGCCTCGCCATGCCCCAGCAAGGGTGGGAGCAGTGGCCCTGGCCGCAGCACAGCTGGCCCTGTCCCCTGTCCCACTGTGGAGCGGTCATGCTGCCCTGGACAAGTCACACCCCTGCTTTTTGCCTCATAGAATCATTTAGGTTGGAAAAGACCTTCAAGATCATCGAGTCCAACCATCATCCATGCCCACTAAACCATGTT
>JANHGO010000027.1:23155647-23213702 GCA_024606505.1 Aquila spilogaster
CCATTTCCAAAGCTTCAGTGCAGTTATACCACTTACAAAAGGATTTACTTCAAGATTTTAGCTACCCCAGCACATTAGTTGCTGATGAACAGGAGGTCTTCCTGAAAAGAGTGCATTTATCAGCATAAATGGACCTCTTTGTTCCCTTATGTAGAGGTTTTTAGCCTGCCCAAGCTGAAGTGTTTGCTAGTTCAAAATTTATTATTTCTTGTCATCACTTCTCTTACAGTCATCACCTCCCTGGTATTGGTCCAATTCTGTGGATTTGTCAATCACCACCACAAAGAAACCCTGAGCCAAAATAAACCTGGCCTGGCTTGATTTTTGCATTACAAATGTACTGGCACAACTGTTGTCCACAAAACCTCCTATTTCAGCAAAGTGCTTGAAATCCCATTGACTTCAATTAATAAGTTAAGCAAGTGCTTAAACGCTGTTTGAACTGGGGCCTGATGACCCTGCCTTGGCCAACAGTTCACTACGTTGGTTTCTTTTCTTTTCTTCCTTCTTTCTTTTTTCTTTTTTTTTTTTTGTAATAGTTGCACAGCTTTTATAGGAATTTCCACATTTCACTTCAGTCAAGAGGTCAAAAAAATTGGTGAGATCAAGGAGAACTGAAACCAGATATTATGTTTTCTTCTGACATTTTTCATTTAGCAACAGCCTGCAGTAGATTAAACATTAAGGCTGCAAGGATGGTGAATGAAATGAGGTGGCTTTCTAGGACACTTTCCTCTTCTTGAAGTTATGGGGTCGAATCTGGAAAAATTAATCTTACTCCCCTCCTGAGGAAGGGAATTACTGATGTATCATATAAGGAAAAAACCTGCAGATTCTGGACTACCACAGATATACTTCACTTCATGGTTGCTGGTGATGTCTGGCAGTTCTATATTACATGCTACTCCTGTTCTCCCTGTACGCAATTACGTAGGCATACAGGTATAATGCATGGTTATTACAAAATAACCACAACATGCTGGGCAGAGCATTTTATGCCTCTCAGTTGGACAAGGTTCATCTGGCCTTAATCTGATCTTTTTTTTTTCTTAAGGGACATCTATTTTAAGGTTTTCCCTATTTAACCAATGGAATCTATGTTAATTTGACCTATATTAAATCCACTTTTTTTTTTTTCCCCATTATTCTCTTTGCTGATCAAAGAGCTTTCAGGCAGTTTGCTCAGACACTGGCATACCTTGCAGCTCCAGCAGAAGCCAGCGTACCAGCATGCAAATGCTCCCCGCCTTCCTCCTCGTGTGAGGGCGGCTGTGATCCCCGCTGCTCCCAAGCAGGGCTCAGCTGACTTCTCCCTCCCATTCCCTCCCATCCCAGGCACGTGTGAGCTGCAGCACTGGGAAATTTATCAGTGTAGGAGGAAAAGCCCTTTGGTACATAGACCCCTCTCCAGAGATGTGCACCCAAGCTTCTCCTCCCACAGCCCGGGGCTGCCCACTGTTCTTGCTGGCATAGGGCTGTCTATGGCCACCACTCGTGCGTGCAGCAGTCTCCCCGGGGATGCCTGAGATGGGACCCGTGCCCCAAGCCCTAGCATAACCGCGGTGAGCAGGGCCCATGGAGGGGCAGGACCTCCAGCCTGGCCTCACTGCACAGGGCTGGGGCTGGGCAAGGCCGGGCCAGCCCGCACCGCCGCTTCCTGCCCGCTGCCTCTCCTGTGGAGCGGCCAGGGCTACCTGGCGGGGCGTGGGGAAACCTGATGAGCTAGTGCCTGCAGCGCACTTTGATGTCCTCGGATGAAAAGTGCTACGCAACTACAAAGCCTTTTTAATGTTATAAAGCCAGAACTTCTTGCTGCCTCGACTTGGCAGGGAGGCCGATTAGATGTTATCGGTTTTGCTGTTTACACTCACAGAAACTGCTGCAGCGTGGTTTTGGTCGTGTTTTGTTGTTCGGTACCGCAGCAAAATGACAGGAGAGTTAATTTTGGGGTCTGTTCCCTGCAACTTCAAGGAGCAGACAGAAGCGACTTTACATTTACTGTCAGTGAAATGTAATAAGCAAAATAGCCCTCCAACAAAAAACCTGGAGACAACAAACCCAAACAAGCTGATACGGTTGGGCATACCGATGTGTTCTGACCGCGCCTGCGGGAACTGCTCTGAACGGCGTTCCTGTCCGAGCTTGAGGAAAAAGCCATATTACAGCAGTCTGCGCTGAGACAGCTGAGCATGGCGTACATTGCACAGACATGGGCTGACTCCCACATAAGGGCCTGCTTGGGCCAGGCCTCATTGGCTGCTTTAATCTGCCACTATGCCTTCTCACTGTGTGGTTTCACTTCATGAAGCGGTCAAGCTCACTGGCGTGGTGGTCTCCCACCAGCAATGTGAGCCCTGTGCTCCAGCCTCCAGCCTTTGCCTTCCAATGATCATACAGGACAAAATGGCACTTCACAACCGCTCATGTCATGGGCACAGCAATGTGCGTGGTGAAGTGATGTGGGCACAGCTTTGCCTTCACATGTTCATCCTCCCAGCAGTCCCACACTTGGTTTACACTGGATTATAAAACTAGAAGAAGCTTCCTATAAACACTCACTCCGCATTTACAAGTCCTGTTTTGCAGTCAGCCTCCCAGGATAGCAGTTTCACCAGACTCAGCCCTATTGCTCCTGCCTGACAGCAACACAGCCGCTGCCCCTTCTCTCTCTGGCTGCTTTTCCTCTCATCCTTAAAATCTAAATTTGCCTGTCAACCTCACACAATCACCTTGAGAACAGAAAGTGCACACAGAGAGTGCTCTGCGAAGGGTTTGGGCTCTTTGCGTGCCACCATGCCAACAGCCACCTCCAAGTTTAGGGATGCCCTGGGTCACCTGCCAGCAGTGTGCAATTTCTGGTGAGCACATCTGGGGCCCTTCTTAGTGACAGCTTCTCCCCGTGCTCACCTGGATGCTATTGAGAAGGCACCAGGCACCCTCAGCCCCTCTGCAGCCAGCAGAACCGCGGCCCCGCTCAGGTGTGAGCAGCCGGAGGGGGACTGTGCAGAATGGAAGGAAACTGGGTACAGTGCTTTTGCAAAACCAAACAAACAACACATTGGCGAAAAGAAAAGGCCCTCGAGAAACAGCTCGCAGCAAAATGGACAAAATCCTTTCCTTTGCCCAGCAGCAGTGGGCTGTGCAGGCTGGAGTGTTTTCACACTGAAAGCATGGCAGTGTTTGGGAGACTTCGCTACAGTCTACAAATAAACAAAAGCCAGGGAGTGTTTTGCATTCAATAGTTAATCATAGTTGGCTGAGTGTTTATATTTTTCTTCACTGTAAAGGCATTCTTGGTCCGCCTCCCAAACAGCTTGTTTTGTCTGCGAGATTTAATCTTGAGTGGCAGGACCAGGCGCAAAGACAAACCTCAAAACAATCCTTATTTTTCTATAGCATGTGATGTGAGATGTGAGACGTCAGCTTCCCTGCAACCAGGCCCCTCAGGTGAGCGTGCGTGGGGGCTACTGATCCTGGGGGGCCTGGGCCTGGGGCCACCAAGCAGTTTGCTGCACTCAGTTTTAACCCCTTCCCGCTCTTTGGCAGTCTGAAGCGCCCCAAACAATAGGAATTCAATGCTCTTTGGATGGGTTTTCACCCCGGGACTCTCGCTGCAGAAGCAGCTTGTTTGTACACAGAGCGGAGGCTTACTTTGAAATCCAGACATGGCTTTGTTTCAAGGCAACATCAAGGTACATCTCATAGAGTTAAAAATGAAGGGATGATGCAATATGACTGTAGCAGTTAAGTGCTCCAGCTACTTCACTCAGAACCAGCTCGGGCATCGTATTGTACCGACAGCGGCCATGTTTTTGCAGTGGTCCCAATTAATGCTGCAGACAACTGACCGAAAAAGTGGTGAATTTACATCTTTGCATTCCTGAGATCTGGAAATGGTTACGAACGGTGAACTTCTAAAATCTCACCATTTTGTTCTCCTCATTTTGTTTCCTCTTCCATTTGCCATCGCCTCCGAACCAGCTTTAAAGGAAGATCATATCAGGTTGTGCTTAAGATCTGTATCTCAGGTTTTAAAAAAAATTAATAAAATCGCATAAACGTTGCCTGAGAGGTATGTCTGCAGGTCATGTAGTCCAACCTTGTGATGGAAGCAGGATCACCCCCAGCTCTAGATCAGGACTGCCACGGCTTTGCCTACTGATGTCTCAGAAAGCCCTGAGGAGACTCCCCAGCATTGTGGTGGGAATGCTCTCTTCCTCCAGGCCGCGTATCCTGGGGCTTTTTGCCTGTGACGGTGCTGATTTTGGAGGGATTTTTGACAAGGCTTCCCTATAGACATAACTCGGCAGAGCCTCGAGGCAGAAGCCATGAAAATCCCTGCAAATCCGTGTCAGCAGCTCCTTGCAGCTCCCCACAGCCTGTGCGTCTAGCACTACAATACCTCTGTTACTGCTTTCCTGTAAATGCTTTAAAGCAATAGTTGTTGTTAGCAGAGATCAGGTCTGTGGAAAAAAATGCTTGGGGTGATGCTGATGGTCTCCAAAGCGCTCTCAGAATTTCTTCTGTGCTGCCTTCAAGTGTATGAGCTGCTCCTCTAATCTCTTCCATAGCACCTCTGGAGTGGAGAGAATAAGTAATGATCTGCGTGAGATAGTCAATGTGCGGACCCTTGAGCCAGAACATATCAAGCCTCAGAACCAGGCACCCACACGTGGCCTTGCTCTGAACGGCCTCAGCGCTGAATGCCCATTGGCCGGCAGCGAGGCGGCAGGACCCGGCTGCGGGCTTTTCACGCAGCGTGCCCATAACCAGCCTCCAGCAGCGGCTGAGTCACTCGCAGGAGTCCGGGGCGCTCTTAGAAGTAGACACACCACGGCCCAGTGTATAATTACACAGCCACCATGGTGCGGAAATTAAGCTCTCTGACCCCACTAGACTGGAGCTGTTACTTCTTCTTGGCTACAAGTGCTTCTGGTGCTCTGGAGACGAGTCCAGCTCTCGCGGCATGAACCCGTTCACCCAAACTCACTTCTTTTTGCTGAGAGCAGAGAATGTCACCCCATTCCTGGCTGCACCGCTGTGAGGGTGACAGAGCACTGGAACAGGCTGCTGAGAGGTGGAGTATTCAAGGCAGCCACCTCGGTAACCTGCTGTAGGGAGCCGCTTTAGCAGTGGGGTTGGACTCCGTAATCTCAGGAGTCCCTTCCAACCCCCGTGGTCCTGTGGTTCTATGTCAGTGAGGGTGCAGGAGGCTGATTGTGAACCTTTTGTGTTCCCCCAGGGCTGCAGATGCAGGGGGAAGGTGTGGCGGGAGAACTAAGGCAGCGGAGCACAGCGTAGGCCCGGCTGACCAAAACACACAAGGAACCATCGCTAGCTGGTAGGGCTGCTTGTGAGCTGCAGCTGGATTTCACAGCTGCCTTTCCCTATCGGGGCACCAGAGGAAATACCCTGCTCCAGCTGCGGGGCAAGATTCCCCTCTGGCGCGGTTCTCTGCCAGGTGCAGGAATGGCTCCCGCCCCAGCAGAGCAGGCACCCGAGCGTGGGGCCTGCTGCAGGCAGCTCCCACCAGAGGCAGCTGGGGGCCTCACGGGAGACCGCACCGTGTTCAGCCGCAGACCGGGCAGCGGGTGTTTGGCTGGCAGTCCAGGGAGCAGCAATAAAAGGTCGGGGCTTGTGCCACTGCCGGCTGCCATCCTGTCGGAACACGCTGGAGGAAGGCTCGCTGGGAGGGGTGTGCGATGCGCTGCTGCTGACTGTGCAGTTCAGAGAGTAAACAGACGGCTCCAACCTGGAGCTGCCGCCCCGACACCGGCAGCGCTCGGCTCCGTTTGGAAGACACAAAGAACCTCGACGGCTCAGATTTCTAAACGAGTACTAAGAAAACCTTCTGCTGTAAGGGACGGTGGGATAAAGGAAACGTGATGTTAAGTTACAATCAGCTTGAATCGCTTTGCATAAACAGCGAGGAAACAAAACGCGCCCCGTTTGCTGGCAGGCTGACGGCTCACAAAGCGCTCGCTCCACCCAAACCCAGGGCTTGGTAGGAACCCCCGACAGCCCGAGATTTGCTTTGCACTGCTACCGAGCTGCCATCCCTGGGGACGGAAAAAGCATCGTTAGCGTTTAAATAGTGTTCCATGAAAACACGCCGCACCCCAAGGAGCAATTTTCACCACAGGCAGCTGTAGCACGAAGCTTTAATCCTTCGCCCTCTCCGGCGACAGTAGAGATGCGGGGAGCTGCAGGGACAAACAAGGCCAGGCTGCTGGTGTGCAGCTTGCCTTTCACGCCCGCAATTAAGCGCTCGTTTTACTTCCTGTTGTTTAATATTGCATTTATTCTTTATCACTGCAAGAAAAGCCTCCCGTATTTATTCTTTTAATTTGCACTGGGGACACATTTGAAGGCCCATATTGTAGACTCAGCGAGCGGCGGGGCAGCCGCCAAACCTCGCTTCCTTTGTTGATTTCTCGATGATTTAAGGCCTATTTGCAGCGGCTGATCCCAGTCCCCCCCGCCCTCTTGCTTGGTAACCACCACTTTAACAAAATGGTGTTTGTGCAGTGCCTTGGAACCAAGGATTGAGCTTTTAAACATAACCCGCAGAACAGAATAGGAAAAGCAGCCCCTAAATCACCGACACGCCGTGCAATTTGCAAGCCAACAGCTTCAAAATATTATTCTGCAAGAACTCAAGAGTCGAACCATAGATGAGACCGCTCGCCTTTTATTTCACACCCAGTTACAACCACTCGCGCGGGGCTGATCCCTGTTCTGTTTGCCTTCCCCCAGCACAACGTTTGAAATTACTCTCTGGATCAACAGAAGTCAGTGGAAAAAAATCCTAACAAACCTCTCCGGTTGATGCGCATTGTTCGCACTCTTACTGGTTTTACCCAAAGGGACAAAACCTATTGTTCCGAAGTACAAACAGGAAAGGATAGAACCTGATCAATGGTTTATGTAAGTGCAGGTTTCCTTTGGAATACACTTTCCCCCCCCTGGTGCTCACAAGTGAATTAAACTCAGATGCGGTGCAAAAAATGTATATGGTGCTGTCAGTGTGATTACCCGCTCTGTTCTGGAAAACAAAGAAGTTATTTTCTCATAGTTATTCTGTTGTGGAGAATACAGTACTTAGCTTAATAAATAAAAGCAGTCTCTACAGTAAGACTGATGGCTTTTACAGCATGTCGTTCCACATTTGAAGTGGGCCCATAGGACACTGGCGTGCAGCAGCTTGCTGTGTCTAAACACCGGCCTCAGACTTGCTATGAATAGCAGCAATGGTGAGGATCAAACAGGAGTGCCCCAGTGCATCACAGGCACCTGGAGATGAAAACTGCAAAGGAGACGACGTAAGGGATTGTCAGGAACACGTAAGATGTTACCTTTAGGTTTAATGAGCGTTACAATAAAGCAGTTGCAGAGGTAAGTAATTTAAAGGAAGAGCGTTCACTGGCCATCCGTGTTGTCACAGATTTCATTTGCTTCATAGGGAAAGGACAGCAGCCTGTAATTAGCAGACGTGGTCAGAAGCTGCGTCCAAAGCTTGCTGCCCTCCTGCAGCACACCTTTCTCACGGAGCTGGAAGGGCGAGAAATTAACTAGAGGGGTCCATGCAGCGCTGCCGTTCATCTCCATGGATCTCACACTTGTTGCCAAGACCCCAGCCCTATAGCAGGGGCACTGCTGGGAGGGGACCAACCAGAGCTATTCCATTCTGTCCTGCCTCAGAAGTCTCTGTGTGACATCACCAGGAGGACTTCAGGTACTGTTCTTCAGGGAAGACTTCAGTCTCTTGCCTGATTCACCAAAGATGGTGATTGCCCTAAGTGCCACACAGGATGAGAGCAAGAAAATAGGCAGAAAAACATGCCTAGTAAGGCTCTAACGATGCGTAGGAGATTCCTGCTAATTCTAGCAATTATCTTTTTCTCAAAAACTGAGTTAAGTCTACTCCATGTATGAATGGGAGGATGTTCAAGGACACCGATGATGCTGAAAATGTTGCTGATTCTGCAAAGCAAGCACGGTGACGAACAAAGCAATACCCAGCACAGCAGAAAGATCAATGAAGGCCGAACTACACAAAATACAGTTAACTTTTATTTATTCTTCCAGCTGCTTGTCCAGTCTTTTCAGCAGGTTCACAAAATCATCTAACTTTGCATCTGTAAAGTTTGGTATTACTTCTAGCACAATGGATGCTACGCATGCAGATGAACAAAGTCTTGGCTCTTAAGTTTGCATTTCAAGGACCGTCAGAGATTCATGCACTGATGGGGAACAGTAAATACAGGCTTATTACATTCTCTCAATTAAAATCATGACAGAGTAGAATTGAGGCTCTTCAATGCGTTCGTAACATTGCCATTTTCCTCCTGTGTGTTGCTCTCATAAATCACAGGAACCAGCACCTTTTAATTGTGTATTTCACAAAACAGGAAAGCAAGAGCTGGAAGTCTTGTGCCTTCTCAACTGTCCATAATAGATATTATTATAAAGCAGGAGATAACAGAGTTAACTCTGACCTATTAGATTACACCTCCTGTGGCTAACTTAAATTGCTCCAATATATTTTATTTGATATGAAATTATTCAAACCAGCTCTCGTTTCTGATTTAGTACTTACACGTAATCTTCCTTCCAAACAGAAGAGCTCACCCATTTCCACGTCTTTCCTCCTGCTGCCCCACCCGTAATGTTAGCCCCCACAGAACAGTTCTCTGAGAACCACTGGGAAGAGCTCCATAAACCACCGCGTGCATCGAAGTGTGCACTATGACTTAGAAATGAAGAAGTTGTTCATCAAGTGCAAGGAAAATGCCTTTATTCTAACCTGAAAACTGATAGGTGTGCAGGCTTTATCTCACACAGAACCACTTCAGTCTTTCAACTCTTCTCCTTAAACCTGTTTTTGCCAAACGCTACCAGTTGTACGATGAGGTAAAATTAAACTGAAAGCACTGGCTCATTTCCATATATAAGTGAAAAGTTGGTATGGCATTATTGAGTAACATAAAGAATCGTTGACTGAGGATTTTTCTGTCTTCAAAGTCCTCCCTTACATGGTTTGTAGAACATGCAGACCTCAGTAAGAAAGCAGTCCTCTGTCCGGAATTCTTATGCTGGGGTGAAGGGAGCATTTTTGGTTGAAAATGTGCATTACTCCTGAAGAGCAGAGCTCCTTCAGAAACACATTGCCATTGTTGGCCTTTGAAAGCAGCAGGGTCATTTCTGAAAAGATTTTCCAAGTACCTGAGCCCCTGGGAAATTCGATGTATTGAGTAAACACCGTATCCATGGGGGTGGTCAGCGCGGTACTGAACCAAATACAGAGCTATAAAATGTCAGGTTCCAGGGATCTATGGATTCAACTCGAGGGTGGGTTTTTTTCCCTTGAACGTACTAGAGATTTTTGTCTGTAAGATTTTGAATATTGTGAGAACAAATGCTTTACATTAGCCATCCTCCCTCTCCCTTCCCATTCACAAGAGTTAGCTTATTCTTGAGCATGTGTGTGAGACTTTGATTTTTACCTGAAGAAATGCAGGTCTGAGATTGTCCCAACATATCAAACAATGTCTATTTTCAGTTATTTAAGGCTGTTCAGTTACGGTTTTGCTCGACGCGTAAAATCATTGCCCACCACATCTGCTCTAAGTCTTAGTTTGTGTGCAAAAGCCTAATGCAATGCCTCCATGGGGAGAATTCAACTCAGACCTTTGGAGCTGTTTACAGCCCTCAGATAATGCAGCAAGTCACATGGAGATGGGTCGCAGGACAGAACACGTCCCCCTTTGCAGTAATGCCTCTGATTTTGTTTGCAGCTTAATTTCCAGCCAAGAACTTCAGTATTAAACTACAATTTTGCCTATAAAATAGCTAAAAATACCTGTAGTTTCCAGAGGCAACTTATTTGCATAATTTTTAATTATTAAGCTTCACTGCTCAGAACCTGTCTACATCCCCTAGGTGGACACTCCACTGGAACGTGCTAATTTCAATATAAGATAACAAGTTTTAGAAAGGGTAGGAGAACACTTGCCAATCAATTAATTGGACGAGATTCCATTACATGAGTGGATAGTGGTGATACGGTGAACAAGTTCAAATTAAATGTTCTTCAGTGCCACTGTATCATCCGCATATTATTCATTGAGTTCCTTATATTTAGCAGAAGTAGGGCACATTTTCCATGCGCCATTTATAAGCAACACAGACTGTTAATTTCATTCCTTACTGGAAAGCCCCCATGTCTGTTTACAGATTAATTTGGGAAGTGACACGGTGACTGCTAGCCCTAACTGGTGCGCCTGACACAACATGAAAGAAAGGATGAATAGGTGGAATTTTGTATTTGGCATTTCAGAATTAGGGGAGGTAATGCTTCCAGTTATATACACATAAAATTATTTCTGAGAAAACGTTGATATTAGGCATTAAGCTAAATATATATAACCCCACATTATTTCATCAGTTACTTTCCAAGACGTCTTTCATTCATTTGTTGAAAGTTTGCTTCTTAGCAGTATTTATCTTACTTGGCAAAATTATAGGTCTTCGGAAGAGCATTATTTTGTTATACTGATTGATAGAACTACCTCTTTGAGCATTTGTACTGCAGCACTAGAACTCTGTCATAAAAGCAAAGGGAAATCATTAGAAAAGCACTGAAAATGTGCAACTGGAAATAAAAACAAAGCATAAAAGCACAGCATTTAATATAAGATGAGCTTTCAACTGAAACATAAAAAAAAACCCTCCAAAACCCTGCCATATTAATATCAGACCCACTTGAAAGGCACTGAGAATTGAACTGTGCAACTCATATCCATACCTGTGAGAATAATAACCACAGTGAGATGCAAACAGCCAAGGCAGAATATGGCACTGTACAGTCCATTAGGCATTTCTGGTATATACGGCAGTACTATATTTTCTTAGGATAAGCTGGAAATGTTAACTAAATGGACAAATTTCACAATATTTCTGTAGAAAAAAAAATCCAATTAACACCATCTGAAGATAAGCAAACAAGGCATAACATATAGGACATTGTTGGCACAAGAAAATGTTACCACATCGAAACACACACTTTTAAATTTAATCCAGTAGATACATAAAGGAATGGAGGAGGCAGAGGCAAAGGGAGTCGATGAATATGAAGTACTCAGTTTTGAGTGTGCGAGCTGAGGTCATTGTTTCATAAATCTGTCAAAAAATGAAGCTATCAAACTATTGAGGAGGCCAGAAAGTATCAAGCCAGTCCAGCCCATTTCCAGGAATACTTGAGTGCTGACATGGTAGACCGAAGAATCTGTCCAGTATCATTACAATGCTCAAGGTTACCTAAAGCTTTCCATTTGCAAATGCAGCCTCCTGGAACTGAGGGACAAATGTTTTGAAATATGCCCTGGTGAAAAAAAAAAACAGAAAATTCAGGGTTAGGAAGGAGTACGTGGTACGTGTATGTAGGCAAGGTTTTAACAAAGACAAGCATAAAGTTATGGTGTTCAGGCCATTATTAGATCTCATAAACGGGTAGTGCTTTTCCTACAGGTTTTTAATATGCAGTAGACACACATGCTTCAGCTTTCTAGATCCAGCAGTACTTCTTTCTTTAGTGGCCTTAGCACTAACAACTTGCCACATCTCTTAATGTGTACAACACTGGCAACTCAACACTGCCAGAATGGTCTGATCCAGCATCCGTACTTCATCCAGTGCAAAGTTCCAGAAATAAACCCTTCTTTGCACTGCAGAACACACCTTTGAATGGCTGTAGAAGTGAGAAACACTTAGGGGAGTCAAAAGTGTGGTTATACTGTGGCTTTCAGCATTTTATAGCAGAGATTTTTGATACAGTTGACATTCACCATGTTTCTTGGATAACAGTGTTATTTCCTGTGTTAAAGAAAGCTTCAAGTACAGCAACAAAGGTCCAAAGACAGACAAAGCAATGAGCTGCAAAATCATGAGAATATATGGAGAAACGCTTTGTCTCTCTACAGAACCCTTGACACAATACAGAGTCACTGCATTGATATAAGATACAGAGAATAAATACTAACACTCTGTATGAACTGTAATTTCTTTCATTAAACACTGTTTAATATTAATGTTTTAATTAATGTTATGTTTATCATAACATTATTCTGTAAATTAAGATGTGCTTTGTGTACTTTGGATCTCAGCATATCTTCTTTACAAAGAATTGGGTGACTCATACATCCGTAAAATGAGCCGATCCAAAGTATCCAAAACTGAGTTTGAATTGTATATTTGAGTTTATTCCACCAGAATGCTCAGCTGTGTACTGAACATAATGTGTGAGCCCCCAAGATATCCTTCATTTTGCAAGTTATATTAGAACCTGCTTCATCATGCCGGCGTCTTTGCTTTTTGCCTACTACTTTCTCTCTTTATCGCTTTGTTTTCATATCACTGGTCGTTATAACTTTCTGTGCAAGAAGGACCTGCTCCCGTTTTTACCACCAAAAATGAGCAATCTAATCTGAGAATGGCTGCAGCCACATGCACTGTGTTACTGGTTTCTCTGATATATACCTCCTGAAGTAAACATATGCTGATCATCTTCACTGTCAATCACAGTCTGTATTTTATAATTTGTGTCAAAGCTTTGGCAATCACTGAACGCCAATAATACCTCCTCACATCTGAAAATGTTGCAAGATCACAAAAGAGAACACTTCTCTCTCTTTACGATGTTGTGCCTGGCAAATTAATTAAAAAAAGAAAATAGCTACAGTCAGCTTTTGTACAAATGCTATAAACACATGAGACGCCGTCCAAAGGTTAAGAGAGCAATACAAAGTAGGAGCACTTCTGGACTGAGGAGTCGAGGCCAGAAATGGAAAAGAAATGAGGGACAACCAGTACACACAGTTTATAGCACACACAGATTGTTCTGGGTATTTATAGAACACACTTTGATTTATCGAAGCAAAGTTCAAAAAGTGGCCCTCATAAATTATGCCCACAAAAATGGTTGTTTGTACTGGCACACGCGTACATAAACCAGCTAAGGAGGTACATTTATAATTTGATTTTAGGACTCGAACACAAATTCTCTATTTGTGTTTCTACAAAATACATTTGAAATCGTAGCCTCTGTACGGTCTGACCAACTCTTCTTCATTTTGCCAGCTCGAGTAGCATCACTGGCATGTTGTTAACTACAGGATCTATCATCCTTTTATTTCTCCTTGCACTATCTGTCCTAACATTTAACTACATTTCCTCTGCTTGCTTATTTTAAGTAGCTTCTTCCTTCCCCTTTGATAGCTTCTTTGCAGACTCTTTTTCCAAGCACAGGCACTTCTCACTGACTTGGTGAATGTTACTTAAAACTTCCCTCTTACATTTTCCTAAACTGCAAAAATTCTTAATCATGAAATGGAAAAAAGCGGTATTTTTCCTACCTTTTATTTCTTTTCTGAAACATATCCTTTATAACATTTCAGTGCTTTGCATTAGCACCACACTTAACTGTTTCAATCACCTTTCTCTTAGAGAAATGAATATCACATACAGCCTCCCACACCATCATTATCTACACCAGTATCCTTTCTGTTTGCTGGTTCCTGCAGTAGAGCTTGTACCCTTTGCTGCAATACTAAATCAAACACCTCCTTATATTCTCATCAAATGTACTATGTCAAGGAGAATGTCATTTCACTTCTAGTTCATATGAACTTCTTGGAGATGTTATATATACTGCAAAAATTACTTCAGTACTTCATAATTTGTAAATGCCTATTTTTTT
Source organism: Aquila spilogaster (assembly GCA_024606505.1). Classification (NCBI taxonomy): domain Eukaryota; kingdom Metazoa; phylum Chordata; class Aves; order Accipitriformes; family Accipitridae; genus Aquila; species Aquila spilogaster. The sequence continues at coordinate 23,169,404 of JANHGO010000027.1, forward strand.
TCTTTCCATACTTTAAAGTACATGCTTGAGTTTGTCCTTATTATTTGTGATCTTTTCCAGACTGAAATAAGTGTAATACCAAATGTTTTGCCAGGATATATTCCTCCGTTGCTGCCCCTCTCCATGTTACCTACATATCATAGATTTTGGAAAAAAGGTTGGGTAACTCTGGTTCCTCACAGACACAAAGGAAGAAGAAGAAGACCCTACAAAGAGGTCCAAAAGTACACTCAAATTGATGGAATGACATTAGCTGCAGCGTATTTAATCAACTGAAGAGCAAAGAAGGGCAAGTAGGAGAAGGTAGGTTAACCTAACCACTACATACAGGGAGGGAATAGCAAACGCTAGAGAGTATATACAATTAACAAGGCTTATTTTGAGTATGCTTGAAGGAGTGAAACAGGCAGCAGGGACATTACTTGCTATTAGAGTTCATAGGATATTTTCTTTTTAAATCGCAGGGCTTTTTCAATGGACAATTACATTTTTGCCCAGAAGAGTGCCTTTTTTGTGGAAATGCTGACATTTCATCAGAATAAGAAGGAAAAGAATGAGGTGCTTTGGTTCGGGTTGACCTGCGGAGAGACGTCCTGGTCTGTGGAACGAAAAGCCTAAACATTCCGTCAGTTTGATGTTAACCTGCTTATCTGTGGTACAGCATATCACAGATGATGCATCTAGTTACACAGACAAGGCCATGCATGTCGGGAGTCAGAAGTATAAACATCCTAGCAGAAGTAATCTCTTCAAAGGACCCAGTCCATGGCAAGAATGATGGGATAAGTCACTGATCTTTGTGCTTCCAGCAGGCCTTGTGCTACTGCTAGCAGGTACATTCTACTGACACTGTAACTGCATTTTCTTCAGATGTTTGAAGCAACATTTTTTTAGGACTTTTTCTTTTCATCTTAAGTTTGGGACAAAACCATATACTAAAATACTTTTATTTCCAATCAAATGGGAATGATGACATTTTTTGTCAATTACAGACATTACTTGTAAGTAGGAAGAGAACAAACACCTCTTACTGGCAGACAATGGCCAAGTTTCATTTACCAACCAATCGCTACTGAGGTCAAAGTGCACACACTTATTTCCACACAGACAGGACCCTGATGTGGACATATTATTTTACAACTGATTACATGAAATTACTTTTCAAAAAGATAAGATTTTTTTCTAAAGCGTAATAACAGACTGGATGGCAAGGGCCTCTTTCACATGGACTACTATTCCTTCCCTTAACCTTTAAGCTTCGAAATGATAAAAACACTTACGCTTTGTATCTTGTGCATACAGGCACAGAGAAACAGTGCAAACATGAACTTAGGAAAAGATTAATTTCTCATATCTTATTCACATAAACATATTCACATAAATTTACACCCTCTGTGACTTTCTTCTGTGCCACATCACAGGAATTCACATACCAATCTCTCATTTTTTTTGCTTCAGACATGTTGCTGCAAGATACTTTTAAGTGTCTCAGAAGTTTTTCAAAAATTACTATTTTTACATCCACTTGTTAAGTTTGTCATCTCTAGACAACAGCTATTAAATATGATTCGGTAATTTGGGTACCGATTGAATCACTCTGAAGATGGAGAAAACAAGCTTTGCTCCTTGATCTATGGTTCCTCTACGCTGTCCCATATAGAAGAAATCAGCTTTTCATCAATGCTTTTTCTCCTGTATGGGAAACACAGAGTTCCTTCTCTCTCCTCCTTTACTCTACCATGTTCTCAGTGGGTCTGTGTCACAGTGACCTTACACCAAGCTAAGAACAACTTCATAAAATGTTCCTTCAAGTACAGAGAAACTGGTTTGCACCAAGTACACAGGTATTCTATACGTGAGTGTTGAGTACAATGGCTCTGCATCGCCCTCATAATGGTTTAGATCTTAGCTTAACCAGTGTTTAGAGTTGCTTTATTTTAAGCTTAGAGTGTGTGCCAATCTTCATACACATACAGGCACACATCTAACTCGTTGTTGAGTGTCTCAGTGTAAGAACCCATTGTTTTTTGTCTATTTGTTTTTGCTCCCTCAAATGGTCATTTGCCAAGTTCAAGGTAGTAAGTTATAGGCTTTCTATGGAAATTTTTCTTCAGCACTCCAAAAGACAACAAATTTTGCTGTACTTAACAACTATATACACTTGATATAGTACAATGAATTTCAGGTGCTGTGCTCAAGGACATCTGTTGAGTGTAAAGCACTTGCCTTTCCTTCACCTTATTATCCAGTAAAAAGAAAGCCTGGCTATTGTAAATGGTAAGTATCTAAAAGAAGGTAGAATTGGATCACTTGTTTACGTGTTTTCTAGTGATATAAAACACTGGCAAGGTCTCCAGAAGCCCATGCAGATTGATACATGTCTAAATCTAAGAGCAAGGGCTTGCAGTGCTTAAGACATACTTGACTCAGAATTTACATCACTTCTGTGAAATTTCAACAGTGCTGTTTTTCCAGTGTAACTTGATGCTGAATTTTTAAATTTTCTTGGAAGAAAACCTTCACTGAGCATTTGATAATACCCTTTGTCTTCAGATTCCCGTGCTACAATCCTCCTCAAAGATCTGAAGCTATGCAGCTGCGATCTCCCATCAAACACCTCACATAGTTTTACTGTGAAAGCATTCTGCCACCAGAATGCACTTGTTTCCTTCTGCTATTGTCTTTATTTCATTGGTGTTACAGCCAACTATTCAATAGCGCTCTTATTACTGACTGTTATGCAATAATGGTAAAAGAGTCATCTAGGTGTTTCTATTTCTTTTAAAACCTTCAAGTGGGAAATTCTGAGTAGAACACAGACTCAAAGTCTGTGAGGAAAAAAAAGCATGCAAAATGCCATACCACTGAGATTTCTGCTTTTTGTGTCTGGGACAAGGATGTTCATCATGGGGTGATGAATCATCTTCCTAAGTCATTCACAAAATAGACTCCTCTTAAACTCCTCCTTTTTAAAGCATGCCAAGTTTTCCAGCAATCTGGTCTCAAATTCATCCATGCTAGCAGTGCTTGTACTCATGTATCTTACATGTTTCAGCTTAGGATGTAAGAGTTTCAAGTGCCTTTTCCATCAAGAAATGATTTGAGGAAAAGAAGGTATGAGGGAAGGAAGTAATCCTGATAGTCCGTACCAATTACAGACTCAGCTGTACAGCAGTGCTGACTACCACCAGCACTGCGTATTCTGTCCTTGCACATTCTTTACTTGAAATTGAAAGCCTCTGATTGAAAATCTTTTCACAAAGATACATGGTCTGCTATTACTTTCTCTCACCATATTGCAATACGTATGTATTGCATTACTTCTCATCAGAAGGCTGCCTCAAATTATTGTACTTGGGGTTAGGGGGGGGACGTGGATTTCCATTATTGGTTTTAAGAGTAAACTTCTCAAGCTAATATATCTAACTAGGGGCATGTACTTTGCAGTCATGTGGATCTTGGGATAGCTGTACATAACCCTTTCAGGTCTTCTGGAATTGGGTCTGTGGCAAGGACAACTTTCTCCTCAGCACAGCTCTGTGGTATGAGTTAGCTGTGGAGATTAATAGCGAGTTTATGTTAGGATATTCTACAAAAGCAATTGCTTATCCTGGGACTGAGGAGAGGACTAAATTATACCCCTTTCAGCTGTATTAGATACTTAGATAGCTTAGACTCCCAGGCAATTACCTCAGCTACTGCCCATTTCTTTTAGAGGAGATGCAACTTTATGATTTGCATAATTTTGCATCTCATATTTCTTTCCTCCTGCACCGTAGAGGAACTGCTGCAAGACATCTACAAGTTTCTTCAAAGCCACAGAAACCTGACAGAAAATAAATCCCGTCCAAAGACAAGCGATCTCCATAAATTAGTTAGAACAGCATCACTGTACCCTCTTCCAACTGGATTAGGTGAAAACAGGAACTAAGATGGGCGTAGGTCAGAGTAAGGGACAGCCTGAGGCTCAATGATGTCTTTGACCTATTCCTCCCAGACTAGTATTATTATGCTGACACTTTGCAATAAAATCTTATTATATAAATTATTTCAGCAGCACAGCCGTATTAGAATTATAAAAGAACTTCTCCAGGCTTTATCAACGTCACCTGATTATTCACTTTTTGAAGTACAAAGTGTTTGCATGGAGTATACCTCCATATGTAGCGTGCCTTTGTATTTTTATGTTCCTGTTGCAACTTGTTCTGACACAATGAAAACTTGTTTTGAAAATACCCAACACCTACAACAATCCCTTCTGGGTGCCAGACAACAGGATTTGTCCTCCCGTGATTACACAGGCACAGCCAGCTGGTTTGTTTCATGGAACCTCTAATAATTAATCTCGCATGCAGAATATATTTACCACAACTCTCCAAAGGGTAGGATTTGCTGTTCTGTTTATAACAGCAAACGGTCAAAGTTGCTAATAATTTTTCCCTCTTTTTTAAAGTGCTCTCTTTTTTAAAATTCCATTTGTCAGCAGCTATCTAATTCAACACCTTTAGTACTAATTAACAAAAGGAACTTAAATTAATAAATTGCTACTCTAATTCTACTGGTGGAATTTAGGTCACATTTCATACGAGTGCTCATTACATCCTTAACCTTACATGAGCGGTTGTATTCCTCCTTCTGCATCTCTACGTCTTTCATTTAACAATGACTGAAAAACAGCGTTGAAATCTTCTGCAAGACCAATCTTCTAATAGGCCTCATATCAACACAGATTTTTGTCCTTTTAATCTCAGATGCGAGGCATTTAAATGTCTTTGCTATTTTTACTGCATACAATGCATTAAAAACACATTTTAATTGGGCGAACCATGTTATGCTGGCTCTTTATTCACGGGCATTTACACAGCATTCCTCGCAAGGCTGAAGACACATAAGCACTCAAAACAGATCAGCATAACCCAGTCTCCTTGCTTTCCTATGACAATGGAGTAACAGATGATTAATTCTGTGCTAGACGCTTTATGACAGTTATTAGAAGAAAACTGTTGTTAAAACAAATGATCTGACTCTGCAGATCCAAGATGCTAAAACAATTTAAGTGGAAAATACTTCCCAGCACAATACTTTCTGGTTATGTAGTTTGAACCACACTCTAACAGGCAGACCCGCAAAATGGACGCTCTCCATGTGGCAAAGGCTCAGTAACTAACAAAAGCCAGGCCTGTGGCATGCACCAGACATCCAAAAGGCAACTGAAATTCTAAATCATCATTTGAATATGAAAATCATCACTTTTCCAAGCACAGCTGTAGAACAATAAGGACACCTTCCAGGACTTCTTTATCACTTCAAATACACGTAACGATACAAGGCCTGTCTTCATGTTTCTAAACTAAGCTTCTCGAAGCTGTGTTCTTCAGGTTGTGGTTTATAATTTCCTTACTTGGAAGCTTTATCTATAGCAAAGATTTTGCTTTTGCGTGAAACAATGCCTACAGTTCTCCACTTTATGCATCTCCAAAATTGGCAATGCCAAGCAAACATCTCAAGTGTTTATACAACAGCAAAACAATAGCTCTTAAATTACTGCTACTGTAACTGGCTAAACTCACACAGATTCAGCGCATAATGCCATTATGCCGCTAGCAATTCTTTCCTGGGTGCCAAAAAAAATCATCAAATGATCTCTCTTCCTCTTCTTGTGTTTCTATCTTTCTGCTTTTGCTCTCAGTCTATTTCCTTTTGCAGTAATTTCCCTACAAAGACTTTAGTAAACGTCTACGGCCACTTCTACCTGCCAATCTACACAAGAGCACCGGCTGCATTTAGTTGGATGGACGGAACAGTAATCAGGAACCAACAGCGTTGGAGGTCCACAGTGGGCAGACCAACAAAATCTGTCAGAACACAGGTTTTTAAGAAACAGTGCTGCCTTCAGTGTGGGCTGTAATACTGCATGACAGAAAATTGTCTGCAAAATTGAAAACAAAATGCGTGCAACCGAAAACATAACAGGAAATGGATGTAGTAGAACTAGAGAAACGAAATACGTTAATCTGAAACTAAAACATTCAACTTCACTCCAGAAAGCTGTTTTCTGAGTTTTCCTAACAATACCTTTCTCTTCCAGGGCTTCTCGTTGGAGTTATTGTCATTTTTAATTCAAGTTGCACAGAAAGGTGCAGGAAATAGTTATATTTAGACTATCTTTCAATGGTTTGCTGATTACAGAAATGGCAGGTGGCCTCACTCCTTACGAAGCGAACAGAAATAAAAACATAAATGTTAATTTGGCCCTACATTCCATTTGTTTCTCTGTTCCAAAAGATTATGGTATTGATTTTGTAAATGAAGTCAAGAATTCAACGTAGCTCTGCTAAAAGAAACAAGACAACTTTGCTGCCTAACAGCATAAAGTAAAACAAATCTTGGCAATCTGCTCAAATAACAAAACAACCATAAATATAACAACCTGACTGAAGGCAAATATGTAAAAGAAGGGAGTTTGAGGGAACTGCTGCGGAGCCAGGACTGTAGATCATTGCGTAGGATGGCAATTAATGTTTAATGTAGAGAAACAGCATACGTAGGGCCACCACTTTGCAAAAGATAACTTGGGTTCCAAGAATATACATGTTCCCAAAGGCTTGGACCTTTACTGAGAATTACAGAGGAAAATGAAAGCTACTGGAGACAATCAGCTGATTTCAGTATCTAAACATGCAGGTTGTTCTAAATCATATGGAAATCAAGACTTGGAGTCTTCTGCTCTTGCAGGTTTCTGATATAGATACTTGGGAATTTACAAAAGCGTACTGCACAGAAACATCCCACAGACACAGCAGCTCTAAGTGTCCCAAAGTAGACACAGCAAAACGAAACTCTAAAACAGTTTTATCAATGCCTTCTGCTCGACAGTTCAAGAGATAAACACTTCACTTCCTTCACCTTCTCCACAATGTGCATAAATAGACTCGCTTCAGTCAGATGAAGGCTTGTGGTCTTAGATCATAGCAACTTTGCTTCTGCTTTCTGAACTTCCCCCAGGGCTAACTCGGTGCTCAGGACACCAAGCATCTGCGGAGACGAGAGGCATTGGAATCTTTCTGTCACAGCACGGCCACCCCGTTTCCTTGTCCGTGGATCATGAGAATGATATTCCAAGGACATCACGGAAAAAATCAATCTTCATATCATCTTTTTAAACACAGCACTAATTCATGAGAAATTTCCAATCACTGCGTGACAGCCTGCTCTATTTTTCCTGTTTGCTGAAGCACCACAGCCTTATTTTTCCACTCCAGGTAAAGGTTAACTTCTTAAAGAGATATCATTTACTTAAGACTCTTCCTATTTCCTCCCACATAAGTTATGCAAGTACATACTGAACTATACTGCTGCAGAACTATTTTCTACTAAGTCATTTAGGAGATTTGAAGGACTGATGGAACTAGGAACCTCTTCTAAGTATAAAGGGCAGGTGAATAATGAGATGAAATGAAGGGGAAAAGCAGGAACAATGTAAGTAGTAGTAGAGAGCAAGAAGGTCTGGGCAACACCATGCCCAGGAGCGAGACTTGCAAGGCAAGGTGACAAACGTAGATTCAAGAAGAGAGGAGATCACAGATATAAATATATAACCTGAGTGATCGTTAAGAAATTATTGAATCCCTTACATGTACATCAGAGAAATGAAGGATTACACCACAGATCCATCTGTAACGAGTCCCCAGAAACAAAGTTTGCTACCAGGTGAAAGTAGTGATTTCATCATGCCATCCTCTCTGCTTTGCCAGATCGCTTATCAAAGGGGGCCGAAGGCAACATACCAAAACATAAAATAATCTTCTTTGGATATTCATTAAGACAGCTCAGTCAGAAGGAAAGGGAGATGCCATACAGCTGTGATTATAAAAAACATGCTAAAGAAGCTATTTCTCTTCTCCGTTTGTAAGATATGTGCTTGCCAATTAGAAGCAAGATAAAGTTCTCAAAAGGTCAGAGATCTCTCCAAATGGGGAAAACAGCAACAAACCCTACACTCTACGCTTATGTGTAAAAGCAGAATAACGCATACCAAAACTGAATGTGAGCGAAGGACAAATGAGCTGACCCCCTCCAAATAGAAACTTGTCAAGTAGTACAAAAGCCCTTCAAAAAATAAAGAGAATGCTCAGAACAAACGAAGTCACAAAGAATAAATGAAACTATTTTTGCATCCACGTTCACCATGAAGGTGCTTAAAAAGACTGCTACCACAGCATCGTTCTTTATAAGAGACGTGCTGAAAGACTTGACTCATGCAGAAATGACAGCCAAAAAGGTAAGGAACAAATCAACAAAACACACACATGCAAATCAGCAGGCACAGATGATATTCACACCCAAGTGTTCTGAAGAAACTCAAGTGTGAGAAAGTTAAACGCTCAAATAACTTATAACCTCCTGCTTAAAACAGCTTGGTACCAGATAAGTGTGATGTCAATTAAAAAAAGGTCTGAGCTAAGGGGAGCCGTGGACTAGTAAATGTCATGTCTGTGCCTTACAAATTGGTAGAAACTATTTTAAGAAACTATAAAATGATAAAAAGCCTAGACTTGGTGGAGTTGAATAAATATGATATATTGGGTAGGAGTTAAACTCGTGCTTCACAGATCTCTTATCTTCTTAAGGCATGAAAAACACGCGGACAAGAAAGATCCCAATGGCATACAGTGCCTGGCTTCCCAACAGGTATTTGGGAAAAGTTGTTCAGTAGTTTTTAAAAAACTGAACTATCAGAGCAGGAGAAAAGATCCAGGAGTGGATAAATAGCAAGTCAAGATAAGAAAGAAAAAAGATAGGAATGAATGATGAGTACCATTAGGGTGAAGCCATCTGAGAACTGTGCTAGAAATAGGCGTTTTGACCTGTGTTGTTCAACATATTCCTACACGATCTGCAAAAATGAGCAAAAGAAGATGGCAAAGTTTGCTAATGATAACAATTTAGTCAGAGGAGGAAAAACAACAAGCAGTTATGAGAAGCTGCAGATGGTTCATACCGTAATGGGAGACTGGACTGTAAAATATCAGGCAAAAAGTCAATACCGACAGACAGATATGCAAGGAAAAGACTCTTAATTTTACATACACAAAGAACAAGGGCTTTGAAGTGCAGATAACAGGGTGATCTCGGTGTTAAAACACCAGCATAATGCTCAGTACAAAGGAAAGCAGATAGAATAAATAGCAAACCGGACAATACCACTACGTCACCATAGAAATATAAGGTGAACACACTGTGATGAATGTGCAATCCCCTATCACAGAAAGAATACAACAAATAGTAAAGGTACAAGGATTACGAGGGTAATCAGAAATATTAGTAACTTTCTTTCTGTAGAAGGAAAGAGTGAGCAGAGTAGGAGAAACTGTAACATAAGAGGTATGAAAAGAGGTATGAAAAGGCTCATAAAATCATGATTTATGGGGGAGATCAGCAGGGATTAATTTTTTTTTTGCTGCCTCTTCAGATATAAGAGTTAGGGAGTAACAGCTAGACCTACCAGGAGGTAGGAATGCAAGAAGTTGACAGAACTGTTCCTTCACAGAAAATCTTGCTGATCTGTGCAATCCCTTGCCACTGCATTGCTCCAAGATGATATAGGACCTGGAGCATCTCCCATAGGAGGAAAGACTGAGTAACCTGGGTCTGTTCAGCCTGGGGAAAAGAAGACTGAGAGGGGATCTGATTAATGCTTATAAATGTCTAACGGGAGGTGGGAGGCAAATGGATGAGGCCAGGCTCTTCTTGGTGGTGCATAGCGATAGGACAAGGAGCAATGGCCTAAAACTTGAACATAGGAACTTCCATACCAATACGCAGAAGAACTTCTTTACGGTAAAGGTGATGGAGCACTGGAACAGGTTCCCCAGAGAGGTTGTAGAGTCTCCTTCTATGGAGATATTCAGGACCTGTCTGGATGCCTGCCTGTGTGACCTATTGTATGGTGTCTGCTTTAGCAGGGAGGTTGGACTTGATGATCTCTTGAGGTGCCTTCCAGCCCCTGTGATTCTGTGATTAGGTGAATATTGTGATGTTAACAATTTACTTGGGTTCAAAAAACCGAAGAAAAACTAGGTAGGGCTGTGAAAAAGAAATATAGCAACTCTGGATTTAGAAATCCTTAAATATGGCAGAATATATGAGGAAAATATCACTACATGCTTTTCCATGCACGTCCACAAGCTATTTATTCTACTATTATTCTACTGGCTATTGATAGAAACACAGTACTAGGTTAAATGTATGTTCAGTTTGACTTAGTGTGAATGTTCTTTGTGTTTAACAGAGCAATTACAAATATTACTCAAAAGATAATAAGGCCCACCTATTATTTTTACTTATTTACTTTGTAATTGATCAAGTACCAGTAGTTATCTGGGCTATTAAACCTGAGCTCCTTCCAGAACCACATATTTCTTTCTATCCTTTTCTCTAAAGCAAAGGAGGGCTTTTTTGGTATCAGGTCCTAACTATAATTCCTGGATCTAACACAGATTTAGCAGCTTTGATAAATATATAAAGGGGTTTCTAAAGCAGATAAACCAGTTGGTTTATCATAGTATCTCTAGAACAGCACTCAACCCTGGTTATCTACGAACTATGTACACAGTAAGTTCTAGAATTTGTCTTCCAAAAAGTTGCTGTTATTTTCCACTTTTTCCAAGCAAACTTCTCCAATCTATTCTGTCTAATTCTCTTCTCAATATGCAAGAGAATCTTTTTTTTTTTGCAAAAAAACCCACCCTACTATGTATCAAAGCATACATACGTACAGTTTGTATCCACATATATGTAACATTTATATGAAAACAGAAAAATTAGTTGTCTAACATATTTTGTTTCTGTGCACTCCCTATAGTACCTATACTCTTCATCTTCAAATAGTTGTTTTTCTTTCCCCCCAGTCAAAGCTTTAATGAGAAGTGACCAGAAACAAACACCCAAGCCCTTCTGTCTTGGCTGAAATCCACATAATGCATGACAGCACTGAAGATCCCTGGCAGGCACCTGTCAGAAACTAACATACCATATCTTAAGAGTCAGACTTAATTATCCAAGGAGACATTTAAAGAAAAGTACATGAAAAATATGACTCAGTAAGTGTGACTATCGTGTGCATGCACTGTACAATGCAGTGTACGCAGAGGAAAATGTAAAAATAAAATGATATCTTGGAAAAATTCTAATTAAATACTCTATTAATTATTATTTGGCCTTTATATCTTGCAGTCAAAATCACATCACTATTAAGGTTTGCTGATAAATCAACTCAGAATGTGTTACAAGGACAAGTGCAACCATTAAGTATTTTAACATAATACAATCTTCTCCCTTTGCTTTCATGCTTTTCATTTATAATTCTGATCAGCTGACACTGCCACAGAAAATAAGAGTTTTGATTTAATGGTCTATAAAATCAAATTAACTTCTCTGTAAACTTCACATGGCTGGGTCACTGCATCTCTTCTCGCTGTGGCTGTCACACCATATTGGCCCTTTTGTATTCTGAAAAAGAGTCCACCTGAGGCAACAAAATGTCTGCCCTGCTGGATTTCAGACAAGGAAATCACTTCTGTACAGTTTTTGATGCAAGAATTTTGAAAACAAAAACATTTACACAAGTGACCCAGCTCAACTTCTAACCTTTTAGATTACAGCCTATTGCTCTTTCCTGAAAAGAATTCTCGTGTTTCAGACATGAAAACACAAAGAAAAGCGTAGTGAAGGACAGATCCCTATGTTTCGTGCTTCTTTTTGCTCCACTTTTTTGTTTTTCCTCAACTTGATTTTAAGCTTAAGGTAAAGTGCAACAGAGCCAAAGCCAAGGAAGAAGCTTTCTGCGCAAAGCATGCATGAATGCCAACAAGTTAATTTTTGGAAATCCACTCTTTAAAGATCACTAATGTGCACAAAACAATCAAGTAATACAAGCAAATAAAATGTATCATGTTTACAAATAAGCAACGAAAACACTGAAATACAAAACGAATAATAACAAATGATTTATTACCTTAATTATACCTATCAAGCAGAGATTACAAAAACGATGCAGTGTTTACATGTAAACTTTATACAGTGAGATCCAAGGCACTGTAGGTAGAAAACAATACTTTCAAGGAAAGAGAAAACCTGTTACTTTAACAGAATGCGAGATGATCAGTTGATATTCCGTCTAAAATGGGGAAGAATTCTCACTTAATAAAAAATGGATGAGTTAAAAAACAAAGTGAATATCACTTAAAAAATGTATTAGGACACTCAAAATATACTGAATGCAACAGCAAACCTTTGACATATTACAACTGAGTTTGTCTAAACAACTACACGAGGATAGGCCCTTAGGCCCCCAAATTGTCCCCTTTATTCAAATATTCTGTTTTTAGACTAAAAAGAGATACTTCTTCTCCATACAAGGGAGAGTTAATGCTTAAAGCAAACACATTTCAGCCAAATAGCTACTAGCATCTTCACATGACACATATCTTCTCATGTTATGATATTCAAGGAAAAGCTATTGATGAGGACAAAAATGCTACGGCCCAGTGCCCCAGCTTGATACTTAGTGATCATAGCACGGTTGTGCTCAGCATGAACTGGAGCTGCAGCAGCGCTGATGATGCATGCGAAGCTCATGCAAGATGCATCAGCATATAGTCTTAAACTGCACTCGACCTTATGGCAAAGCAACAGTCAATATGTATTTGAGAGTACTTGAGCCCTTTCAAGCTTTTACCCTTGCATAGCATTGAGCGATACGTACATTTAACACTACAATCTGCAAATGTCGATGAATGGCCAGTGACAATAATGTCATTCAGAAAACAGTTTTGTCAGCCAATCTGAAAAAAGAATCTGAACCCTGAGAATGACTTCTTATTGTGATACCACATTATTGTTTTCCACCTCTTGCTATTTTTAATGACGTGTAGGTGGATCTATGTAGGATAAAAGAATAAACTGAGTCCTAACATGCTCTCCCTGAACTGTAACCTAGGTCTGCAGAGCAGAACTAGGTCGGACAGAAATTAGGCCAGAGTGCATCTTAAGAACTGAACTTAATTTGTATAAACAAACAGGCTTTATTTACAGTATTCCTTCATAAAATCCCAGGCTTCGAGTCTGCATGCTCTTTAAAGAACTCCATTTATGTACACTTGAATGCCTATTTAAGCAAAAAACAAGAGAGCTTTCCCATGGAAACCGCACAGAGATGTTTTACTTCACACGTACACCACAAACAAGGCTGCTAACTTTCCATAATTTACTGTATTTTCTTAGGCTTGCTATTGTATTTTAGGACAAAATCTTTTGGAGAAGCTGCTTACGCAGGAGGCCACAGCCATATAAACAAATGACCTATAAGAGGCAGAGCCTGAGATGGGAACTGGGAGGAAATGGTATCCTGGCAGCCTGTAGGAGAATCTTGGTATTTTCGGTTTTGCTGTTTCTAGCGGAAGGAACAGGTTAAATTTTAGTGTTTAGTTGAGAAATGAGAAATCAGGAGGCATTTGCAATCACATTATTTAACCAGGACGTGATTCGTTCCTTAGAATTAAATCAAGCCAGAGGGCAATCCCTTGGTGGAGACAATAGCGAGCTTCAATCATCAGACGCTATCTCTTAGAGAGAAATATAAGCCAGGAGCCTCAGAGGAGCCAGGTGATTTTAAAAAGTGCCTAAGACACAGAGAAACTCGATTACATGAAGTTTATCAGACAGGCAAAAATTGGCCCAATTATGTCTGCATGAAGATGAGCACTTTTTCTATGATTCCATGAGAATAAAAAAAGATTCTGCTAAACTGATATTCTGATTTGAGAATTTGCCTTTTAGATTTAGGTGATATGTGTCTGAGAATGCGTACAGTCTACATCTATATGTATATTTTTTAGGGTAATAATTTTGCTCCTACTTGTAATTACTACTGATTGTCTCAAGGCTACAGCAAAGGGTTAAGTCCTAACTTCAAAAGAGATGCCTACATCTGCTCAGGGGCCATGAAGATAAGCAAGGATACCAAGACTTTCAAGTCTAGCCCCTGAGTTGAAGGAATTGGATGGGCTCACCTGTTGGAAAAAAACTGGGAGAAGGCTGGGCACAGAATCAATGTCCCTTTGGCATGAACTTCTGACAGCTCTGCCCATGAATAAGCAGGCTGCCTGCAGCTGCTGAAAACAGAGGCATGGCTTGCCAACTGAGGATGTGAAAATCTCTGGGAGATTGGTGGTGCTTCTGCATCCTACAAAGCAATGTGGCGTACATGCCTCAGAACATGACTGGACAGCTAATGAACGCGGCTGGTGCAACAGCAAACAAAAACTGTCCTTGACCGTGTCTTAGGCTACAGTGAGGAAAATGGTATAAAATGACCCCTCAAGTGACTGCGAATAAGGGTGGAGAATGCAGTCAGACTCCAGAGTATCAAGTGGAAGATCCTGTGGCCCTAGAACAGTAGGGCCAGAAAGATAAACAGAGTTGTTCTATCTCAAAGGATGCCAAACACTTGAGTAACCATTCAGCTAAGAGGGAAAGACTACATATTAAGTAAAACCTAATGAACAGACAGCACTTAAAAGCACAAAAAAGTTTTCCTTGATTTATCCAGGGCTAAATTTACTTCAGCTGAGCAGAATTACATTGCTTTAGGAGGCTGCGTCATATATCCCTCTTTTCTTTTTTTACTGGGGATGAATTGAGTTGGTGTTTGAACTATATATTTAATTAGAACACTTTCCTGCATACACCTACATAAATTCCCATATACTTGGTCTGTAACGTGGCTATGATAAAAATAAAATGGAATGAAAAAATCTTTGTTTGTGATGAAACACGCTTATCTATTCTAAGAAGCCCTAGAAAATATTTTAAACAATATTTACATAAGTACTAAATTGTGTTAAAAATGTTTCTTAAAATATGTTAACACGCATTATAACATCATAGTTTTCCCACTGTAGTTTTATTTCTGGTACTTGCTCAGGATTCACTAGTTGTTCCTGCAAGCAAAGCGCTTTTAACTAGAGCAGCTTCTCCATCTCTCTGCAGCTCAGTGATGGTTATTTCAGACATTACAGCATGCCTTCTTCCCCCGCTTCTCATCATCTTTCTCATATTATGTAGCCAGTACAAAACTTAAATGGAAAGGCTCAAACGTAAGACTGAATAACCTCAAAAAATGTACATGTGATAGTAAGTGTACACATTTAGTGCTTCTAAAAGTACTGATATAATACTTCTACATTTCAAGTGCAGGGCAGAGAAGTCCATTTGTACACACCCACTCACAAACGAATGCACTTAGCAGACAGAACATAGATACTTATACGCTTCCACATGCAAAATAAGTGCATTTTTTGACTATACAATCAAACATTTTTGCAGTATAAAAACAAGCCATGCTGAGGCTGCCAGATACCGTTTCGTTTCTTTAAAAACAAAACACACATAATGTTCTGCTAGGAAAAAAAAAAAGAAACAAATCACACTTGCTAAGAAATGGCTCTCCTACACAGTACGGTATTAAAACCAATTACTATCAAACTAAAAAAATTCTACTACAACGCATCAAAATCCAAAATCAAATGTTACTTGATGTTCTCCACACAATTAAAATTATGACAAAATCCGCAAACGCTTCAGTCATTTATTATTTGCTTCCATCATTTCCAAATTACAATCAGTCTCTGACCATGCCATTCATTTGATTTACTCAGCTTGAACTATTTTCATTTGACTCTTTATTATGCATCTTTGCTAATTTAATTTAATCTTCTGATTGTCAGTCAAAATGTTAACTCCAATATGCCTTATTATTTATACACTTTGAGGACTTATGTGCTGACAACTGATAATCAGCCTGCTTAAATTTGTTGCTGTTCTTATATTTTTACATTTTGCAAAATCTAAATTCAGCACTAAGTCCACTGCCAATATTGCTCCATCCAGGTGAAATACCTTCTGCTTCTTTAGAAGACAGAAATAACACACAGCATACAAAAGGAGCGCTGCTGCCCACATTAACTTATCCTTGCAACAGAATCAATCTGGAGACGCTGCCCTGTCACCTTAAACTAAAAGGATACTAGGACTGAAGTGGTATTTACCCATGCCAAAATCAAGGCCTGCAAAGAACTGCAGAGGAGACAGATTGTCTGTTTCTAGCCAACTGGGAAAGTAGGAAAGTGAAAACAAAGAAACAAAAAAAGAAGTCCTCAGACTTTCAGGTAACTTTCTCAAGTTCTGGCAGGACTGCCTACTATGCTGGATTACTGGTTTGCTCTACCTCCTCCTCTGCTTTTTTATAAGAGCATATCTTTCAGGTTTTTCTTCCTCACTCTTTCCATCTCACATGCTTCCCTTCAGGGTCCCCCATACACCCACACAAAACCAAGGTACTACCTTGACTGACTGCTATCATGCAGATTACTCCTGCTGTGGGCTATCTTGTCTATTTGTATTGGAAGCTCTTTGGAGCAGAGATTGTCCCTACTCTGTGTCTCTACAGTGCCTAACAGAAGAGTCTTGTTTTGATCAGTCCTCTGGCACCAGTGTTATAAGCATGATTAATAAGGTATCAGTCTGTATTCATACAGGGGAATACTAGGACTACGTTAGAACAAAAACAGCTTTAGCTTGCAGAATGACGGAAACATACAGTTACATCTGTGAAATTTCTATCGCCAGAAGACTGTGTAGCAAAACAGCAACCTGACTTACTTTGCTCTCTTGGCCATTTCGTTGCCATCCCAGCGTGGACTATATGGGTAATTCTTCTGGGCCTGGGAGTACAGCTGCCCACTGTTAGTGAAGTGGTAGACTGACTGAAAGGTTAGCGTTGGTTGGTCTCGAGGAAAGTACAGCGGCAGGTCAACTGGAATTAAAAAAAAGTTAAAACATGAGGGTTTTAAAAATACATACATTGTGTTACTCTTTCCTTTTGCTTTTTACAGGGCTATATCATTCTTTTCTATTGACTCAGAGGTGATAGAAAAGGACGAAGTGACTATTGCTTCTGACATATACTTCTGTATTTCTTATAAATAATGATTCCCTCATATTGCTTTTTCGATACATTTTCATAAAATATAGTTTAAAATTGCTTAGCTAGCGTATTTCTATGTTAATGATCTGCCTGAGACTTAAAGTGGTGAAATGATTTGCTAAAGGATGAAGAAAGATTCAGTCACGAGTTAGAACAGATCTCAATTTGCAGTCATCTGTTAAGACAAAGAAAAACCCCCACAAAACCAAAAACACACTGCAAAGTCATTAGTACCAAAAATATCTCACTAAAAATAAAAATCAGAACCTTTTAGTTCCCTTTGCTTATCATCGCCTCATGATCCTCTTCCTCTGTCAGAACAATAAAATAGTCTGCAACAGTTTAATGACACGGTCAGAAAGTATTTTTAACTTAACTTTTTCCTCGCTGCACTGATTCTTAAGATTTTTTTGGTCTACGTTTAATTTCAGGAGGCTTCAGAAACGTGTAGTTCAAGTGAGTTATCAAAACTCCTTTACATTAGAATTCTAATCTAACACAAAAATTAACATGTAAATGTGCATTTTTAAAGGTGCAGACTTCCTTTCAAAAGTAGCTATAATTGTACTCTCTTTTATCCTCCAAACTGCAATTCTGGAATTCGCCAAGGTGAACAAATACTTCAGTTGTGCAGCATTTCCATGTAAATGGTCAAACGTTTTTCCTATTTGGCACAGCAATGAGTGAAATAAATTAGTAGGATTAGAAGTCATTCAGACAAACTTGGTTTCTCTGTTTTCTCTATTTGTCACTTCGTAGTCCTTAGAGAGAAGGGAAGAAGCCTGAGCTACTAAGAAGGTTGCAACAGCCAAAGCAGGAACCAAAACAAGGGGCAGAATCACTACAAACAGAATTTGAAGAAAGAGAAAGGAACATTACAGGCCAGAACTCACTCACAGGCAGAACAGGATCTCCCCTCCAGTGCACTTGGTAATTCATCATTTTCTACTTTTAAATTACTTCATGGAACAGAGATTCCAGCACTTCCTTTGAGATCACTGCTCATGGACTGAGATCAGTGCAAGAAAGATTTCATTCTTTTTAAGTTCCCTTCTATCATCCTACTAGTGCCGTCATTTTTTCTAACCACGTCTGAATATTTGGATGCGCATCAGCCAAACCACAACTCCCTTTTCCCTAAATTATCCTCCAAGCTCTACAAGTAAATGCGTTCATAGTAACGAAGTGCATGAAACTGAATGTGATATTCCAGCTGCAGTCTCAAAATAAAACCAGTCACTTACGATCACACTGTTTGTGACCCGGTGTCTGAGCTACACGTGACAACTCCCCAAGCCCCGGTGACTCAGCTCACATAGCAGCTTCCAGCAGATATTTAAGCAGTAATGACATGGGCAGAACTCTGCTAATTTAAGGGCAGAGCACCAATGTAACAAAGGTTAGACTCCAAGATTACTCTGTCAAATTCCTCTTTGTAACGTGATTATTCAGCAATATCCCTGAAAAACATTGGCATATTGAGGCTGTCTACCAGTAAACAAGCTCTCTCCTCCCCTCACAGATGGGAAGTGCATGTCTCAGAATCTCAAGGACTTCACCACAGAAAGGAAAACGAGGCAAAGCTCTCTGCTTTAACATGATAAATGCGCTCCTTCAGTTCTGTTTCAACTCTGTTCCTCTAGTGCACCTCCTCCTTCTCAAGCACCATCTCCTCAAAGGAAAACCACCCAGTGTTTTGTCACTGCGTGAAAGGAATAACAATGTTTAGTAGCACACACAAGGAATAATTTAGTCTTTACATTTAACTTCTTTTTTACTTGAGAATTTCTGACTTCGTTATCTCTCCTTTGAAAACCTTTGTCTATTTCAAGGGTGCAAATAGCACTGATAGTTAAAATAAAAGGTGCAGTAGTGCCTGTTAAAATAAAAGGCTTACACTTCAGAGAAAGCATCTAGCATTGGAAACACGGTTTAAATGGATAATCAAGACATTGCTACCACAACAGAGAAACTTCCATTTGTTATAAGCCTTTCATTTTTATAAAGGAGTATAAATACAACAAAGGTATCACCAAAATATAGAAGAAAATACTTCCTTCTTTTATTAAGCAAAAACTGCATAGGAATTTCCAGGAATCATTCACGTTATAAACAGTTACATCGTATAATCAAATTAGAATTAAAACTGCGCATCCCACATCTGGATAATAGCAGTATTAAACTGGACTTCAAGTAGAGTTGTGAACAGTTTGACCTGCCTTCGATTTGACTGCTTTGACTACTATTCACCTGAAATTGCCAAATGCCCGTTCTTTCTAACCCAAGTGTTTCTTTAATGTAAGGTGTGAGCTGAGTCCAAACAAAGTAAAAAAAACCTGCCCCTAATTTTGGAACGCAACCACACCTAAAAGACAAGTAAACAGGAAATAGCCTTGAGTTGTGAAGTATTATATGTATGTCAAGGTAGCCAGCTATTATTTCAGCACTAAGAACTAAAGGCAAGAGCTTAATTCCGGCACAGTGGATGCAAGACTATTCACACTGCAAGTGTACAAAATGGCTGGATTTAGTGTTGCTTTATTATATATAAAAAATAAGCAAATACCATTAACAATCAACGCTAGTAAGGTGCTTTGACAATGAAAGGTCAAACTCTGCTCACAGTCGCAATGACATCTTTATGAGGTGGCACACGCCGATAATGAAAATGTTTCTTTTGATTTGGTCACACATACAATCTGACTCCAAATCTGTGCACTAATACAAAATAAGACCTGTCTTCATGTGATACGTAACGTGGCAAAGGTGAGAGTTATCAGAATTACATCTCAGACAGCCTTTAGATTTCACCCTGAAAAACGCACCACAGTTAAAAACAACACACTTCTTCTGTAAATCCACACCTGAATGACAAAAAAAAAACCTATAAAAACATGCTTTGGTTTGACACGGTAGTTACTTAAGAACTACAAAAACGTATTCATGTTGAACACAAGAACTATTTCCAAATAACAGCTGACTCACAAAGTATCCTGGTGATATGTCTGCAGAAAATAAGCAGATGACTCATGTCTGTAAATTCCTGAAAGTACCAATAGACCCTTTGCTTAGTCATCTTTGCTTGGATGCTGGGTTCACGAGCTCTGTAAACTATAATGAGGGATCGAGCTCTTAGTAGGACTCTCTCTCTCTTTTTCTCTCTCCTAAACAGTGCAAATTATCTCTCTAAAAATAACTTCATCTACGTAAGTGAGTCACTTCAGCTAGCAAGCTTACACAAGTCGTGCACTTAAGCATGAATATTTGGTTATGAAGGTAAAAATCTTGCTGTCAAACTCAGTTTTAAAATGAAAATTATGTCAGAGGAAGTCCCATTTACCCCTTCTCTCACAGAAATAGAAACATTTCCTTTGGAAAATTTAAACCATTAGCTCATTCAGGAAAGTAAAGCTTTCTAATTCAGTTTCATGCTCTAAGTAATTTAATCATAATGATTTCTTACTTTAGCTTTCCTAAGCATCGCGTTATTAACATAAGAGGAGCTCAAAGAAGCAAGCAGACTGGGACAGAAGGCAATACCACAGCAAAATACTGATTTCTTCTCTGTAAAAATGTTCAGGCTATTTTTTAAAAGTCAAGTTTTAGAGATCCACATTGCAGGGAAAATCACATCTTTATGAAGGCTCTACATGAGGCAGAACTTGGAGGGCTGTTTTGGGTAATTAAGCATTCTTCAGTGATTGAACCCTAATTTTCCCACACAGTTCATAAGAAAGCACAAGAACAAGGATTTGCTTGTTGAGAATGAGTCATGTTGTAAAGAAACTTAATTACAGTTTATAAATAGTTGAAGTTGCTCTCTTTTTGAAGCAGGAGAAACTACTGAGAACTGAGGGAAATTTGCTGTTCTTGTCTTAAAATTTAATGCAGACGTATATTCAAAACATAGTTATCTTAAAGCCAAAATCCCAATGCATGAATGGCTAAAGAACTGCACAATGAAGCAGTAGGGCTTAATTGTTCACGATCTTAAAGAGCAATCATATTGAGATCTGGAACAGGTTTCCGAGATGTTAAGCTAGGCTTATGTCAACAACTACAGAGTCAATTAAGACAGTCTTATTAGTTCTAAAGTAATGTTTTCAGCATCTCATTTTACAGCTTTTTAAACAGCACGTGAAATGTGGAAGGGATGTCTTGGCAAAAGCACACTGCAGTGCTGCTATAGGGTTCCTGAAGGAAAAATGTTCAGAAAAAAAGAAAGGCAGCTCTACCACAGTGCTCCCCTCCCTCTCTTTAAGTACTGGAGAGAACAGAAGTAAAAACAAATCCGTGCTTGAAATGCACGCTGACCATATAAATATTTCAGGGTATTTAGATGGCGATGTCTACAGAATTTTTTCCATGTACTGCTTTCCCTGTTCTAGAGAAGCAGTTTATCAAACCTTTGTAAGACAATGGGTAAATCCAGAAATCTGTTTTCACAGAAGTCAACATCTGCTCACTGAACGTTATGTACAGTTTTAATGCTTAGATGATGTTATAGCGGTTATCTCATTAACCTTCTGGCTGCTTGAATCTGCTGTGGTTTATTGCACCTGTAATTTGCTTCACATTCATAAACGCTGGCTGATCCGGAGCTTTCTACTTCTACAAGATTTCATTGCCTGCGTAACCTTAATTCAATCTAGATTTGCTTTATGAGGCAGCCTTCAAATAGAGGATAACAAAGCATTCTTTCAAATTCTGTTCCTAGGCTGGCCAGAATTCACCCATGAGACACGATTCTCTTTCATCCCCCCTGACAGGTTTTATACCCCTGCATTTATATACTGCGTAACAACGAAGCCTCGCTCTGATTAAATATGTACTCTTCTCCTCACGTGACCATCTAATCACTGTAAGGTATGATGTCAGTTATGTAGAATATTAACAAAATTTCTTTGCAGCACCTTCGTGAGCAGAGAGGCTGCTTAACGACTCCAGATAGGTAATAAAGGAACAAAGACAGGATGGTCAGTATGCCTACTGACTGCTGAGAGCCAGCGCGTGGGGCCCAACCCTTCTCAATCTTAGCAACAGGCAATACTTAACACAGTCAAATGCGGCTCTTTCTGAATTTGAGTGCCATACATCAGAATAAACCATCAGCGGACACGTGAACAGTTTTGAATGATGTGACCAGAGAAAAGAAGAGTGCAGGAAAGATGGGCTAGAACCAAACCTCCAGAGAACACTGCACAATCGTAGCCTGATACTATCCGTTCTCTTCCTGAAGTTCCCTGACTCACTCCTTGCTTATCATCCAACTAGGCTAGAGTCTGCCTCTGCATTCAAGTATTTCTGATGAAATCACTCATGGAAACAGGAAATAAATATCCCAGGCTCCAGAACTGTCTCTTCTTAGTACATGTTCATCATCATTTTTCTTGTTCTTTTTTTGGTTCACTGAATTTCACATCCTCTCTGCTAGAGCTGGCTTGGACATTTCCTTGCAGCTCAGCTCACAATGCTGGGAGGAAGAACTTGGGGATCTGAAGGAATGGCCTCAAACCATAAAGTTCCTTGAACTCCAGTTTCATGATGCGTTAAAGTGGACAAGACCCGCATGAATCTACAATGGTAACACAGATACCACGTTATGTAATGCTCTTTACCACATAACAAGCTCTATTTTAAAAACATTTTCTCTGGTGCATTTTCTGATGTGACTTCTCCTGTGGGAAAGCTGCTCCAGATAGCCTGTATGATGGGAGAAAAATTTTCATCCAACCTCAAGGGAAAACATCTATGTTACTTTTTACAGAGAAATCCCAGTACAGAACGCCTTACAGGAATCATACTGGTCACTGTACCTACACAGTAACCTGAATAGGTTCAGTCACAAGCATTTTGGGGACTGCAGTGGCTTAGCACAGATCTCTGCAGGGGTAGAATTTCAGGCTATTTTGCCTAGTGAATGTTTCCTCGATGCTTTTGTGCTGAAGGTCGTTAGCCTACATTCTACTGGCAAAAACCAAAAGGGTCAATTTGGCTTAAAAGACACAGAGAATTACAAAATACCACAGCTATCCTGTTCTGGTGTCCAATGACATAGTCTCGCAAGAATGAGAGTAAGGATGACAAATTACATATCAATGCTATGAGTGTGGAATTTTAGGTTGACAGAGTGGAGTCATACAAGTTGCGTTTTGTTAAAGAGATTATGGCTGTGACATCCTCGCTGCAGAAAAACAGGTTCTTTGCAGGAAGATGCTATTTTGAAATCAACCTTCCAAAATTCCAAACGTAAAATGAAAAGCTGTTTATGGAATTTTAGCTGAGACACTTACGGCACTTTGGGTGTGTTTGATATCACAGCTGTTTTCAAAATAATCAAGTCTGCCATTGCTACGTGAAATACCCATATCATCAGCAAAGTGAACGTTTATATAACTAATAGATTACTTCTATGCAAAATACTTCAAAATATGCAAGTATTATGAAAACAGAGAAACAATGATATGTTTCTTTCTTAACTGCATCAGTTATATATTAACTGAACCCACTGCAGTAAACAAAGAAAGATTAATACTGGAATGTGACTGGTTGCTTATGGTAATGTTTACCTGTGCAACCTGGTCTAGGGAGCCTGCTTGGCAGGAAGGTTGGACTGGATGATCTCTAGAGGTCCCTTTCAGTCCCTACAGTTCTGTGATACTGTAATGGAACAAGGGCAACACTGCGGATTGTGACAATTTCAGTGAGTATATAGAATTCACAGTTCCTTGTTTTGTTCTGGGAAATGGATCTGGCAACAATACAGTTCACTAAGAAGCCAGTCCAGTAACAGCATTTGTATAACGATTGATCCGCATAACTCCACAAAATCTTCCTGACCTTTTTCAGGCAGCACAGTATTCAAGAGCGGGAAGGAAGTTAGGATCACAATGAGACGCTTAGAAGATAATGTTGTTAGACAGTTATAAGGAAGAATTCAGCTTGGATAAGAAAGGAGGAAAAATGCTGAGGAATCTTTTCTTTAGAGCTCTTTTAATGTGTTACCTCTAACACACAGGACTGTTACTGTAAGTGCTGGCAGTAACTTCGGTGATGTTCATTGTGACATCAGGGAATGCATAAAAGAACATAATTTCATAATTTTCTTTCTTTTTCTTGTACTTTTTTTTCTTCTTTTTTTTTTTTTTTAAATTGGACAAGAAAGACTTTCAGTTATTTTCAATTCGGGCTTGATTTGAAATGAGAACTGGTGATTCTTCTTAGAAAATGCACCAACAGTATGTCTCGTCTGCTAACGATATATAATAACATGGCATCTTTAACAGAAATGGGCACCTTCAGAGCCTAAGACACAGAAATGATTATTTTTAACTCCAGTGCTCTTAGATAGCCCTGGAGTCTTTCAGAATAACGGAAACAAAAACTTACGATGGATTAAACACTTCTGACACATCACAGAGAGATTTGTTTGTTCTGTGGAATTGTACGAGACTGAAATAAATGTATCATTTAATTTTTTAAGATAAAATATTTAACCTCTTCTCATTTAAAGAGGACTAAAATTTGCTGTATCTGTCTTGTGGCAATGAGAACTACAATACAGATGAGGCACCAATGGCAACCAGTTCTTTTTGTGATCGTTATTGTTTCTATTTTCTTTTGATACAGACAGATGACAGGTTTATAAAAATCATCCAGATCTGTGTAATAACCAGTAGCTGTTTTTTAAAATACTCCATGCTTCATTCAAAAATAGTATTTAAAAAAAAACAAACCATGACCTTCAGTTGTTTAAATACCTTAAGCTACAATGTGCTGCAGACAAGACCATGGAATTCTCTGTTTAGTCTTACAGAGGAACTAAGTTACAGATCAAAGCAAGAGATTCTTCAAGCAGTTTTCACTTACATATTTAGACCACGAAAAAGCGATGTAACTTTGAGTGTCATCTCTCACCTCAGCTGAATCATACTCTTGGACTTTTACAGCAAGACTGGGCTACCCACTAAAAATATCCCATGGAATACCTCATAATCCTATACTGAGCTCAAAGAAACAACCCTGCGGCCTCACAGATCTTTCCCTTCTCTAATTCCTGTAACTGTGATTATTTTAATTAAGACAAAGGCTTTTTATTTTTACCTCAGTAGCTTCAGCTAGTGACATCCATTTCACTTTATTTTTACTTCAGATTCTCAAAGATCTTCATTCCTCCCCTTCCGTTTTTATTTCCTTTTATTGTTTCTTCTGTAACAGTTTCTATAGTAACTTCTCCAAGTGGTGATGAAATTGATGCTGCTAAAAGCTGCCTCTTCTCTATGTGAACTGCATAAATATTACACTTTAAGTACAGTTGCTTTTTACTCTGTAAGCAACTGCAATCTGTGGCCTTTCTTGGCCCTTTTTCCTCCTATTCCAGGCTGGTGACCATAGCATGCTACTGTTGGAGAAAAGGTGAAAACTTTTCCTTTGCTTTCACAGTAGAATTGCACTGCTAAATGCTGAGAAGTACTACATTACTTTCCAACTGGACGTGAAGACTTCTTAAACATTTTTCACCTGAAAAGCAGCTGTGCAAAAACATTAGCTTCTCCCACTGACGTTTTGATTCTTACAAGGCCTGAAAGTAAATTATTTTTCCTGTTTACAATGCTGCCTGGGATTTGAAAGGAAACTGATTTATTTCATTTTCATTTGTGATCAGCATGGCACTATCCTGTGAGTCAGGATTAACCTTTGCTGACACACACCGTCATGTTCTTTCCTACACTGCTCCATCCAGTCTTACACCTTTCAAATCAGAACTCTGTTTTACCCTGCCCAGTCCAGTTGTTTTTGATTCCAGTCCAGAAACGTCCATCTCTTGAGCCTGCATAGTGAATCTTTCATCATGACCTCCAGAACTCCAATTATTTTAGAGGCAGCACGTGTATTATAAGTAAGGTTTAGCGCTACAATAAAAACTTTGAAATCACAATTCTGTTGCCAGTGAAAAACCTGATTTGGTTTTCTAACAACTACAGAATAAGAACTGTGTCTTCATTCAAGGAATTTTATATCTCTAATAATTCCATGGTCTCACCTTGGTGTTTTTTTTTTCTGACAGTACTGTCTACTATTGAACCCAGGGAAGATCCCTATGAAACTCATGCTGATCCTCTCCTACTTGTTTTCTGCTTGCTATCACAAGCACTTTTCAGCTTGTTGTGTCTCACCCATTTCATGTAATTCACACCTGAAAGAAAATCTTCATTTGAGAATGCCATGTGAGACAACATCAGAATGTGCAGAAACAAGACACAGACATGGAGGAAGTACCAAGATCTGTACTTAAGTCCCAGCACTGTCAACAACTTCTTGTGATCTGATTCCTTTTTTTCCAGAACTGAGTGTATGAAATAGGATTATATCACTTCCCTATCTCAGGCATCTCTTGTAAGACTTTATTAGTTGGCTGCCACATACTTAGATATGTAGTAGTACTCTAGATAGGTCTATTTGACAAGAAAAGCAATATTTCACTTTTTAGAACAGTGCAATTCTGAAAGAAGCTTTTATAAAATCTCTTAATCCATTTGTTGAAGTGCTCGTAGTTCAGGAATAACATGTCTATAGCAATACACTACCAGTTTAGAGGTTATGTCAAATATATGTTTCTCAGAACTTAAAGATACAATCCATAGTAAAGTGACTTAAAAACACTTTGCTGCTTCACACAAGTTGTCTCTTGTCTGCTGCTGTCTTACCAACTTTTATGAATTGTCCTGTGACCACTCCACTTTTTTTAACAGAACGAAAATATGAACCTAAATCTAGCTTATAGTGATTACAAAATGAACACAGAAAAATGGAATAAGAGGGAAGGAACACATCTGTTTTCAAGTTAACTTGCCTCCACGATGAACATCTAAATACAAGAATGGTCATTCAGCTCATGTAGAAGTAAATTCCCAAGATGAAATCAAAGGAGCACGGAGATTAGAGTACTCTTAACGACAAAAATTAAATTGTCAGCTTTCAAGAAGGTTTCAAACAAAATCTAGTTGGCAGCATCCCTTAGAAAAAAAGGAGAAAAAAACAAGCAAAATAAAAATGATCAGCAAAAGGTCAATTACCAAATGCTGCAGTGCGGTTCTGGGATTAGTCCTTGACTGTGCCTAGTTAAGCGCATAACTCAGGCTACTTTCCCATCATACTGTCCAGTCCACAGCCCTGCAATGGATCCGCAACGTTCACCGAATTCAGTTAAGTGATACATACCTCACTGCACAGTTAAATGCTTTATTTACCAGATTCAAAGAAATACAAGCTAGTGACTAAAAGTTCTAAAAGATTCAGAGGAAAAAATGGTCTCATGAGAGACACTTATTGAACAGTCAAAAAATTACTCCTAAGCCTAAGACTGGAAAGGCTGTTGACTTCTTCCAGGCAGCTTTACATAACTGGGATTTGGTTAATCTCCAGTTTCTCATTTGAGACTGAAATGACATCCACATGCAATTTTGGCAGACTTTGGACTTTTTTGATCAGTATGGAATTTCACATACTGGATGGAATCTTGAAACAGTTATTTTGTTATGCTTGACATCTTTGCTGAGCCATCTTGCTCTCCTGAAACTATTGTGTGTCACTCCTTTCTTCCATATCTTATTTGGCATGTTCTCTCTTTTTTCCTTCTCCCTAAGTTTTCAGAGTCACATTTTCATCTATACAACAGTGAGAATAATACAATAAAAGCACTATACAGTAAAACAGAACACCTCAATTACACACAGAAGCTATTTAATGTAAATATTCTACTCAACAGTTAGCCCTTATCACATCTCGCCTTAACAGCCCTTCCTCAGAAAACAGTTGGGGCATACAACAGTTTATTTTCCCATAGCTTCTCTTGAAAAGATTTCTCTTTCACAATCAGACTAACCTCCATGAAGAAGTAGAGCCAGTGAAATCTTTATTTCCTCCAAGGATTACTTTCCTTGGAATTTGAAGTGTTACTTGTGATCACTGCCAGGCACTGATATTGATGAAGAGGAGTAACTCTTAAAGATTATCTTCTTTTCAGTTCAAAAGCTATGTGAACAAGTCTTACACGATATAAAACTGGAAAAAGATGTATCTAGAATTAGCAAACTGACTCCAGTAATTATTTGTACTCTGAGCAGCACACAAGAGCCAATGAGTAAGACTTATATTCCAACTGCATTAAACACTGTATCAAAACAAACACTAGCTACTTTTACATTTAACATTAGTGTTATTATACTTACATTTACAATTAACAAGACCTGTACGTCCTACACAACCAGAGGACAAAACTGGAGGCAGATAAAGTTTTAATGAAATATCTGCAGGAACGTTTACAAGAAACAGTGTTAGGTTCTAGATTCCAAATTGCTCAGATAAACAAGTACTTCTTAAACCTTCTTATCTCAGTGTCTCTGAAGTTGTTGTGGCCGGCATGTGATTTTTCAAATAAGAATCTGCAGAAGCACTTTCAAAAAGAACAGTCAGAAAGATCTTAGATGAAAGAAAAAACTTCTGCCTTGTCACATAAGCTTTCCTAAACCCCAGTAGTGAACAGTAAGTGGTCAGCAACACATTAATCTAGGAAACATCTTCCATTTAAGACTTTACCAAACCTCCTTACCAGCCATTTTCTGCCACAACATCTAACTTGCTTATTTCAACAGTTGCTGGGGTAATAAACGAAGGGGCTCATTAAACTCTGTTCTGTTGACTTTTCAGGAGTGGGACAATCTTGTTTACAGGGCCCAAAGCATCCTAAAGCTACACCAGCTGCTTGAAAAATTATCACTTATCTAAATTCTACTGAGTGATTAAAACAGTACCTGAAGCCTAAGGAGCTATTTCTGCTTGGAAGGAGAACTAACAGAATGAGTTACTTCTTCAACACACTTTTACTTACAGCGAGGAGGCATACGTTCCTCTTTCATTGAACATTACTGAAATAAATGCACTTTCTTTGCGCAGTACCGTAAACTTGTCTTCTCAGCTACTAATGCTCCTTCCCATTTACTTTTCCCCCTCTCAAGCCTCAGTTGACAACAATGGCTACCAAAACTCTTTGTCTTTACTTCTGAAGCTGCTTTCTGCTTACTTTCTGATGCTGTGGACAAATGTGCTAATCCAAATCCAAAGGAGGTTTATGTGAGGGAACCCTAATAATTTAGCTCAGACCATCAAAACCGCATAAGCTGAGTACATTTCGTGCTCAACTGCATTGGCACAATTTGCTCTGCTGTCAAATGTCTGCAGACAGTAATATCCAAACAGGAATGCATCAGAAGCTGGCATTGATGACTTCTACTAAAACAATGAATCTAGAATAGGCTATTTGTTTGCAGCCTGCTACAGGTATAACCTCCCATAACCCAATTAATGCTCTAGGCCTTATGTTTGCTTCTCTATCCTAGGGAAAATCCTCATTTTTGATGAGATGTTGCCCATTTCTGACATATTCCCTGGTAAAGGTCACTGCAGAACAGCACAGAGAGCTAAAAGGGTGCACAAAATGCTACTTCAGTTGGTACTAGCATGGCATGAAAGCTTCTTAATTAAACTTCCACCTTTCATTTGACCAGTGCTGTGGACCTACCAGCTCACTGGTACTATCCAGCATAGAAGCTCTAATCCTTTAAAGTTAGCCAAGATCAGTGGCAGCAAGTGCCCCACCAACTTCAGCTAAGTCTGAGATCACACACAAACTTTAGATATCAACGCTGGCAGTTGCCAGCATTCTCAACCCCAAACGTATTGTTCAACAAAACAAAAACTATTTAGTTTAACACTCATCTTTTTCATGACATCTCAAACAAATAACCACTAAGGCAGTGTTTCATTTGCTATCACAATCGCTCCAACTTCTGTTCATCTCTTTTGTGCTGACAATCTAAAAATGTTGTAAGATCAAAATTAATCTCTGAAAAGCCTATATACAAATTGGTTTGGAGTCCTACTCTTGTGTCCATAGCACAAAGATCTTCTAGTTATGCGCAGATGTAATTTGTATTCATGTACGGTATACACACACAGAATGTATGCAGGAATATGCATAAAGAAACATCCACCTCTAGAAACTAATCATAGCTGATTTATAAAAAAGTAGAGAAAGAAATCAGCAGTATATTGATGTTAACTTACAAAGCTTCATTCTGAGCCTTCCTCAAAACAGGTATCAATATCAAAAGCATTAAGCCTGATTAATGATTTCCTCTTCTATGTGCATGCATGAACTTCTCTGAACATTCATTTCTTCTGTCACATATTTGAAAGCATTTAATCAATTCTCAGAAGTAAACCACTAAAACAACCATTCCTTTCACTGCCCTTTGATCTAATGTAACAACTTAGGCAGCTACATCAATCTAGTGATTAAGTTGGCAATTAGATAGTTCTGTGTTTTAAGGCATAGAGTTTGGTACTTGTTCTGTAATTACTGCACAAATCTATAGTTTTTAGCAAGTGAAATTACTTTAAGGTTATAGGGCTTTTGTACTCCAGAATTATTTTCCAGTTTCTCTCCTCTTTTTCTTTAAACTAAGATTACTCAGCAACACTACTCATTTCTAATGTGTTTTACTTTCTTGTTCCAAACAAGTTTGCAACTTCGAGTGAAAATATTTGCAAAAAGCAGCAAAGTTGTTTTTGAAAAATCTGAATGTATCTTTGAAAGGAAATACAACCCACTTTAGGGTTTATGCAGCTCACAACCTCAGCAAAACCTAAAACTTTAGCCAAGGTTAAGATGCCAGTAAAATTTACTATGGTTCCTTTCCTTTGATTTGCCATGGTTCTTTGCTGTACACTGACCTATTTATTTTTCTCTGAACACTTTGTCCACATACTATAGCAAATATATAAAGTAGAACAGTTTTCATCTTACGGTTATCTCTCCCAGACATTTTATTAGACGCTTGCTAAATATTCAACCATAATATACATAGTTATGTCAGTGGTTAAGAGATGAAAGTCTACATTACTTCACTCAGGAAATGAAGTGCAGGTTTCAGGCCTTTCATTGCAATATCCTTCAGTACATGGAACATAAATGTTTTTGCAGTGGATTGTTCAGCAAGTGAGTGATGCAATGACTTACACAGCTAAGCCACTGTATGATTTCTAAGGCCACAGGGTTAATACATAGTGATAAGCTATTCAGTTATAATTGTAGCTTTCATGACAGTTAAATTGAGCACTCTGAATATTACTTCACAGTCAAAACTTACTCTGCTATTTAAAAGAAATTTGAATTTTGATTCCCCTGAAATATAACTGCTTCAACATTTATTTAGTTACATTATCCCAAGGCAAAGATCAAATCCACAGCACTTTTTAACACCAGCAAGACTAATGGGGTCTAAGAAAGGCAGAAGATCATGAAGTTGTACATAAAGAACAAGCATCTCACAGAATACAACTGGCCAGTGATGGCATGTAGTTGAAGATTAAATAAAGATGTAATAAGGACAGTTTCTCCAAACCTCAGTCTTACTTTGTGTTTTCCCCTATGTATATCATATTAACACGACAGACATTTTTTAATTTGAAGTTTGTCCTTTCTAGACCACTTTTGAACAGAACTCTTTAATGCAGAAATCTGAGATGATAAAAAGAAAGGGATAAGTGAGACCTATTTTAATGATCTCCAATAAAACAAAAGCAGAAGGATTCATCTGTAGAATGACACTTCTTGCTTTAAAAAATCTAGGATAAATTCAGATGTCTTTTAGACATAATAGTTTTCCACATGAAAAGCTAGCCCACAAGCAAATCCAGAGTCATCTGAAATATTGCAAAGCTTAAGTGTCAACAAACACCAATGCTGCAGCTGCTCAGACTACATTGTAATCATTCAAAAAAGACAAGAAGCGTATTAATAAAAAAATAAAGGATAAGATGACTGAACTTCCCCACACCAAAATATCTTTAATACCCATGAATTTGACCTTGCAAGGAAAAACAATGATTTGTATTTAACATATATAAGACAGTAACAGAGCCACAGTTACTAATTCCTACACAAAGCAATTGCTATATACTTAAGTTAAAACATCTTTTTGAAAGCTATTCCATTCTGATCTAAAGCCTCACATGAAGGAGAATTCAGCTACATACTGCAGCAAACTGTTAGGCATTTTGCCTGGAATAGCTTCGTTCTAGGAAAAAAAAAATGTCTTTTAAGCACAGTATTGTCTTATTTTTCTTTTGTAATGTGTTTTCCCTACACTGAATTGTCATTATTATCATAATCATTTCATTAATTCCTGATGGTTACATAAGATTTTAGACATTCCCAGCTTATGCACAGTGCTGGTCCTCACTACCGACGCTTTTGATAAGAGGAGTTACAAATGGGAACTCAACCTCAAGTCAAGTTACCAGAAAAACTTCCCAGGATGCTTCTGGCATTCTGTAAAGCGAGCAGCACACTCCATCAGTGTGGATTATCTCTCCTCCAAGTATGATCGGGGTTTTGTGTTTTCAAAGTGTCATGGCCATATGAAAAAATGCATCAAGCACTGGATAAAAATAGCTAAAACTTTTAAATTGTTTCCTGTAATTGTACTTTTTCCCTTTTGAACTTGTAACTTCAAGAGGATAGACACTTGTGCCTGAGGCAGAGTTACTCACTGTGAACAAGGAAGCAAAAATCTTTCCACATCAGCAACAGAGTAAGCTTTGTGAAGCCTTCTGCATCGTATTCCACTACACCACTATCAACAAGAAAAACAAAAAATCAATACAATTTTTACCCAGCATTCATTCTAATATTGAATGAGAAATACGTAAATCCTGGACTACAGCATTTGGTGGTTTTTTTTTTGTTTGTTCAGAAGGTTCCGATGCATGCTTTATTAATAATTACAATTCTCTAACTACACTTATGCTGTGGTACTGGAATTTCTTACCCAAAGAAAGGTCATATCCACTATATAAAATATATATTTCAGAATGAAATGAGGCTTTTTAATACATCTGTAGTACTAAATTGACAGTAATGGTACACATGCACGTTTCCTGTATGTTATCAGTTCAAGAAAATGTATTAAAATTCTATTAATGGACATGGTAAAATTGAAATTGTGCAGGCTGAGAAGAGTTTAAATTCAAAATTTAGAAAGAGTTTATGTATATAAAAGTCACAGCATAACAATATAAAAAAGATAAATATATAATGCTTGTTCAATACACATTAAAAGTCAACCATCAGAGGCATAAACTCCCTTCTCCCAATGATGCAAAGCATTGCTGATCAGGTACTTGCTGTCTGATCAGCTCCTGGACTCTTGCCCAAGTCAGAACTTGGGTAGAAAACCAAGGCGTCTACCTTTCACAGCTCTACAGCATCCCATATTAGTTGCTTTGTGAATGTAAAGTCTAATTGTGCCCAGCCACAGGACCTTCGAACTGCAGAAATTCAAGTTGACTGAAAAATCTTTCTCTCAAGAGTCCCAGTATTGCTCCACGGAGGGAGCAGCTGGTCTCCAACCATGCCTTTATGTCAAGCAGTGGTTTCTGGCTCCTGAAAGGCTTGGAACCATACCCCACTTTCACATCGTCCCACTGAAGTCGACTGAAGTCACTGCCTATTACTGAAAGACCCCCTCCAGTCCTTTGTTTATCAGCAAGCACACTCCTAATGTCCTTTTGTCACAATCAGCTGTTTTCAGAGTAAAATCAGATCAGCAACTCACACTGGAGTAACACTTAATCGGAACTTCATTCCATAGAGAGACTATTTATACATTATTCTATGGAAATGACCAGACTTCATCTGACTATCAGCTACAGGACCAAAGACCATGTACATAAAATAACGCTTTCCCCATGCTACACAAAGTAATGCATGCAAAAAACTTACGTTCCAAAGTGACTCAGGAAGGCTGCGATATACTCTCTTCTCTTATGGTATCCCTGAATAACATATTGTACCTCAAAAATAAAAAAGAGAGAAAGAAATTCAAAGCTATAAAAACAAACAAACAAAAGTTAATGCTCCCTATCTGTCATACATTCCTTGTTAAGGAAGACTTAGGGGGTTCTGAATCTGAATCCTACAATTAGTTTGCATGATTTTACTGAAGAAACCTAAAATGCTTTTAAAACAAGGAGTGGGTTCTAGCACAGCAAAAATCTTGTAAAGATCTCTCTTCATTCACTTCAAGTAAAACTTAGCATTTCACAATACACTGAGTATGCAGGGTAAGGAGTGAAAAACAGAAATGCACAACCATGTATGTTTTCTTACTGATCTGAATGGGATTACTTAGCACAATAGTGTGAGTAGGGTTTGACCCGTAACAGAAACAATGCATATGCTGCCAGGCTTAAAGGGCATCTGGTTACTTTGAGTAGTTATGGTATGATACAGTACATGACTCCTCGTGTCCTTTGCCTTCCAGAATGAAAAACAGTACTTAAAAATCTTTTTTTCCTCTATCAAACAGGAAAAGAATAGGAAGCATATTTTTCTTGGCTATGGTAATATTAGAATTACTGGGCTGGCAAATGCTTTCCTAAAGTTTTTGATAAACTCTTAGCTCTCAGCAATGATTGCATTATCTTGTACCTCTTGAACTATTCTACTTATAAAATCAAGATTTATTTCATTTTATAAAAAAATTGAAATTATTTTGAAGGTTTTGTGTGGGATCTGAAATGTTATTATGGGAAAAGGAAAACATGATAAGTTTGTTTAAGGGACTTTGTTCAAACAAGGATAAAAACAGTCCTGTGTGCATGCAGATGTTTCAAAAGCAAGAAAAGTAGTTTTAACAGAAAACCACAACAAAAACAACTCTAAAGATAGATCCCAATATAATTATGGAAACATAGTTGGAAGAACTTCTAAAAGATAAAATTATTTCCCTCATTTGGACAAGGATAAAAACCATATAGAGACAAATGGGAAATATATGATAGGCATATTCCTAGATGTTGACCCCTAAGATTTGTATTGAAAAATACACTTAAACAATGGAGAAGCTTTCAAAATACCGTGCTCTCTCTTTTTTCTTTAACAGTACACAAGGCAGAACACAACCTTTTCAGTATATGCAACCTTAAGTAGCTATTATTGTATAAATATCCAAGTAGGCAGCTGATACCATTCTTTCGGGTGAGAAGAAACATCACCAAATCCTCTCTCATGCACTCAGGATCTACAGTGATTATAATATGAAAACTTTGGTATCTTCTGACTGGAAAAATAATTTGCAAACTACTCATTTGTGTTTACTAGCAAAATAATACACAACAATGCAGTGTTCTACGATACAGTAACATTTTATTTTGAACTGTAGCACATCATAATAAGAAAATCCACACCTTCAATGTGCTCATTCGTCTAAAAGATTCATTATATTCAGTGCACTGCTTAGGTACTCACCTCTTACCAAGAAGACATTCATCGTACAAATCACCTCAAATATGTCCTACTTGAACTACCCAGCAGAAGAAAAATAATCCCAGGAAATACTGCAGTGCGTTACTGCAATACAGTACACCGTATCATGGACAGGAAAATCGAGTTATCTTCAGTAACTTACTTTGTTTGTTAGTAACTGGCATACTTGGGGTACGTAGTCGATGAGACAGCCTCCACCAGGAAAGGCTGGGATGTGAAGGGCAGATGATCCTCCAAGTGCACTAGAAAGAGAAGTTAGTTTAAAAGTACATCACATACACAGTCCCTGAGATTTTAATGTTACTTCTACAGAGGCCTCTTGCCCTAAACTTAAAGGCAGGGGGCCATAATGTGGAAATTTATTTTATC
The DNA here is from genome assembly GCA_024606505.1 of Aquila spilogaster. NCBI lineage: Eukaryota > Metazoa > Chordata > Aves > Accipitriformes > Accipitridae > Aquila > Aquila spilogaster. The sequence goes on from JANHGO010000027.1 coordinate 23,205,211, forward strand.
TTGTGATGGTACAAAAAGTATTGAGTGATACCATCTATTCACTGTAATTCAACACCTTTAATCGAGAACATCATTAACACAAGGCATGTTCTCAGGAAACATTTTTCATTACAAACAGTTTCTCAGCCTCTTCAATCAGATGCAGTTAAAATACCTTCCCATATATGGATAAGAGGATTTTAATGTTTGAATTACTCAAAAATCCACCTTCAAGGTAGCTAAGCATGAGTGCAGTAATGTGGACTGAAGAGTAATAAAGGGCCATATGCAAATATCAGCCGTGCCACTGATTCCAGTTTTGGTCCTCTCAATGCAAAATGTTACCTACAAGACCAAATCTAGCGGTGGCCAAGAAAGATTGTATGCAATGTACCAGGAGAGGCTGAAAGAAATGGCTTTCCTCAGACTTACAAGGTTGAGGGAGAGAGGGTATCTAAGAGGGGAGCTGAAGGCCTACTGTTATTGAAGGCATACTGATACTGAAGCCAAATTGATGCCTTCAAGTATCTACTGGAAAAAATAAAGAGAAATCTGAGAAATAATCTTCTCAGAAGTACGCAGTGATAGCACGAAATGCAGTGGAGATATGCTGTAACAAAGGAAGCTCTGGTTAGCTGTTAGAAAATAACCAAAGAGTAGAACAGGGGTCTAGGAGGCCTGGGGACTCTCTATTTACAAGGTGCTCAAAACTTAGCTGAACAACTGGCCCTGCTTGGAGGAAGGGGTTAGCCCAAACAATCTCCAGAAGCTGCTGATGTTGATGAGGATATCAATGCCTTCAGTGTGGAAAGATCTAGCACTTTTTATTTAAATCAGGTTGTGTAAGGCAACAACCAGCTACAGTCCATGCTACACTCTTTCAGCAGTTTTGACTGAAGGTTTTCTTAGAGTCTTTTACCAAGAATTTTTTTTACAGATATGAATTTCCATTACACACTGTGGCTTACATCATGCACTAAACATCCAGAATCTTGTTGGGTACAATGAAAAAGCTTCAAAACCTAAATTACTTTGTGGCCTCCTTGTTTTCATGTTGCTACCATGAAAGATTAAACTGCTTGGAAACAAGGATCTTCTCTGCAAAACAAGGCTCTCACTCTCCAATGGGACCTGCCCTTGTATTTTCCTCGGTACTCGATAACTTATCACTTTGCTAGGTATAAAGGTCTGCAATCATACACCCCTTTGAAGGAACAGAGCCTAAATAAATAAAAAAACAAACTTGTAATGAGGTATATGGAAATCTGCTACTCAGGCAAAACAGTCTGGGTTCAGCAGACTGCTCACCACATGGAACAGTTCTGCAGGTCTGGATTTTGCATATGTAAACATGAAATAAAAAGCCTAGAGTACACTACAGCTACATTAAAAAACCCCACTTTTCTAGCAGAAGTTACGATTTGAATTATTATTATTATTATTTTTAATCCAGTTTCCTTACTGCTATCCACTTATTGGAAGTATTCACATGGGAATGCAATTTTGTTCCATGTGAATGTAAAAAAAAAAAAAACACCGAAGCATGACTATTAGATTATTAATAAATTGCAACACTTCTGAAATATACTGAAAGCATCCTGAGTTCATCAGTCTTTAAAGCTGGAGAATTAAAGACTTGTCCCTCCTGACCAGTGGGCTGTGAACCTTACTTTAAGACGCTAGAATTAAGTAAGTGAGTCCATAAAAGACTCTGATCTCATAAATAGAGCAAACAGTACTGTCCATTTTGCATCCTGCCTTGCCTCATTTGTAAACAAGTCCGAGTTCCCGCTCTGAACCAAGATTCCATTAGAAATGCTCAGATGACTACAGAAGAAATTACAGGCTCCTCCCTTCATTACAATAGCAGGTATGAAATTAGGAGTAATTGCTATCAGATTTCAACGGAAATAAATTTCCAATCGTTTATTGCCAGCTTCCAATACATCTTTCAGAGTGAATTACTATTGTTTGTGGCTTCTCATTTTACTCATACTCATATTCTGAAAGCAGTCAATTTATATATATATATATTTATATAACCAATCCTCAAATGAAAAACAGACTGACACAAGGTGTGGCTTTTGAGAGAGAGAAAGAAGGCTGGAATTTACACAGAAAGAAGGCTGGAATTTCTAGTATAATTATCCTCTGAAAACAGAATAAAGCAGTACAAAATGTAATTTACGTTCTGTGGAAATAATTACAGGTAGGGAAAATTAAGAGTGGACAGACATCTTTGTTCCTTCTATTGGGTCAGAGACTTATTAAATATTTTAATAAAATATTGCTTTTGCACGTGATATTGCCTCTGAAAATCTCAAAACTTTTTATAAGCATTCAGTAACACAAAAGGAAACTACTGCCCAGAGTTGGATTTGACTACGCCATTCTACGTCTCTGCCACGTCAAAGGGGCACACTTCCAGCACCTTATAAGCATGAAACACAGCAAGAGGCTATCGTTCCTTTGACCCTGTAATAAACCCACATCTGAAGAAAGAAATGATTTAATGTCAAAATAAAAAAGCACATGTAAAAAGTGCAAGGAAATACATAAAAAGGAGAAAATCAGGAAAGGGAACATCATAGAATGGCTTGGGTTGGAAGAGACTTTAAAGCTCATATAGTTCCAATCCCCGGCCATGGGCAGGGCTGCCTCCCATCAGCTCAGGCTGCCCAGGGCCCCATCCAACCTGGCCTTGAACACCTTCAGGGATGGGGCACTCACAGCTTCTCTGGGCAATCTGTGCCAGTGTCTCACCACTCTTTGAGTAAAGAACTTCCTCCCAACATCTAATCTAAATCTTCCCTCTTTTAGTTTAAAGCCATTCCCCTTTGACCTATCACGATCAGACCATGTGTCAGCCTCCCTCTTGTTATAAGCTCCCTTATGTACTGGAAGGCTGCGATAAGGTCTCCCCAGAGCCTTCTCTTCTCCAGGCTGAGCAAGCCCAGGTCCCTCAGCCTGTCCTTGTAGGAGAGTCCTCTGATCATCCTCTTGGCCCTCCTCTTGGACCCATTCCTACAGCCCTATGTCTTTCTTGTGCTGGGGGACCCAGACCTGGATGCAGTACTCCAGGTGCGGTCTCATGAGGCAGAGCAGAGGCGGACAGTATCTAATGCTTTCTAATGTCCCTCAAAACCTAGTTAAAAGAAAGAGTATAAGAAAAAATGCTGTTTGAAGTCTAGTAGAATCAAGGAAATTGTTTGCCTAGAGATTCCACCAGTGCAAGTTGAAGATTCCTGCAGTTCAGAACTACTTTTCAGATAGCAGAGCCCCTTAGAGGACAAATTTTACATAGTTTTGTTTGTATTTAAGCTTTCCTCTTGGTATAATTGTTATACACTCCTCACAAGCACAACATAGGTTTTTTACCCAGAAATAAAAACAGCTATAGCATCACGCTATTGTGTTTCATAACATTCATTTTGTCAAGAAGACCAAAAAATCACCAAGAGTTATGATGAACAAACTGCTTTTAAACAGATAAATTAATTGATTTTGCTCCCCAACAGCTGCTGGAGTAAGTCTAGTTTCAGAACAACCAATCAGAATTATGTTTGACTTTTAAACACGTTTTTTCCAATAGACTGCTATTTTTTAGTAAGTAGAATTCTAAAAGATTCTGATAGTGGCTTTCTGTAACCTATTATCATTATGAAACAACTGTCTTAGTGGATGCTATTTTATTAGGACTGGTACCGGATGAAGATAAATACATGGTAGATCCACCTATCTATGAGATAAGCATGAACACTTTGGAAGGCAGAGACTACAATCTGTTGGCCTCATCATCTTACTCATTTGCTGTTACATTAAACCTGCTCATCTCTGCAAACCAACTTCTTACGTCTGTTTTTAAGATAGACCAGAGTCTCTGTTGAAGCAAGTTCCTGCTCTCTTGGGTTTCTACAGTGTCAGATGCAATGGGATTCCGATCCACTCTTGGCGAATTAAACTGGATTTTGTGATGGACTTCATAATGAATTCAACAAGAGCAGCAGTCAGCCTACATTAATAGTAGTTTTGTTCTGTGACACACTGAAGTACAAGTGCAGACAGCGTAGCTGGAGTATGTTTACATTTCTGCTGTTGACTGGTGCATTCCAAGTGACTCGCTCTGTCTGTCTCTCAATGGATCTATTTATTCAAGCTGGCATTTAAAATAAAAAATTCTTTCCCATTTCTTGATAGCTTGTAATTACATTAAACTGTATTCCTCAAGAACTAATCTTGAAAAGACAGCATTATTTCATAGGTTTACAGAAGTGACTGTTGTTTTACCAGAGTATTTAGCTGTACAGAACCAATCAGTTTCCCTTCCTTATAAAGATCACTTTACTGGGGAAGTGCTGTTAGGCAAAGTTACTTGCTGCTAGGCAAAGCAGCATTAAAGGCACGATGGAAGACAATCCGAGTCCCTTCCCTAACCCACTCCCTTCCTTACAAGTTCCCCTATGCTCTCTTGGGCCTGTAAAGCTTCTCTAAAGTCCTTTCCTTCACCTCACTTTTTCCTTGTAATCCATTCTGCTGACCCTTTTCCTGGAGCAGAAAAACGCATGGAAACATTTCTCTGATCACTGGGATGTTTTGAGCTGAGTCTGAAAAAGAGAATTATTTCAGACTACTCCCTACATCTTGTAGGGTCCTGGAAGAATACCAGGATCACAGTCTGTAAGTTATATGCTAACACACATTATGGTGCTGCAGACAAACACCCATATATATATATATCATACTCTGCATATATTTTGCCCTAATGGCTTCTGTCTGTTACCCCTCCTCATCTCCAAAGTTCCATAAGCTTTTCTTTGAAGAAGTATCACAATCAAAAGAATATCTAAGGAAATTTCTCAGGCTCTGAAAAGATACCTTGCAAAATGACATTTGTTTTTAATCCAAAAGCATAAAGAATAAAAATCATCAATTTCTGAAGGAGGTCCAGCTTTGTAAGAAGAATTATACTTATTCCTGTATACAGTGTGAATATATTATTTCAATGGCTGTGAACCATGCAGTTGAAGATTTATCTAGCTTTGAAAATATAAATATGCAAAAAAAACTTGCCTCTGCATAGAAAGACATTTTATACTGTTTAAAATAACAAAGAGCTTTTCTCTCAGTGTGGCCAATGTTAAAACAAATTGTATCTACTTACTAGAGATGGAAGGTAGACTTTAGACTCTATGGACTGTAGCCCTTTCTTTCACCAGGATACACCCTTGTTAACTCTCTGTAAGTTTTCATCTGACTTAATCTGAAACTGAAGCACGTTTCAGACCTACACAAACATTTATTACTCATGATGGGCATAAGCGAGAATAGCCTGAAGCACGTGGAAAGAAATTCCCTTCTTTTTGCTCTTTTTTCCTGTTTTAAGACACTCATGTTATGGGCTTTGATCTCCTTCCCTGTTCTCTTTCTCCTTTGTTGCTAAAGTAAATAGTTCACGTTTGTTTTTTTTTTGTTTTTTTTTTTCCTTTCTTTTGCAGTTTCATCATTTTAGTGCATTACACCATTTGGCACAGGAGACGCAAGGAACCACATCAAATAAAAGCACGTGACCACAAAAGCCTGAAGAACCTCGATTCCAGATTCACTGTAAGTTTACCATTCTTCAGACTTGCTCGACCATCAAATCCTCCCTATCACATTAACAACGTGCTGCTTTACAGGAGCTGCAGAATAATGCTTCGATCAGCAATACAGAGCTTAACATTAAAGTAACAGAACATTACTCCTATTACTGAGAAATCAGTCAGTCTAGGTTTGTGACAGTGCTTTCTCCTCTTTCTGGTAACACTCAACGTACAGCAGACATAACATATTGTTTGTCAGCATCTGTAGTCAGATCTACTACAAGGTAAAGTGTATCCCTCCAAAAAATTCCCATTCTACTTTAGAGGTACAATTTGCTGACCTAAAATGCCTCTGTTTTTGCAGGAATACAGAAACAATTTTTACTTATGATTATTTCTACATCAGCTTAGATGAAATGGGAATGTATGTTTCTACCTAATAGATACGATCTGAGGTATTGATGTTATTGAGAGCAAAAAGAACCAAAACAACAATCACAAATAGACCTAGAGGCAAAACTCTGACAAATCTACTTATTTGGAGAAGGAGTCTTGATCAACAGGCCACAAGTCTGACCATTACAGCTAAAAGAATAATACCACCTTTCTCTCCTTGACCTACTAAAGGTTTAGAGCAAATGTTTCTGAGCTCCTCCTGACTGGTAACTGGAAAAAAACATGAAATAATCACTGCAAAAAAAGTGAAAACTCAAAGCAGAATCTATTTTAGCTTCACAGACTGTGCAGAAGACTGCAAGGAACTCATTCTGAGCTCTGCTTGCACTTCTCCTGCTGACTTTGTATGTTCCAGCAAGTCACTGCACCCATTCTGCTTGCCCACCTATAATGATAAGCTGCCTACTCTAAAGCACGTTAAGGTTTCATAATCTTCACTGAGTAGTACAAAGGCTGTCATCTGCAAGTGCTAATGAATACTGCTTTGTTTGGCATTCTGCTGTAGGTAAAATCATCAAAAAAGCAGTTTTCTTTAATGCATTCTTTCATTTGACTCAAGGTGGCTATACCAACAAAATATTTACATAAACTGCACAGAGTCTGGGTTCTTGTCAATTTTCAGTCATCAGGTTTACACACAAACTCTACCTCCAAACACGAACTTCAGGAGGAGACCAAGTGAATGTAATAGAAATTATGAGAAAGGCTTCGGTGTCTGCAGTGGTTTAAAATATGAGTTAATTTAACTTTGCACCGATCTGTAGAGCAATGTCCAATATAAAAATCCATGCCGGCAATACAAAGGGATAAGAACAAAAGCAGTGTATTTAAAACTGATTAAAAGTATTAAAAAATCCCTTGTGCTTAATACATGACATTATTTTTCGTAACACAGAATGAACATATTCTGGAAGAGTAACGTGAGAAGTTCCACAGGCTGTAACAAGTGCGCTTGCCTATTCTCACAAATTCTGACAAACGTTGCTTTTGTGTTGAAACTTATGACACTTATGCCCCCCTCAGTTTTTCTACAACAAATCCCAGCAAGGTGTGCTACAAATTTAACACGCTTAGTCACTCAGAGCAGCTTGGTTTTGGAAAGGTTACAAATAATAATGAGATATTCATAACAAATAACGTAAGAACTGAATTAAAAGGCACTTATGATCTCAAACAGGGCTTTTTGTTGTGTTTGCAGAAAGCGTTGGTTACTGATGTTAATTTCCATCAGTACGGTATTATTTAAGGAAAACAGTTATAAGAACACCTGAAAAAGTTGCTGTGAGGCTCACGGTTTGAACAGGAAGACCTGGTTCCTGTCCCAGGGGACGAGCACAGTCTGGCATTGCGCAGCACAATGAGGAACTAAGCAGCAGGGACTTAACGACAGGGAAGGAGGAGCACAGGCTGCAGTAAGGAGACGTCAGTGTTAATAATGGAGGAATACTACTTATGTCTAGAGCATTTTGTGTATTTCTTCAAGGAATCTTGGCAGCAAACCAGGAGAAATTTTAGTAAGAAGTGAAGAAAAATTTTTACAGGGAAATGAATGCAAATAGTCAATGCCTCAACTCCCCACCCCCCAAAAAAAGACAGAAAAAAAGAAAAAGAACTCTCAGAAGAAGTTGAAGAAGTTGTTGGAAGAAAACAGACAAATGAAGCAGCAGCAAATATCACTCACTGAACCAAAAAAAGACACAGATAAGATAAGAACCTTGGCAGATAAGAAAATAAAGAGAACACTATGCAGTCCTATGGAAAAAGAAAAAAAGTTAAGAAAGCCGCAAGCGAAGATTATAGGAACGATTCAAGACACCAGGAGAAAGACTCTGTAGCCTAACCTCCTGTGATTTTGTGTTCGGCTGGGGTCTCAGAACAACGAGTGTGAAAAAGGCTGCAAACATGCCACACTAAGGCGGAACAAGATTTTGGCTGAAAAAAAAAGGTGGATTTTAACCCAGTTACAATAATTGTTCATCCTGCGCCGATTTGAAATGTCACACATGGCTCAAAGTGCTCCAAGATTTCTCCTTAACATGGACTATGAAGGAAAAATGAGGCTAATCTGAAAATTTACTTTTGAGTCACCTGTTCTTCAGTAGTATACTTTTAAATGACCTGTTCTGCAGATACATATATACACCACTTCAACTGTGAACATATTGAGGGTCTTCCAGGAAGCAATTTAGAAAAATACTGAACGTTTTAAGGGAAAAAAATGTTTTGAACTCCTATCTCAGAAGAATTAAAAATGGCTTACATGTAGCAAGAAGATAGCTGGGAACTGTGAACTTTTGCATCAACAGGGAAAAAAAAAGACCAGAGTACTGGTATGCAGTGAACAGTGCTCTCGGCTGAAACAGTAGGACTCAATACATTTATGAAAGGATTGAGGATTTATTTATGGTGAGGATCACTGGAAATTCCTCTGCACTGAAACATGGGTGGTATGTTACACAATGCTTGTCATTGTTT
>JANHGO010000027.1:23213802-23272261 GCA_024606505.1 Aquila spilogaster
TGGTTTAGTGGGCATGGTTGATGGTTGGACTCAATGATCTTGAAGGTCTTTTCCAACCTAAATGATTCTATGATTCTGTAAGTTCCTGCCTTCCTGGGTTTCCAGTGTGTCAGACAATGTGGTTCTGATCCACAGCCTGTGAATTAAACTGGATTTTGTGTTGGACTCAGTACTGAATTCAACAAGAGCAGCACTCAGCCTGCATTAATAGCAGTTTTATTCTGTGGCACACTGAAATACAAGTGCAGGGAGCATAGCTGGATGACGTTTACATTTCTGCTGTTGACTGGTGCATTCCAAGTGACTTGCTCTGTCTGTCTCTCAATGGATCTATTTATTCAGGCCTGCATACAAAATGCAAAATTCTTGCCCATTTCTTGATAGCTTATAATTACATTAAAATGTCTTTCTCAAGAAATGATCCTAAAAAAAAAAGCGGGGGGGGGCATAGCATTAATTCACAGGTTTACAGAAGTGACTGGTTTTGTTCTTGAGTATGTGTAAAGAACCAGTTACTTCCCCTTCCTTAAAAACATCACTTCACTGCGAAGAAGAGTGCTTCCAAGTCTCAAGCTCAGAAGACTGGGTGGTTTTCCAAGGCAGACGTAAAGGCACAAAGGAAGATGCTCATACTCCAATCCCTACCCTACAACTCTCCCCATGGTCTCTTGGGCCTGCCTAGTTCCCCTAAACTCCTTTCATTCACCCCACCTCTTCCCTTCAACCTGTTCTGCTTCCCCCTTTGAGCAGAAAAATGTAGGTTTCTCTAGACTGATGGGAAACTTTTGAGCTGAGTCTGAAAAATGAAGATTATTTCAGACTATCCCCTACATCCTGCAGGGTCATGCATGAATAAAAATATCACGGTTTATAAAGTTACATGCTAACACAGGTTACAGTACTACCATTAGCACCCATATAGATAGTATTACATGTGTTCATTTGGCACGCACACTCTCTCTCTCTTTTGCCTTTATATGGTACCATTCCTCATCTCCAAAATTGCACAAGGTTTTCTTTGAAAGAAGTATCACAAAGAAAAGAACATCTAAGAAAAAGTTTCAGACTCTTAAAAGGAGATACCTTGCACAATGGCAGGAGGAAACAGTAAAAAACATGTATTTGGGAAGGAGTTTCAGCACTGTAAGAAGAATCATTTCTATCCCTGAATACAGTGTGAACATAGCATTACAGGCTTTATACTAAAAGAAAGTGGTACATAATACTGATTGCACTCAACAATGTTCCTAATCCAATGCATTCTTTCTGCAAAACCCACATAAAATAGGGAAATTACAATTTCAATGATCATGAACAATACAGCTGAAGATGTGCCTAGCTTTGAAAACGTAAATAAACAAAAAACTTGCCGCTGCATGGAAAGACTTTTTATACTGGTTTAAAATAACTAAGAGCTTTTCTCTCAGCGTGGCCAATGTTAAAACATGTTCAAATCTATGTACTAGTGATGGAAAGTAGACTTTAGACTTTATAGCCCTTGCTTTTACCAGGATACACCCTTCTTAACTCTCTAAGTTTTCATCTGCCTTATTTTGAAACTGAAGCACATTGCAGACCTACACAAGCATTTAAAGGGTTTATTACTCATTATGGCTATAAGCAAGAGTAGCCCGAAGCATGCGGAAATAAATTCCCTTCTTTTTGCTCTTTTTTCCTGTTTTGAGACTCATGTTATAGGCTTTGATCTCCTTCCCCATTCTCTTTCTCCTTTGTTAGTAAAGTAAATAGTTGACTTTCTTTTTTCTTCTTTTGCAGTTTCATCACTTTAGTGCATTACACCATTTGGCACAGGAGACATGAGGAACCACATCAAATAAAAGCAAGTGACCACAAAAGCTGCCTTACCAACCATGATCCCAGATTTGCTGTCAGTTTACCATTTTTCAGACTTGCTTGACCATAACCAAATCTTCTTATCACACGAACAATGTGGTGCTTGGCAGAAGCCTTGGGATAGTGCTTCAATCAGCAATACAGAGTTTAACAGTAAAATAACAGAACATTACTCTTGTTACTGAAAAATTGGTCAGTCTAGATTTGCGACTGTTTTCTCCCCTTTCTAGTAATACTCCATTTAAAGCAAATTAATTAATAGATTGCTTGTCCACTCAAATCTACTATAAGGTAAAGTTTGGCCACAAAAAAAGTTTCCATTCTATTTTTGAAGAAACAATTTTTACTTATAATTATTTCTGGTTCAACATCGGTAAAACACAAATGTATGTTTTCAGCTAACATATAATCTGAGGTATCTACATTGTTGAGTATACAGAAAAAAAATACAATCACAAATAGACCTGGAGAGAAAACTACGCCAAATCCACTTATTTGGAGAAAGAATCCCAGTCAAACTCAGACTAAAAATCTGGCCATTAGAGCTGAAAGGATAATACCATCTTTTTTCCTTGACCTACCAGAGGTTCAGGGTAAATACCTCTGAGCTCCTTCTGACTAGTGACTGGAAAAAAAGTATGAAATAATGACTGTAAAAAGCAAATACTAAAACCAAAATGTATTTTAGCTTCACGGACTGTGCAGAAAACTGCAGGTCAGACTTGCTGAGCTTTAGTTGCAGCTCTTATGCTGACTTCATATGTTCTAGCAAGTTATTGCAACCAGTCTGCTTCTCTGCTTGCCCACCTAAAATGTCCAGATGCTTATACTGAAGTACACTTAATAACATTCATAGAATAGTATAAAAGCTGTTTGGGTTATTCCACCTTCTGTATTCTGCTGAAGGTAAATTTGTGGAAAAAAAAAAAAAAAAAAAAAAGCAGTTTTCTATAACGTATTTCCCATTTTAGACAAAGTGGCTATACCAAAGAAAGATTTACATTAACTGTACAGATTCTGGGTTCTAGCAGACTTTAACCTAACAAACCATAGGCACATGTAACCTAACTTACACATAAACCATAGCTTGGGTGATCCAACATTGAAAGATTTATGGGGAGAGGAGCTCTGGCCCCAGGATTCTACTCCTCCTCGAGGAAAAAACCCAAGAAGCATGAGATAAATAGACAGCTAACCCTATAGTTAAATTAGAGTATGTTTCTTCTCTTCCCTTCCCTGGCCAGACTCAGAGCTGGAAGGAGAAAAAACAGATACTCTTGCAGTATAAAGCTTTTCTTACTGCTACTTGATAGTATAAAAATCTGAAAATGCTAGTATTTCCTCTGTAGGAAGGAAATGAGAATATGAGAATCCATATCAAATGATGCATAAAGGGGACTGAGAGGTTTCCACTGATGTGTTGAATGAGTGAAAACCTGGGCTGCCAGCGATGGAAAAGGGAGCTCTCCACCGTCCTCAGACACGGCATTCTCTGAAGAAAAAAAACATGCAAGGATAACATTTATTACCCAGCTGATCAGACACTTCATGTTACACAATGGTAGCACGCGGTATACAAGCACTCTGCCTACAACAGTCATCACACATTGCTTTCTTCTCTGGGTAAGGGGACCTGCTTCTAAGAATAGATCCATAGCTTACAACAGACAGCCTGGGCAGGCAGGCAGCCCAGCAGAATCGATTGCCCTCTGGGACCTCCATCATACCTCAAGGTACAAACTTCAGGAAAAGTCCAAGCAAGTGCAACAGAACTTATCAGCAAGGCTTCAATGTATGCAGTGGTTTAAAATACAGGTTAACTTAACTGGTGTCAACAATATCACTCTATAAAACACACCACACAATACAGAAATTTTGGTCACTTATTCATTCTGACAACATAAAACCAAAGTGAAAAGTATAAAAGCAACATATTCCAAACTGATTCAAAGTATTACAAACCCCCTTATGCTTAAAATATAGAATTATTTTTCATAATACAGTACAAACAGGTTCAAAAAGTTCCACAGGCTATAAAGCGAGTGTAATTCTCTCTTATAAGGCTCAAAAATTCTGACAAATGTTGCTTTTGTGTTGCAACTTACCACATTTATGCCCCCCCTCAGTTTTTCCGCAAAAAACCCTATAGCAAGGTGTATTACAAAGGTAACATGCTCAGTCATTTAGGGCAAATAATAATGAGAATCCATATCAAATTATGTAAGAACTGAATTTAGGGACACTTTTTATGATCTCAAAAAAGTAGTTTTGTCGTCCGCCCCCCCCCAATATATTAGTTATTAATATTAATTCTCCATCAGGACAGTATTATTTAAGGAAAACAGTTGTAAGAAAACCTGAACAAATTGCTAGATGCCTCACGGTTTAAACAGGAGGGGATGGTTCCTGTCTCAAAGAACTTTCGCAGTCCAGTATTTCACACTACACAGCACAGTGAGAAACTGAAAAGCAGGGACTGAATGACAGGGGAGGAAGAGCACGGGTTGCAGCAAGGAGACTTAAGACTTCAACACTTACAATGGAGAAATATTTATTTCCAAAGCATTTTGCGTATTTCTTAAAGGAATCTTGGCAGCAAATTAACAGAAATCTGAGTGACAAGTGAAAAAAAGTCAGAGAGTTTCACAGAGAATTAAATGCAATGAGGAAATACAGCTAAAAAAGCTGCAAACGACCAGAAAAAGTTGTAGGAAAGAAAAGCAGACAAATGGAGCAGCAGCAAACATTACTGAACAAAAAAGGTACAGATAAGATAAGCAACCTGGGCAGATAAAAAAAGAAAGAGAACACTGTGCAGTACTATTTTGTTTTTACTTCCAAAGAAGTTAAAAAAGCAGTAAGTGAAGATTAAAGAAATCATTTAAGATGCCAGGAGAAAGACCATGTAGCCTAACCTACTGTGATTGTCTTGTGTATGGATCTCAGGAAGAAGAGGCTGGAGACTTGTCACAACTAAGGCAGAACAAGATTTTGGCTGAAGAAAGAGTGAACTGTAAACTAACTGCAACACTTTTTCACCCTGCACTGACTTGAGATGCCAACACAAAACTGGGAACTTGTTTAAAATGATGCACTATCCCCATTTCTCCTTCACATGGACTGTGAAGGAGGAAAAGTTGAGTCTGTTACCTGAAAATTTACTTTTCAAACTCCTGTTCTTCAGAAACATACTTTTAATGGCATTACCTGTTTTGCAGATATATTTATAACCACCTTAACTGTGAATATACTGAAGGTCGTCTAAGTAGCAGGTAAAATAGTACTGGGCATTGGCTCTTCTGCTTCAAGGGAAAAATGTATTGACTTGAAGTGTTGTCTCAAAGGAACTAAAAATGGCTTACACATAGCATGAAGGCAGGAGCTGGGAATTGTACACTTTTGCATAAACAAGTAAAAGAAGACTAGAGCGCTGGTACGCTGTGGATGGTATTCTCCTCTGAAACAGCAGGACTCAATAAATTAATGAAAGAATTGAGGATTTATTTATGGTGAGGATCACTGGAAATTCCTCTGCACTGAAGCCTGGGTGGTATGTTACACAGTGCTGATCTGCTCTTTTGTAATCCACTTTGGTTTAGTGATGGAGATCTCCCAAACAATCCCATTGAACAGAGTATTTATTGCAAATCCATGTGAATCTTCTCTTATTACATAAATGAATAACTGTTCTAAGATGGTATCAGTTATATTTACAAATATATGCCCTATGTACCTGTAATTTCTTATCAATCTTCTGGCATGCATTCAATAACATCCAGCTTATTATATTATGACTGTTCACACAGCAGGTAATTTTCTAGTACTTGTACTAAGCCCAGCTAACCAGCAGTGTCTTTATCATGAAGCAGAAAAATGAGTCTCAAAAAGCTGCATGACTCCATTGCCTTCCTTGCTTACTATTTTCACCTTTTTCTGAAGAACAGTCATTTCCTATAACTTGCAGCCTTTTACGTTTTATGATTGCACTTCCTTATATTGATCCTTATTTTATTTATGTTCCCTAATCTACTAGTCAAATTACAGTAATTATCTCTTACTGTTAACCTTTTCCTGATATTGCTTAGCTCCTCGCAGTTCCAGGGACTTAGTCATTTTGCAAGCACGCTACTTTTTGTCTCTGTGCTAAAATAGTGCTGTGTTGCAGACTTCTCCCACATAATCAAATTTTTTCAGTTCTCCTTAGGCCAGACAGTAATCCTCATTTGTGGATCTCTTCTATCTGGAGAAACATTTCCTGTAAGAAACATCCTGTCCCCTGCATCATCACCATCACATTTGATTAGCTTACATGAAGAATGAGAAATGCAAAGTAGTGAAAGGATAAGAAATCTTGCAGAAAAATTTCAGAAATTAAGTAAGAGCAACATGCTGGAAAACTTCTGGATATGAAGTTGAGCATTTGGTCATTGATAAGAATGCCCGAGGGAGGAAGAAAGTTAGAGGAGAAAAATGTTTTTCTTTCATGTATCTGGCTTCTCACACCGACTTCCACGTGCATGCAGCATGATTAAGTGGCATTCTTGCTCAGATCTTGAAATTGTCTTTATCTTATGTTCACAAACAATATGGAATGCTACAAGTCTGGTCTGGTGCTCCTGCTAAATGCTCCAAGAGGCCCAGTGAGCTCAGGTTTTATGTAAGCCAAATACATTCACATGTGGACGCAAGGCAAGAGAACGTAAGTTTTTCATGTAAAAACAGCCACACTGTGGCTTGACAAGCTAATAAGAACCATGTTAAACCCTTACTCATTTTGTTAAATGAGTATCATCTTGTTAGATGATACAAATCTGCTTGGATGGTTTTTACAGCCCCTTTCAGAATCTTTACCACAGGCATTTGGGTAAGTGTGTTTTGTTCCTATGAACATAAATAATTCAATATTCATCCTAATATATTCTCTTCAAAACAAAGGAAAGCAGAGCTATGCATCACATTGTAGAAATGCAGCCTTTGGTAGGTGGAAAGACTGGGAATAATTCTCATAAGAAAACACTGGCACTTTGAAACGCTGGTTTACATCAGAGGTAACAAAGGTTCCTTCTGTAACAAGGTAGACACAGGCCTACTTTTAAAACAAAAAAGGAAAGGCAGAAAATAAAACCACAGGTCTTCATTATGTTAAAATCAAAGCAGGGACCCCATACATGCAGAAGAAACTGGAAATTTTGTAATTTGTAACTTACAGCAGCGCTTTGTTGGGTCAAAAGGTGAATACAGGCGTTCCCAGGATTTATTTTCACTGATGCCTGGATTTTGTTCATGGAACAGTTTCATTACAGCACGTGCTGCAAGACAAAGACTGGAGCAAAAACCATTTTCACAAAGATTACCCTCTTCCCAGAAGAGATTATGAATGCATATTATAGTGCACACACAGACATCAGTCAGGCCTGAGTCAAATGTACACACCTGCATCCCTAAATCTCCTTTAATGCAGGCCCTCCTTCCCTTAGAAACTGCAAATACTTACACGGTCACTGAAAGACAAGAACTCCAACTTTAGGTAGTACACTTGATCACCTTTTAAGGGTTTCATTAATATTACTTAATGTTTAAGGGCTTGAGTGCATTTGCAAGTTAAGTGCTTAGATAATGGAGTGGCCTAAATGGTATCTGCAAGCAGATATATTTACAAATAAATATCGGATGCTTTGATAAACTAGCCTTTTTAGGTAAAGAATGAGATTTTCAGAAAGCTTGTCAGCTTTTAAATCATTTACGTTCTGTCTTATTAAAAGACTGAAGATATTAGGATTCTACATCTAGAATAGCTTCCTAAATTAAGTCTTTTCTTTTTGGAAATTATATTAAGGCTCTTGAATCCTACAGATATGTTAAAAAAAAAAAGTGACACTGCCTCAAGCACTAATCAGAGAAGTTTTAAATAAGAATAATGAAGGAATGGATTAAAATGCGAAACAGCATCAACCTTGCTTTCCTGCTCCATCCTCTTAAAATGTTTGAACACCATTTCTCTCTTTGTTTTCTTTCCCAGCTAGTTCTTCCCTCTATCCCTTAGCACTAACTAATTTGTGTATCTGGTACTAAACGTATCAGCTATGCCAGTGTAAAACCAATACTGCTACAAATACACTCTAAAAGGATAACTAAAAAAGGTAAAATAAGTAATTGAATGAGGCACATTCCATGAACTAAAATTAAAATTCACAAGAGATGAGAACTTCTTCAAAGAAACCTTTCTGTCAATGGCAGCTTATTTCCAAGTCAAAGATCTACCACTGGTCAATAGAGACTTTTTTTACCAAGATAAACTGTGTAACGAATCCCATTATATTAACACTTTGTTTGCTCCAACTTCCTGACACCTAACTGTTAATTTATTAGTTATATTGAGACTTCTATATTGTAGACTGATAATCACTCAATCTGATGAAGACTACAATGTCTTGCCAGTATTTCTGTATGTTCTTTTATTAAGTTTTTCCATAAAGGAACACAGTTTTCTCCCCTGTTTCTTTAAAAAACCCCAAAACTTCTGTATTGTATGCAATGATCTCCTAAAAGTATCAGTTTTTTTATTGACTTGACATTTAAGTGAACTCTAACAGAACTCTTCCTTCACTCAAATAACTTCAGCAATCTAGCAAGTTTTCACCCATTATACAATATATGGGACAAAATTTTTTACTTATTAAATCATAAGTGGAGTGGCTGCTAACACTGTCCTCTGTGTGCCCATGATTAGGAAGCTGTTGCAGTTATCTTGTATGGCTAAATAACAGAATGTGGTTATCAACGAGTTACAGAAAAAGAATTTATGCCCAAGGTGAAAATATTCTAATTTTTTGGCTGAGAATGTTTATATTGTAATTGCCTGTGGCTGTTTCTACCAGCAATAAATATTAGCATGGTGTTGGAATCTTCTGTGTTATCTGTGTATATGTCTGTACTTTTATTTCTTTGTAGTTCTTTAAAGTTTGATTTCTAAAGTCCTTAAGAAAGAGGCTATGCTACCAAACAGTTTGATTTCCATCATCACCTCCATCCCTGTCACTGAATGACACGACTGGCAACCTGTAGCTTGCATGATGAACTTTTTCAAAGTTGTGTTAATGCCATTTGATAAATCACTGTAACTACAAAACAAGCTACAGTAATATATCTAAACTGTACAAACTAAAATTGATTGTTTCTTCTTCAAGATTTCTTCTTCACATGTGCATGCTTTAAGTTTATGATCTTCCACTTTAATGTCAAGTCATTAGACTGCACTGGAAGCCACAAAATCTGTGGTTTAATCCCATACTTTCAGAAGGCTATACCTCTTCATGATACAACTCATAATTAATGTTTGCTATTTCCTTGGGATAATCCAGTGCAAATTTGACATTCTTCTTTAAGCCAGAAAAGAGACATGGACAACACATAATACAATTTCTGTATAGTGCAGAGACTGCTTCAAATCCTTTCACATACAATCTGTGATACAACTTATGTCAGGGAATGAATACTATTATATGCTACTAAAAGCAAAGTAGAACTCATGACTACTTCAGAAGCTGAGTAAGACCAGAATTTCTCAAGGAGGTCCTCAGCGTAAGTTTACTATTGAGTCATTTCAGTTTATCCAAAATTCTTCCTTCCATCAACTAATAACATCACAGTGTCAACAAAATCCCTTGGATATTTGCTGCTAAGGCAGGTTACCCATTTTCTCACTTTACAAAATTTAAAGATGACATTGCACACTGTCTACACGATCTATCTATAATTGCAGAAGCACATGATTGCGGACCTAGACAACTTTGCATGCATTTTTATTTTGAAGATTTGTTGCTCACAGAAGTTATTTTTGAATTGACTAAAGAATGTAAAAAATGAAACCTTCAGTATTATTTAAATCTATAAATAGTATTTTAGAATTCTAGTTTACCTGCTAAGCCCGGAGCAGGAATAGCTGATTTGGGGCTTCTACATGCTTAGGTTATTATTTTATTGTGGAGACTGAAGTTCTCAGAAATCATACGCTCTTTGCTTTTTCTTCTGTTTCCTGTCTTCAGCATACAGGCCATCATTGGATGTTTTTAAGTGAATTATAATGAATGTGTTAGCTTATGAAGATTTTAGGTCTGCTGCAAAGTTGGAGTAAAAAAGAAAATAACAAACTGACCCTACAAGAACAAAAAAAATACAGTTCTGAATTTAAATCTAAACCTTTCTGTATATAGCCTCTGTTCATTGGGCTTCCTTCTTCCAAATGCCTGGAGGCCTTGCCTTTAATAACTACTACTATAGTTAGTGTTTCTTCGGCTACTGGTCAATTTTAGTTTTCCTTAAAAATTGCAGGGGTTACACTGACACCAGAGAAATCTTACTCATCTCCCTCTTCCAGATTTTCCATCTTTCACTAAGAGGTCAGGGTGACGATGCAGTTCCAGGATAGTATACATACCCAATTTCACTTCAGATTACGAATCAGCCAGAAGGTTTAAAAAAAAGCAGCTGTTTTGCAATGCAAATGAGGGAATGATATATTTGATCCTCTTTTACTTAGGTAAATTCTTATCCACCTTGGTTTAAAATAGAAATGTGCTTAGAACCATAGGATTTAGATCTACTGTACCTAATAATATTGTTTTCATGCTGAAAAAGTAAGCAATAGTGAGATGCTATCTTAAAAAAAAAAAAAAAAAAAAAATCTAATTCTGACTTCAGGAAGGACAGCAAATCCAAGAATTGCTCTTCGTTTATCCTTCTTCTTTAAATACACCAGTTCAAACTTGGCTTTTGTATATACTGGATACAATGCACTATATAAAGATTTTTGTTATTGTAACCTTGAACACGTAAATCCTTATCTGAATGTCTATTGGAATTTGGCGATAAAATGAGATACTGCCTTTACCCATATAACCACCTGCATCTGTATGAACCTCATACACATGTACATATACAAAATGTGTAACAGTAAGTCAAATAACACTTTTTTTTTTTTCTTTTTCCAAAAATCCCCAAAGAATCACAATTTCAAAGTTTAGTTCCCACATCAATAGTAATTTGGTCCTCTTTGGCACATGTGCCATAACACCACAATGTTACCAATGTTAATGCCATACCAATATGATGACCTGCTAAAGGTTGATGAATTATTTCTTTATATCGCATGAGTTTTATGTGTGAAAACATCAGCTATAACATTCCAAGGATGTAATCTCTGGATTTTGTTTATTCCTGAATACCTGCCATTCAATGTTTACCTATCTGTATTTGCTTATATCAGGACTATTCACAGCATAAATAACAAAGAAGTTCATGGGTAGCACAGTAACAAAGTTTGGTTTCCAATGGACTTCTACACTGCATCGGATTGACATTTTAACTGAGTTGTGTTAAAGCCACAGCACAGCATGAGCTCACTCCTTATTAAAGATCAGAGAAACCACACAGGAAAGATGTCCTAAATGCTTTTGCCAAAGGAAAAGCTTCAAACGGTGTTCATGCCTTGTAAGACATCAGAGAATACATTCAGGATACAAATCTTGACTGAAGAGAGGGTTTTTTTTTCTGATGTTTAATAAGGCATGAATTCTGGCTGAAGCAGTTCCTAGGATTAGAATATTCATAATTTATTTCTCCCCTATTGACCCTCTGTTCACAGAATACAGTTACGCAGGGGCTTCAGCCTTTCACTCAGGTGGCAGTAACAGAACCTGCCTCTTCTAAGTGGTTATATTCCTGAAACCATAGAAACTTTCTATTTTCAAGACTTCTACCCTCCTGCCAAATTTTTTAAAAATTGGCCAGCAGGCTCAAAAAAAGGTTTTTAGGGCAGAAATGACAGATACCTGTATGCACAGACAATGTGATCATACTATTTTATAGGAAAGAAAAAAAATTTTCTTAAGAAGCCAGATTAAAAAATAACCATGGTTTCCCACCACACAAAGTATCTAAGGAGGAATTACGATTCCACTGAAGTCCTTGGCAGAGCTTACTGGCAGGAACGGAGCCAAGACCTCACCCTCAGCCTATGCAGAAAACGACAGCAATGCCAAAAAAAATGCCCCCCAAAACCAACCCCATTAACATGAAAGCTTATATAAAAAAGTGAAAACCAACTGATTAAATTCACATTGCACATGCAATTCAGAGAGATGAACAGTTTTTCTTCAGATGCTTCCTGAATAAGAACAAGCATAGGAAATTTCATCCCATTAGGTAAATCATTTGTCAAAACCACTGTTGTGAGAGCTTCTACAAATGCCTTCTTAACCACAACCCTAGGACTGCTAATATAATACTAGCAATCTACTTTCTTTACCATTAGGGCACACAGGTGCATACTCAAAAGAATAAGTTCATACGAAGTTCTGTAAACCTGAGGTGCTGGAGGAGGGTATAACTGGACACCGTCACAGAAAAAAATATCGATGCCTCCGAGGGAGGAATATCTGAATCGGTAAGAGAAATATGCTTAGTCCTAAGGAAGCTTCAAAACAGTACTCATTTGAAGAAGTTATCTCATATGGAAAACCTCAGTCCACAACTGAAAAATTTCTAAACAAAAGAAAAGAAAAATATTTGTAATAGAAACCATGGAGGCAATTTCCAACTGCAGCAAATTTCAAAGGTTCTTAGCTCTCCCAGCTTCCAGCTTTACTGGAAAGCAGGACTTGCTTAATACCACTGAAAATATCTGACAAACTCCTTTTAGTCTAAGTTTAGAGATATGACCTTTTTTCCCCCCAAAGCTGCAGAGCAGGAATCTATTAGTCTTCATAGTTCAGTTTTGGACATGTTATGTATTTATGAATCTCTTCTTGGGCAGTACCCAGACTGTAAAATTTAAAAGTGTCCACCAGCCAGTTTTAGCTTTTTTTTTTTTTTTTTGAGCTGGGAGCTTGTAGTAGAGAAAAAGCTCTGGGGATTTCTGGTAGTTTCACAGTAAGTTTACTAATCTTGCTCAGTGGGTGGGAAAAGAAGGTGAGTGAATCATCACAGGGAAAAGAATGGTCAAAACACCAGAAGGTGATTAAAACTTGCCTATGTTCACTGGGTACAGCAGAAAATACGGAAGTTTTACCACCATTTCTTAAGTTTGCACTCTGCCCATCTCTTCCAGTTTGAATTTAAAAATATAAACACAAAATGCATGTCAGGGAAGGTCCTGGTTTTCCAGAAACCAGTTCTCCTCATGTATTATCCAACCCCAATGCTATCTAAAAAACATTGTACAAAGAGCTACTGGTACATGTCCTTGCTGTTTTTGTTTCTTCCACCACTTGACTTTTCAGAAAACACTGAGCAGATTTTTCTGTTCTTATACACTACAAAGAAAAGGAAGAAAACCCAGGAACCTGCTCTCAGAGGGTTCTGTCTAGCAAGATTTTCTAGTAAAAGCTACTCACTGTTTGATTTGCTACTGATTTCCTGTAAAACGACTGCCTGTTTTGCAAGGAGAGTTAGCTCTTGCAGAACAAAACCCCTCCAGCACAAAGCAGAAATGCTGCTGTTCACATGTATTTGAACTGTTAGAACAACTCTCTGGACATTAAACTGTTTCCATTTTGATGAGTGCACAGGATACTCCTGAATGTAGTTCTACTACTCACTGGGTTTTTTTAACTTCCCTTTAGTTTCTCATAAGGATGTGCAAAGACTGGTCATCCCGTGTTGGAGTCAATGCAGGTCATCTCCAGCACTGTGCTCTCTGTTGCACTGATGATGGGCACCACAAGGGAAAACTCACTGGAAATTCAACATTAACAAACAGTATCCTAACAGCCACCTGTGTCCAGAGAATCACCACCAGTGTTTTTAAGCACAGCAATGATAAGGTTTTCCACTCAGAGAAAACCAAGTTAAAGGAGGTGGCCATGGAAATGACAAATACATGATGAAAGCTGGGTTTTGTTCCTGCGAGGGCTTCCCTAAGTTTTAGGCAAATGGGTAAAGTCCTCATTTCAGAACCTCCCTCCCAGCACGTATGCGTGCATATGCACTATGTAAAAGCTATACTGATTCCTTCCCAGCTAGGGGTAGTCCTGTCTCACACACCTGCTGCAGCTCTTTGAAAGAGTTGTGAAGAACCATGAGTAAATAATTAGCTCTAACAGTGGAGTTAAGTCAGCTGGGGGTTTCAGTAGTGACTTGCGTTGTTCAAAATGTTCATAAATGACCTGGCAAACAGGTGAGCTGTCAGGTGGCAGTCCAGTGACGGTGTTATTGAGGGTAGTCAAGACAAGTTCCAACCATGAAGAGTAATAAATGGGCTTTGATGCAGAAGAACTGGATGACAGCAAGAAATAGGATATTTAACACAGACAAATATGAAATTATGAATGTGCAAAAAACAATCCTAAGTGAATACATAAAATGATGGACACCAAGCTGAACATTCAGCTGATCTCAGGGTTATGACTGACTGTTCAGTTAAAATGTCAGCTCAGCACCAAATTAAAAGCCAAAACAAAAAGAAGTATCGGATTATGAGGAAAGAAGTAGAAAGCTGTCTGCAGGACGACTCAGTCTGGAAGGCAGAAAACGAGGGCAGGAGTATGACTGAGAACCATAGCATAATGAGTAATGTGGAAGATGTGAATAAGCATTGATTAATTGCCATCTCTTCCAATACAAGTGTAGCAGTCAGCATTACACCAAGCTAACAGAAGCTAGGTTCAAAGCCAAAAGGAGGTAGATCTCCATGCAAGATGTAATGGAGCTGTGAAACTCCTTGTTGCAGTATGTTCAAAGGGTAGGCTGGACAAGTCCATGGAAGAGAAATTCATTCAGGATTACTGAATATACATGAATCAAAGTCCCTGAGCCACCAATGGCTTAGGGCTGGAGAACTACTAGGGCAATATATTGTAAGTACTAGCCCTGTTTCTATAAACTTTGCTATCACTTTGCACACACATGTGATCTTCTAGTTGGGCAACATATTTAGGTGCTACTGCAAGGTAGTTTACAGTGATAAATTTTAATCATGAACACA
The DNA here is from genome assembly GCA_024606505.1 of Aquila spilogaster. Taxonomy (NCBI): domain Eukaryota; kingdom Metazoa; phylum Chordata; class Aves; order Accipitriformes; family Accipitridae; genus Aquila; species Aquila spilogaster. The sequence goes on from JANHGO010000027.1 coordinate 23,228,639, forward strand.
TATCTCTATTAACATGATAAAAATTAAAAGGATTGTCACAGTATTATGTGATTAAAATAGATACTAATTGTTTAAATGACAGGGTTTGCTTAAAAATGCAATGAAAGTAGTTCTAAGTGTAACCTGAACTAATGGGGGGAAAAAAGGCAGAACTTTAGAACGGTTTTATTTTCTCCCCCCCGCAAGAAGGTTTTAAAGTAGCTTATTTTATGATCAGCAAAATGAAAGGTGGTATACTTTCAAAGAGCTTTAGATTTGATAAAAAGAATGAAACACTGAAATAAAGGTCCTGCTTTGCATACCTCAATAGCTCTGCAACAATGACCTGACTTGTCCGACATGAACTCGGGCTGGGTGGAACATCTGGAAAAGCACCCCATCTGAAGGTGTAGGACCCTGCCCTCTTCTGCAAGTACAAGTGATATGCCAGGGATCATTATGATGTTTTTAAAAATGCACAGCTCTGCAAAATGTACTGTGCTAGCTTCCCCACCCCAGCTTAACATACAATCCCTCTGACAATATCAACAGTTGCCTAACATTACATTTCACATACCACCACAATTTGGATGGCATGTGCTTGTTTGAAAGAGAATTTCAAACACAAACAGTTACTGAGATGAGGTTTAAGAGAATAGTGAAGGAAGTAAACTGAGAATCAAGGTTACAAAATGGCTCTATTCATTCCTCTGTGGGGATGAAACAGTATGAACAAAACAACCAAACCCCAAACACTATTTACTTTGGGAAATGGAGTATGTCAAACTTCTCAGAGTAGGTGGAGTCAACTAAGGACACAGTTGGCCTAAAGACACCACCACCAAATTCCCATGCACAGTGATATCACTGTATGCAGGTACAGCTGGCTGCAAGATCCCAGGAGAGGAAGGCAAGCAAATCACATGCCCCAAACACAGTAGTGGTTTAGGCATGCACTTATGCACTAGTGAAGATCCACTTACAGGCAATGCTGGAGTTGTGATTAAAGGTCTTATAGCAATCACAAACATTGCTGCTAAGGCCTCTTACATGAACAAATTTTGTAATTAGCCAATGCTACTGCCTGATTCTATTTCTGTGCTCTTTGTTTTCAAGGCACTGCAGTATATAGTAGAAATGTGGATGATGAGATACAGCTAGCTCTGTTTAACCTTTTTTGGGAGGTGGGGGGAAAGGGAGGGAAGACAACTACAAACATTTTACTTGATGCAATGTTCTCCTTTGTTTGCTCTTTGGGAGAGTTATAATACAAACTTAAGTTGATGCACAAGGTATTTTTATTAATGGGAACTTGAAGTAAAAATATTAGCAAGTACAACTAGATAGAATAATTTATTTGAAGTTCTGCAAATTGGCACAACTCAATATTGAAATCCGCAGTCCATGAAACAGTTTTCCATAGGGCAGCAACAACAAAAGCATCTCTATTATGAGCCCTCCAAACTCAGGATAAAAGCCCACAGGAATCCGCTCTAAGCATGGGAGATAAATTCAGTAGCTAAGGTCAAAGTCAGTCTTTGGCTATTTCACTGACAATTCAAACAAGATTTGTCAGAATTATAGCATGAAACAGACTATCAGACAGAAGATCTGTCTATGAGAGATCAAAAGACAACCAACTCACTTCCCAATTGCCAATCAGTTTCTTTGCTACATTAAAATCAGATAAAAATCGATCATTAACAGATTTCCCAGCCTTCCCTTTCTTTCTTACTTGCTGCCATCCCTGAACACTGTAAAAGGTCAAGGAACTGATGCTATCTTGTAAGACACAGCAAAAGCCCCAGCAGTAAGTTATCAGAAATTTCCTACTGTGGAAGAATATAGGTTATATATTTAAGCACAAACAACTTCAGAAAAAAAGAATACCAAAGAAAAAAAAAATTTAAAAAAGCACTTTAAGTTTACAATAAAGAAAACACCTGAAGGTTGATATTATTCTAGAATTGTGTAAGTCAGAGGCAAGGAGGTTCACCATCCGAGACACTTTAAATTTGCACTTACCATGAAATCCCATGCTGAAAGGTTCAAGGAACAAAAGCACAAGTGGTCAAGAAGAATGGAACTATCTCATTCTTTTATGAGAGGCAAGTTTCCTGAAAAATTGTGTTGCCTGTTTGCAGCACCTGAGCTACACAACCAAAGACACACTTCTCAAACATAAAAGAAATATAAATGATTTGCGTCTCTGTTCTGACTGACCTGACAGAGTAGCTTTTTGTTAGAAATTAGTGATTACAATAGTATTACTGAAGAGACTGGAGGTCATGGTTCCATACAGCACAAACTTTTCAAGTACTGCATACTATTATCTAGATTATTCCTTGTAACTAACTCATCACTTCCTCTTTTCCAATTCTGCCAAACCAGTGACATGCAACTGTTACCAATTGATTTAGTGTATCAATACGTTTCTAATATGATTGGTATCCTAAATATTTTCAGAGCATGGAAGACAAAATTGGTTTTGGGAATGTCTATTTTTCATCTTTCAACTTGACAATACATGAAAAATAGCATCTGAGATGCATGATTTATTGCCTAGTTAGTGACTTCAAATTCCATGTATTAGTTGTGGAAAAAAAGACACCTAGGTATTTACATGTCAAACTTACACTCCTACAGTTTGTGTAACACCTGCTCCAAATTCCTTTCTCTTTGGACATCTACTTTGGAAAGTGACCTGTCTAAAGCCATGGTCAGTACTTGGAAAAGCTATCTATCCTTCAAGGAACCATGTATTTATTCAGTGTCCAATTAGTGTCAACCTGAAGAACATTTATGCAAACTTGGTCAGGACTAAAAATAACTAATTGTAGCTCATCTAGCCAAATGCTGGGAAAGGTTGGAATTTATGTCCAATACATGGTCTGATTTTTCTAACTTTGCAAGAAGAAATAAAAATGCAGTACATGTAAAAGCAAAGGAAGTCTGGAGAACAGCTGACTACAAACTATTATTTATCAAGTCCAAAACTCAGGGTAGATGTTTCAAGATCTCAAAGATACAAAAATTCTTTTAATTTAAAATTTCATATTTTGCCTTCAAAATCCAGCACTCTACCAGCTGTCTACCAGGGAATACACAGAATTGCTCAATTCTATTGAACTATCTTCAGGATCAGGCATTTTCATCTTTCCTTCAATGTAAATCTACGTTAAAGGGGAGATGAAACACAGACAACTCCAAAGGAAGGCGGAGAGGGAGAATAAAAGAGCAAAAGCTCCTAGTTGGAAAAAAAGAGCTATATCTAAAAAACGTATTTCTATTAGTTAAAAGAACAAGGAAGAGACTTCTGGGCAAGGCCTGGCAAGACAAGAGGAGTATGCTACTTGAACAAACTGATAGAGAAGACAGAGATTCAGGAATGGCCCCAGAGTAGCGGCTTTGAGAATCTGGGGAGTGAAAGGGTAAAAAGGAAGGAGGGGAAGGAGGGAAGGGAAAGGTTGCTGGAGACACTGGAGAAATTAGGGAAGCACTTGAATATTAAAAATACACTCATATGATATAGTTCATGGTTTAATTTCTAACTTTTTTAGTTTTGTAAACCCCTCCCCCAACCCCCTTTGTGTTACTTCGTATACTTTTTTCCCCTCTTTCATATGGTACTAAGAGCTACCCAAATGAAACAAGTAATTCTCCTCCAACAGTTAATTCAAATAAGTACTATACTTTAAGAAATCTTCTGAACACTTTCAACATAAAACAGAGTTTAAAACAGCCACAGCTGTGACATTTCAAAAATCAGTTTGGGGGACTGGTATCCTAATCAAGGTGAAAGTCTCTTCAGCAGGTATGATATCAAGACTGCCTAGACACTGGAGTAACTCCAAAGGGCGAACTTCATTTCCAAAAGATGTTTGTCTTTTTCCTTGCTAAGGATTTAGGTCTTACACTGCATGTACAAAATTATAAGATGAGCTTATAAAGGCCTACTGCAGCATTCTGAAGAGAACTAAAGTCAAATTCATGCCATGTCCTTGAACATCATCATCTTAATTTCAGAATTGCTCTTTCCCAAAAGCTCCCTATGAGCTCCTGTAACATAACTTTACCCTCCCAAGTGTTAGCTACTATTGTCATTCCAAAACAACTACAAAGGAACAGAAAAGTAAATTTAAGTTACAGATAGATTTTCCCTGGGCGTTCAATTTAATGGTACAACCCCAAATTAGATCCTACTACCCAAAATATGCTACTTGAGTTTTTGCAAGGATATGATAAAGGGACAATTTGAGGTCATTCTCCCTAGCAACACACAACAACAAACGTGACTTTCCCTGTGCAGCACTGATTTTATGATTAAATAAATTTATCAAAAAAACTTTTTTCTTTATTATAATATCCAACCGATAAGCAAACCAATTCTAATTCACAGCTCCATTCCAGGTGTGAACAAACACACGGATAGCAAAACTTATGCTTCCTCAATCTAATTGCTTCTTATTTCCAAGAAAAGGCAGTCTGGGAGACTGAAAATGCCACAAAAGCAAAAATGACACAGTGTTTAAAAAGAAATACCCCACAGTCAATATACTGGAAGCCATCTCTGAATCATCATTGCCCATCAGGTTTCCAGATATCCTTTCCAACCTCCTCTAGCAGAATTCCTATCTGCCAAGCCTGTCAATGGGAAACAGATTCTCCTTTTGTCCTTTAGGATTCAAGAGTTATTCACCTATCTATTTGCTGGTATAATAAAATCAAAATATGGGTTGAGAAACTTACCACAAGACCAACTTTAAAAGATTAGTAGGGAGGCTAGCAACAGTTTCTATGTTATTAATCCAATCAGACAGGTTTATGCCTGTCATCTTTGCCCAGATTTGAACTCCTGTTACCCAAGAGAATAGGAATTGGTCATGCAGGAAGAAATGCTTAACTGTACAGTATTATTTGCTTGTGGCTCAGCAAGCAGTTAACCACACATTGTGAAACTCTGCCAAGATGTCCTCCTACAACAAAGAAACTTTAAAAAAAAAATAATGAAGACAACACAAACACAATCAATAACTGGCAGATTTTGGATGGAACACTATTTACCTACTATTCGTTCTTAAAATAGAAACCAGTATTTTTACAGGTTTTTAGGACTGATTTAAATGAAAAGACCTTTTCCGCTTGCCTTAATGTACAATTATAATCAGCTTGCCAATTGCAGTATCTATTTATCTCTAAGTTACTGAGATATTCTGCCAGGGGTCAAGGCTCAAAAATACACTGAACTATTAGAAACATCTTTTTCATGGTGGAAAGAAATGTACTTCTGCACATCCTGAATTTTTTATTTCTTTTTCTTTAGAGCACACTGCTCAAATGACAACAGTGGAGATGCTAGAGGAACCTGTATCACATGTCAGTGCACCTAAATGTGTATAGCCTCAAGACAGCCTATATAGCTAAGGCAGGGCAGTGATTAAGGAGGATCACTATGTGGGAAGACATTTTAGGTACAAAATTTGACCATAACAGAAAGAGACCATATTTCTAAGCCTAGCAACATTTATGTGGTACACACTGAGATTATCAAAGGGAGTCTCTATTTGGTTCTAGTTTCCTAATCATGAAATCTTTCTGACACACACGGATACATTCACACATCCTGACAATATTTAGTACTAACTTATCCCAGAAGGGTACCAAGAAGATAAACACATTAAAGTTTGTGAAAAACTTACAGATATTCAGATTAAAAGACTGTAAAACATTTTATCAGTGGAATAGCACTAAGAAAATTGTGTATACTGTATTCCTTGCATCATTTCAAATCAAGCTTAGACAAAATGAGTGAAGATTTAACAAAAAAATCCCTGCTGGTATGACTGTAATTGAGACATTTGAGGGATGTCCTCTTGTCAAAAATAAGAAAAAGAAAATGTTTGTATGTTAAACATGAGCTACAGTTGCCAATTTGACCAGCTCAGAAATGCGAGTTCTCCTTTAGTCCCCAAAAGAACAATGAGAGGTTACTGCGGTAGAAGACTCTCCCACAAATCATCTTGGTTTCATTCTGTTGCTTAAGAAAATAATTTCATGGCACCAGGTATTAAAGGACTGTGCATGTGCAGTACAAACATAACCTGTCCAAGATAACTGAGGAATAATAAAAGAAAACATATATGTATAAAAATGACCCCCACCTGAAACCGTCTCCTTTAATAGGCCAGTTGCACAAAACACGCTGCTGCTACAAGGCCTCAGCACAGTATTCCTATAAATCCTGAACACCCCTACATCTTGACTTTAAAGGGAGTCAGCTGTAGGACCTTGTTATATGTTAATTAATAAAAAACAGGGAGTTGCCTTGGTGAAAAGTAAACAACATTCCAGTTGCACAGAGTCTGATGTAACATGGGTGGTTGCATATAGACTCTACCATTAAACTATTAAACAAAATATGCTGAACAGATTGGTACATGAACAAAAATAGAATGCTAGACTTTCATAGCATTAGTATAACAAACAAAACCAGGGTAAATCTATCCTTTTTCCTAGCATTTTAAGTGTGCTCGGTTGTACATAGAAAGTACTCAGCAATGCCAGTTGCACTGCCAAGATCATTCATTGCTAGTGACTAGTGGTTCTATTTGAGGGTTGGCTGGTTTATTTTTTTTTGATTTTGCTGTAGTATATGAAATTTAAGAAAGGAAAATACAAATTATTATTTGTGTATTGGAAAGAGACTAGAAGCCTTCAGCATACAGAGTTAAAAAGACAATGTTAAAGAGATTTCCCTGTATTATGTGCCTTGATGTGGCAAGGCATACCACCACCCATTATATTGACCCAAATTCTTTGATTTTTGGCCCCATACTGCCCTATGCTGCTCTAAATTATGTCACATACCAGCTAGTCCCAAAGGACCATGCATTGGTGATAACTGCCAGAATGCGGCAAACTCATGCCCTCGTTCCTCACGCCATCCCTTTACTGTGTCAGCAGTGAGATGGGAACTTCATTTAACTTTATACCAGCTCATCATGACATCCAGCCAGAGGAAACCCTAGCTAGCAATACATCCTTAAGACCTCACCCTTCCATGTTGCTGGAGAAGCATGATGAGACTAACTAAAAAAAGCTTAATTTATGGGGGAAGCAAGTGGTGTTGACACAGCTTCTGTTGTTGATTCAGAGTTGAAATGGAAGAATGGTAGTTCAAGGGTGAAGAGTACCTTGCTTCCACACCACCGTGATAAATGGCATACCATTAACGACATTGTATAATACTGCTACAATAAACTGCACAGCTTCAATCCAGAGGGACCTTTATGATCTGAAGGACTGGACCAACTGAGGCCTTGGGATGCTCAGACGGGACTTTTGGAGGAACTCCTCCCCTAAGGCAGGTAGCAGAGCAGCAGATCATTTTCTCAGGGAGGCTGTAGAATCTCCACTGTGGGGAGCATTCAAGATGCGGCCAGACAAAAGCCTGGCTACACAAAATCTGAGCTTGTGCTGGCGGTAGTCCCGTGCCAAGCAGGAAGCTGGGCTGGATGATTCAGAGTTCCTTTCCAACAAAGAGCTCTACAACTCTGATGTGAAATCTGCCACCTAATTACTCCAAATTAATTTTCTGCAAAAACACTGTAGCTACCATAGGTTAAGGAACTTGATGTATTTTATAAATTGATGTGACCTCCAAAATTTTAACGTAATACTAGAAAAACAAAATCAGTAAAGAAATTCATGGTACTGAGAAATATGATCCCTGTTACTGCTGAGACGTGCTCTAATTAGAATACTGTCATGAAGGGGAAAAAAGATTGTTAAATTATATGTAATCCAGGTTTTGACAAATACAATATAATGGAATTTTTTTTGCTTTCACTGTTGCATAAAAATCCTGAAGTTTTTGCTCCTTTTATAAATGGAAGCAATTAATTGTAAAGAGAAATAATGTTAAAAGAGATGTAAAATAAACATTTTTAAGTGTTACAAAAAAGTTAATGTTAAAATGTTTTAAAATAAACAGAGCAAAGGCACTGAAATCGTAGACAACACTAAATGACTGTTCTGGACGTGCACCGATTCTGTGTGCCAAGACAATTAAAAGGGCTGTTAGATCTTTGTTGTCATTGATCAAACAGTGCCTAAACTTTCAACAGGACTTCCTTTGTCATGATATATGTTCATCATTCAACTCTCCTTGCAGTTTCTATGTCAACTGCAGGAAAAACTGCTACCCGACGTGCAAAAAAACAGAGGCTCACTTCTTGAAAATGAAACACATTTTCAGAGATGTGTGCAGAGATAAAAACAAACAGCCAAAACAAAAACCAGAAAATAGAGATGGAACTTAAAGAAAAAAAAAAATTAAGGCGGCAGTAAAAGAAACTTAAGTAGTAGGTAAGTGAACAAATACAAGAGTACCAACTGAAAACAACAAGATTTGAGGTGGTAGGAAGCAAGTTATACAGTCCTCATTACAGCTGCGAAAGAAACACAGACAATCTTCAAGCAATGGAACAAGTTAAGAGGATCACAATGTAATTACACATACCTGTGATCTAATGATCTTACCATTACAGTGTAAAAGGAAAAAAAAACAAAACCACAAATATCTGGGAAGTCAACCAAAAACATGACCTGAAGGAATTACCTCCACAAAATGTCCCAGAAAGTCCTACTTGCCCCAGAGAGGAAGGCTAGGGAAGAGCAGCAGGCAGCTGCTGCTGAAGTACATGCAACCTCCCAGAACAGAGGTTGCACAGCTGTTTGGGTTACTATCAAAGGCAACCACGAAGAAAGGAAAAGGAAAGCAAGCAGCAGCCATGCTGAAGAGCAGAATTACTTTGCATGCAGTACTTAACATACGGAATAAACAGTACTGAGGCAACACAAGGGAACAATTAGTCTAAATGGTTTTGTAAATATCTTGGACAAATACCAGAAGAGAAGAATACTGAGGAAGACACTAATTCAGGGGAGGGAAGGGGCCTAGATGGCTTTTCTGGCCTCCTTTTGTCCTTATGTACCCTGTATTTATATTTGAATGCTTGCATTAGCCAGCATATAGGCTATTTAAGGTCAGGAAAGCATTGCAGTAGCATAGCTGCCTCCAGCAAGTAGTGCTTGACATCACTAAACCACACAGAAGAGGACAGCCCTTTTATTGGCTTCAACAGCAAATATCTGCAAGCAGAATTGTTTCGCTCTATTTGTACAGGTTTTTCCACTGCACTGTGGTGTCTGCAACTTTGGTACTAACAGAGTTTTGTCCACTGAAATTGTTAAATACCTGAAGTTTCCTCCTTGTGTATTTTCAGTGGCCCCTGACCAGAAACCAGCTCAAAGAATTTAGTTTTAAAATCCAATGAAAAAGAATCTATATTTTAATATTCTAAAGTTTCAGTTCTTGCCAAATTTAACTTGTCTTCCTCCGTGGGATGTTTGACACATACGCACATATTAAATATCACAGGTGGGATCAGTGATTTAAATTCTATAATATTCTTTTGTCGACACACATGTATGTTTTCCAAACTATACAGAAAGAACTCCCAATTTTTCTTCCATTAACACATCGGCTATATGATTTCTAGAAATCATGAAAGACAGGAATGGTTTATAACCCCACTGAAAGGAAAAGACTTCAAAACACTGCTACCCCATGTCACGTTTGATAAATGTCTTAAATAAGGATTTCCAAATTTTCTTAGCTAGATATATCAATTACTGCACAAAAAAGAATCCCACAAACCCGAAAAACCAAAATTATGCAAGGCAGGTGTGCCTCACAGTGTACACCAGAGTTTTGGCTCTTGATCATCCAAATTAAAGACCTGTTGGAAGCACACAATTTCCTCCCTATCCAAGTGCCCAGGGTTTCTTCCAATGAAAATCAGGGTGGGAAGTGGGATGTTGAACATTCAGGTCATCTTCTGACACCAGTTTTGAATTTGACCAGGGTGCAAACCTCAGAGGTGGGTCCCACAGTTTAGCTGTAGCCTGTGACAGCTCAAAGACAACAGACGAATTCACTGATTTGCAGTGAAAGAGAGCAGGGAGCAGCAATACTCATTTGACATACAGAAGAGGACAGGTACAAGAATACTTCTTGTTGATTGAAGGGGGGAAAAAAAAAAGCTTCTTTAAACATAAAAGGAGTATGCAACTCCTTGGCTTTAAGGTGGCCCACAGGCCAACTCCAACTACCTCTGTGTGTTTCTTCCAGGTTGCAGATTAATCAGGTCCTGCTAGTCCTTAAGAAGTGCTGGCTGTAGAGGAATGAAAGATGTAAAATGTAGAGGATTCACATTAAGCTCTGCTCTGTACAATTATGTTTTTGGCTGTTTCTGCTTTCTACAAAGATCAGCTTACATGTTTTTCAAAAAGCACAAAATACAGCAACTCCTTTCCATTTAAAGTATTACTTTTCTAAGTTGCCTACAACCTGCACTTTCATTTAAAGAAAGCTGAAGTTTAATATAGTTACAGGATGCCTGTGTTGGGTTTACAGTTCAACAAATCCTTGTGATTTTTTAAGGGGATTCTCCAGAGAAAAGCTCCTAGGAAAGAAGTTCTCAGTATTTCTGAAGGGGCACTTGTTATCTAGGAAAAGACTATTCAACAAAAAGTCTCACACTTGGGAATATGTCTTTTACACATATTCTCCAGGTAGGTCCAATGTGCAAATGCTGAAAGGAAAGGGGTTCTTAGCTAACATTCACACGAGCCAAGTAGCTCATGTAGTTAAGTAGTGGGATAGACTGTGACTGCCTCATATGCCTTAAATAAAATCAGCAATACAATAAATCACTTTATTAATAATTAGGGAAAAGAAAACCCCCAGAAACCCAGTAGTCATGTTGCAAAAATCAGCCGCTATTTATTTTGGGGAAATGGCATCTTCCTACAACAGATTATTAAGGAGGTACTAAAGCTCCTTTCAAGAAGACATTAAGCTTAAAATGCCACTGATTACTGGCAGGAAAGAGGAAGGCAGAAGGCTAAGAAAACTGAGAGGTGGTAGCTAGTCCTACCGTGGGGTCAGGAAGCTTATGGGAAAAAGGCAGGTCACTGGGGGAATGAGCCCTTCTGTCGGTCTTGAAGGACACACCTCAGTCCTTTCTTTTGATCACACAGACAACAGGCTAGTCTCCCTCCTGCTCATCAGATTCCCTGCAGGGCTGTTCCTCTGCCATCCTCCTCAATCCATGCTCCCTGTGCCACAACGTTCCCTGCCGAAATGCCAGCAACATGGTTCCTGGTGGGTGCTGCCAGCTCTCCCCAATTGAGGGGGAAGAACACAACATAGGCGATCAAAACTGAGGTCTTTCACATACAACTTAATTCTGCGTTTCACATTTTTTAGAGGCTTTATCTGAAAATCCTAAACTCTTCACTTCCAAGTGGTCAGAGATTTGTACCTATTGAACATGACCATCTGGAAGCAAGCATTAAAGAGTAGCCGACTTTTTGTTAACTGTTTAAAATAATAAAATAGGAAAAGTCTGAAGACAGAACACTAAAATGTGCAGATCGCAATTAGTGTGAAGTTCTCTGAAAACAAATGACTTAGTCACCATATTCAGAAAGCAAGCCACATATCCCAAATATGCAAAAATCAGCTTCAGTGAAGTGTACTCTGTTAAAATATAGTATCACGTTCTGTAGCGGTGGGTTTGGATTTATATCAAAAACTGGGAAAAATACCCACGCGGCAACAAAAGCAGGTTCAAAGTGTACTCTAGGAAATTTGAGTTTTCATAACTGTTGAGTAAATGTGCCTTTCTATACTCACTGCATTTGCTGCCAAGACAAATTCTAATTAACTCATTGTAACTACTGTTTGTCAGTTTTGGTAATTAATTAATACCCAGTCAGAATGGATGCAGCTGAATAGCTAAAGCTTAACTTCGAGTTGAAAGAAAACCCCTCAATGACCTGCTCATGTGATTACATTTAAGGATAAATTGCCAGAAGTCTCAGACTTGTCAGATAATTTTTAAATTTGATGCAGTCAGTAACTTCGAAGCACTTTTCTTCTGCAAGAGCTATTTCATTCCAAGCAGACAGTCTGTGGAATTATGTATGTTTAACAGAGAAACTACTGCTTCAATTGTGATTTCCCAGCAACTCTGTATTTAATTGTTGTTTTTTAAAGTAGTATTTAACAACAGAACATTATCCATCAAATCACAATTAACTTAGTCCTAGACAAACTCCAAGATAAGTTTCCCTATGTATAAATTTTACAGTTCAGATAAGACCTGATTTTTTCATTGCATTTTCAAGAAACACTTAGTTCAGAATTTTTTAGGTTAACATTTAACGCTGGTTACCAGACCCTCCTGCTTGCTTTATTACTGCCGTATCACAAGCCATAGAATAAAAAACGATGACACTTGTTTCAAATTTCTCTGGTCAGCCTAACTAATTTTATGGAAAACACTTCAAGGAGTTCAAGCTGGCCCTACAGTTGGCCCACACAGTTCTTTAGAACAAAAGGTCCTCCATAAAAACCCCCAAAGATTCCTATTAATTCTTAGGTATGAAAAAAATCCTGCCATCTGTGACAGACACAGGTCAGTACTAACATGGATTGATTCTGTTCAGCAGGCATCCTTTCTCTTACAAAAACATTTCAGGAAAGGAAGGTGAAATCTGCTGTGTGTGCTCTAATGTCTTGGGGAAATATCTGAGAAAGGCACTTCAGTACTGCACCAGGGATGTCAGAATAGGAATAAAAATACCCTCCAACCCCCAAAACTGTAAGAACAACATAGGCAATAAAAACCCCAAAAACATTTGATGTATCAAAAGAAGAGGTTTTGTAAAACTAAAATTAATTTCAGTAGCAAAGTAAACACAATCTAAGAAAATAATAATAAAAAAAATCCCTATTGCAAATACAGGGGAAGATTTCAAAAGTACTAAGTACTGGCCTAGCTAGTAACTGAGATGACAGTAATTTTCAATGTCATTGCCAGAATTAGTTTTGACTAATTAAAAGTGCTTCTGACAATCTCACTGTACAAAGATACAAGTCTAAACATATGGGCAACAGTAAAGAACCAAGAACACCTTTATGTATAACACTGTCTGATGTCCTAAAGAAAAATTACTTGTTCCCTTTTTGCTTCATTATCACTCTTTGTAGGAGGGTAAACATATCTAGAAGCAGTGATACCACAGTAAAAATGCTGAGGAGGATATTTTAGAAGAGTACAGCTTTACAACAGTACTTAGAAATGCCTATGTTGAAACAGGGATTATTACAATGAAACATGGTATACTCACAGTACATGACAACATAACATGAAACAGAATTGTATGTTTAATTAGGGTAGCTTGAAATAAACTATATATACACAAGTGAAAAAATGCAACACCTTAATGGAAAGGTTTGTATCTAAAGGAAACAAATATGTTTAAAACTAGTGAAATTTCTGTAGACCATTCCACTCTAGTCAGAAGTATGTAAAGGAAGGGAGTTGGAGAGGGCTGTCTTGAATCATGTTTCCCTTTTCTTTTGTAATTTCTTATTAATTTCTCTACTATACAAGAAAATCCTTTAAGGGATACACATGCACTTGACACAGCATGTGAAAATACTCCTTCCACCATCAGGTTACAGAACCTTAAGCATACAGGCTAACACTCTAGAGAGAAACCTGACAAAACCTCCAGGAAGACACAAACCCTTCCCAACATTCAACTCTAAGTTTTGCTCTGAGACTCGAGGCAACACTGACCTCTGGATTGCCACAAAGCGTATGTCAGACAAAAAAATGCCCCTTATGTCCTATACAGAGAAACTGGTACCTCATTACCTAGCAACAAAATCAGTCCCACCAAACTGCGTCAAGTATGTCATATCTCAATGATTAGGTCTAATTGCTTAGTCTCTTAACTGAAAGAAAACCATCTTAAAAATCTCACTAACTGAACCTTTTAAGGACAGCATTAACATATCCAGCATTAAAGCACCATTTAGATAATGGACACATAATCTTAGTTCTTCTACAACTATTTTCACTAATTGTTCTGTATCAGCTTCAGAAAAAAAAGGAACAGCCAGTACAGTTGAACGCCCGGGACAGAAGTACAAGTCAATCTGTTTTGAATGTCAATCCCAGTCTACCCTGATCTCTTCTGAAGCTGTCAACAGGCCATCAAAAGGTAGCTGCAGAAAACCAGATGATTTTTAGGACACAGGAAGAATTGCAAAGGAGAGCTAGACTGGAAATCCGGTTACAGTATTGCCTACAGTTTCAGAAGATTTGGATGATGGGGACACAGCACATACAACAAGCAGGAGGTATAGCTGACTCACTGGCCAGGCATTGCGTAGAGGCACGACCAAACTAGGCTTAATGGAAGAGAAAGCCCTGCAAAGCTACAGTAATTCCTGCTTCCCATGTCTGCAAAAATGCTCTGGGATTTGAAGAGGTCGTGGACTGTCTTGGCTGTCTACTAACAATTCTCTACTGAAATCATCAACTCAGATGAATAAGCACATTGTAATATGCCAAATAGAAGACCTTCTTACTTCTGTCTTCTACAAAGACAAACATATAAAAAGGCCTAAACATGACCACTCATTTAGAGCCTGTGTATTCATAACCATTCTGAAACAGCAGGCTTCAACCGGTGATGTGCACTCAGCAGTATGGCATACCAACTTTAAAGGTGAAGCCCTTCACAGCACCCCTGCATCTCAAACATAGCGAGAGGTGGTACCTGGCAGTAAATGGATAATATTCCACAGTTTTCCTCCTCCAACTCCTAACAAAAAGGACAGGTAAAAGATAAGAAACACCTTAGAGCAAATACATGTGTTTAATTTTCTCTTCTATTTTTTTTTTTCCATCAGTGAAAAACATACAGAAACATTCAAAGTCTAAGAGTTCAGACCAGGTTCTTGTTACTCTCCCCTGTCTGTATGGGAAGGTTAAATGCAGTCACCGAACTCTGCATAGCACCCTCAGTCACGAAGAACCCTCTGGCAGAGCTCCCAGACCAGTAAAAAACAACCATTTCAGTCCCCAAAGCATGGAGCCTGATCCATTTAAGCAAAACAAGTTCTACTGACAGCTGGTTTTCTTAGCATATTCACATCCACATATTTATCAGAGAAAAGCCCTCCAGGACAACACTGTTTATTGCAGCATTATTTCTGTGAATCCAGGGAACACAGCATTCACTGAGCAACAGTGTTTCTACCCTTATATCTTTTTTTCTTAAAATGCGAACGAAGACAAACCCGTTTTTATTTTCTTTAGCATGGACGACTCATGAAAGAAAAAAAACCCCACAAACATACATTAATTTTTTTTTTTAAAAACCCACTTCTGATCCACATTCATGTGTACTACGCTGACACACATTTTAAGAATTAATATAGAAATTAGCCGTTCAATCTCGCACTGACTCCTTGGATTTAGAGACTAGTGACTTTTAATAAACGGAAACCAAAGATATGATGGATACTTTTATTACAAATTTCCTTTCCATATGAGTATCTAGTACACTTTCACTAGAAAGATAATTTTGAGCAAGCAAGATGCTTTCTACTGACAGGTTTAGAGACATTATGAATAATGCATGGAAATGCAGAGACATAAGGGGTAAATAAATATCCCAGCAGCTCCTCATTGTGCAGAAGCAGCCTCAGAATATGTCTGTACCTACTTAGCAGCAGGAGATGGTCAGGTGGATGAGCAAGTGAGGGGCCTCAGGTACTAACACTGCTCAGCTCTCTGACCCTCTCCCCAAAGCACAGCAGCCGTCAGTGGGGGATGAAAAGCATCCTGCAGCCCGTCCCACGAGGAGAAGGATGAGCCAGGGACACGCACTCACAGATGCTGACTAGCACCATCCTCTCAAGTTGGGTGGTCTGTCTATGGGGTTTCCCAGGTTATCACCTCCTCCAGAAGTGTGCAGAAACTTGTTTTTATGACACTTCAGTTATGATGATAGTTTTTAAACAAAACACATATCATAAATACCCCACATTTCATTTTAACTTAATCTAATTTTTGAAATAATTAAAAACAACTGTTACTGGCATCTATCTGCTTATTGATGCAGTGCATCAGTGAAGAATAAGAACAATTCTTAAAAAAGCTTTCATTTTATAATTTTAAGTGATTGATTTCAAATTAAGGAAACATTAACTAGAAATTGTTGTTAACGTGTTTTGAACAATTAGTATTTTAGGGAATGTTTTTAAACTATCAAATTTTAATGAAAGAATTAAACCAGGTATAATTATGAATAATTATTGCTGAGATTTTTATAAACTAACACAAATGCTCCTCATCCCTAAGTGTGGGATTTTTTTTTTACTGTAAGAACTGGACTGGACACTCTTACAGCCAGATACCACACCACACAAGTCAATGGAACACCGATATTGACTCCAATGAGCCACAGCACTTCTCTGCTGCATTTTTACCCCCTGCTTTAATATGTGAGCTTTTTCAAGCCAACCAATGTACTAACGTCTTGGCCCCAAACCATAAAAAGTGGACATTTCCCTCATTTTGCAAATCTCTCTTCCAGAGTCTATGACAAAGAGCAGTCAAAGTCTTACTAGTATTATGTTTACATCCACCTCAAAATAGAGCAAATGTGCTTTACAATAACCCTTCAAAGCAAAAATGCTATATTCATATTGCTAGGGCTCAAATTCGCTGACAAGATCTGTGGGTATGTATCATTTTTAGAAAATGCAATGTGGGAATGCATGTTTATATAGTAGAGCACAAAAGCAATGAAACCTCTTGGGAAAGCAGGAGATAACTCCTGTTACACAAATAGGCCCTTTGCTCTTATTTCTCTACAAAGCTGAAACATTTGTATCTGAAAATGTTTCTTCATACCTCAGGAAAAATGCTGTTCCTGTTTGCTCATTCTTCCTAAGGTGAACAGAGTTTAGTATTAGCAAAATAATTGTGGGAATTTGGTATTTTTCCTGTTTTGTTGAGTACTTGGGAATGTTATGTTGGGAACTGTCAACTACTACTTACTCCACCTCAAAATTTGCTGCATTAAAAAAATACACTAGTGATTTGCTTCCATGGCTTTTGTAGATGCAATTACTGTTAGCAGCAGGAAAGAACTTTTATAAGCAGAACACAATTCAAATGTAACATGCCATGGCCTCAAAGTCATTAAACTAATCCTCAGGGCTTCTTGAGGCTTCTTGTATTTTTGGCAAAAAGTACAAAGAAGTATGCATTGTTGCTTCAGTTCCCAAACATTGGAAAGTTAACTATCTAGACTGTCAGTCCCTGCTAAACAGAGCAGAGATTGGTTTTGGGAAAGAACAAGAGACAACCACATCTCTGTTATTAAAGCGCAATCAAACAAACATTGAAAATGTACCCATACATTTTTCCATGGCACATAAAATGTAGCCAGTAGAATAAAGTAAGGTGCAACAGCTCACACGCAACTCTGGTATTATGGATTACCAGTATCTAGATACTATGATGAATACCATACAAATGCATGAGCACAGATTGAGTTAGACGAGTTAAGTATCTCAACTTCGATACAGAGATAACATGACACGTGTGGCATGGAACTCCAGGGTTTACTGGCATGATTTTAACATGCTATAGATGACAAAGCCATAAATATGCCACACATGTCAGATACGTACTAACACCACTCAAATATCTTTCTGCTATATTGCTCTACAACATACATCTAAAATCAGATATTCTCTAGGGCACTGACAGAAAATGCAATACTTTTAGGAAGACAAAGTGTTCCTTCATATTGCTATTCTGCTTGGTATCAAGAGGTTAACATCTTTCTAAAGATACTATTGAAAGGGGGAAAATAACCAATGTATTCTATAGCACACGAGTCATTTAGACAGACATACCTGGGTGGCCTGAAATACACTTAATCAACTTGTGACTAGAGCTGAAAATACAATGGAAGCTAATGACAGCCCATTTGCTTTTAACAGCAGCTGAGCAGAAGAATCCTTTGGATGGAAGGACAATTACATGTCTGACTACAATTATTCCTTCAGCTCGTGCTGACAAAAAGTAGTGAATTGATAAAAAATATGAAAATGTAAAAGCTGCTAAATATATTGTGTGTGTGTTCGCACGTGCATGTGTAACCTACATTTTCTTAAGTAAAATATCTGGGATGCCTTATGCCTGTATCTAAATCAAATCTTGGTTTTTGTTTTTTTAAATTGCATCCAATAGTTTATCCAGACCAATGCCCTGCTGAGAAAAATGTCAAGATATCACGTTCCTTCATTCACGCAAACTTTATCACTGAGTTATTATAAAACTGTGGTAGTCAGTATTTCCCATCTTTTCTTCTCTACCCAGAAGTGTCATCACCAGTTCAGAGGAAAGCCACTGCAGTATTAACCAGAAAAGCAAAGCATCACTGAAACAATGCTAGAGCAGTTTGACTGTTGTATACCTGAACAGTCTAATGTAGTTAATTTTTTGAAGCAGACATTACAAGACTGAGATACTGAAGGGAAGGAGGAGCATTAAGACATTCTTAATTCCAGAAATGGAAGAAGAGAAATTTCATGAAAGCAGACTGATTTCTAATCCTCACCCTTCCATTTTAGGAGCAGAAATTTGTTTCTCAGCAAATCTGTTTGCCAACTGGTAAACAGATCAGTAAGGTTCAACAATCTTAAAATGAAATATTCAGATATTCTCCTGAAAAAAGTAACTTACTAAAGCTGAAAATTCCTAAAACACAATTAATAAAGCCCTTTAGCTTCTACAACAATACTTTATTCAAATGTGTTAAGTTTATACAGTGAACTTACCTTCCCAAAAGAAATTAAAGATTCCCCCACAAAAAATATCAGTATGCTGTACCGTAAGAGGCACTCAAAATATACTGCTACAGGAAAACACAGCATAGTTTTCATAGACTATGATGCTACAAGAATACCACATGTAGCCAGTGATGACTTTTCTTCATATGAGGTCCAGCCATAGATACAGAACTAGCCAAAAGAAGATCTGTCATTTCTCCACCGCACACACGCTTGCAGTAATCACTATGACTTTAAGCAATTTAAAGCAATAGCATGTTATCACCCAGCCAACATTTCTCACATATATCAGGAAAAAATCGAAAAGTTCAGAGATGAAGTAGAATCAAAACACCAGAAAAAACCTGTCTCACTCACTGTTCAATACGTGGGGAGAGGTACAGCTTAGGAAAAACCTGAGTAGCTTCCGCATCCTCAAAACTAACGGAGAGAAGTGCAACATCTTCTCCAGGATCTTCATTCACATCCTGTACATAAAAAATAATAAATATAAAATGGGAAATAACAAACTGAATACCGATAAGCTTACAGATAACTAATAAGTCAAACACCAATTCATTTAGTAGACGCTTAAGTGGGGAATCTGAAGTGTAACCATTGAAAAATAGGCCTGGTATTGCCCTGGTATGCTCTGTCCCACAAGCAGCTGTGAGGAAGGAACATGCAAACCACTTAAACACTGTTAGGAGACCCTGCCCTATCTGGGGAGAAAAAAAAAAGTGACCGCTGAGTGGTTTCAGGAAGACAGTCTTGTGCCATTTGAAGCTTTGGCAGGACTGAAACTGTCAACATCCAGAGAGACTAGCTGCATACCAGCTATTAACGTGCAGAACAAAACATGCCAAGAAACTTAGTGATAAACTGCAGGGAAGAATGGGTCTTAAAAGCCTAATTGTCTCAGATGAAAAATGAGACAGAGCTGACTCTTCTCAAATTCTGCCTTGGTGTGCAGCTCTTTTCTGACAGCTGAAAGAAAAGTGTACTCTTGGAAATGCCTATAAAAAGGTCACAAGCACATTATGGCTTCACAAGCACACTATGGCTAGAAATCAGAACACAGTTTTAACCTGAAGTTGCAGGACAACACTCCATATGAGTGGTGAGGACAAAACCTAGCTGCTGTCCTGTTGGGGTATGATCAGTTTATGGATGGGATTATATGGCATGGTTGCCTGTAACAGCAACAGACAGGATCTCGTGACCCACTATGTTCCCTTCAGCTTTATGTTTCCAAATGGTACTATCATCTACAGTAGAAGAACCAGCACAGATTACAAAACCTTTTTCAACAAGACAAACAACAACAAAAAATACCCAAGAGGGCAATCTTCCCCCAGCCTTTTCCCCAGTATTTCATATATTTCCATCATTAAGGAAAAAATTAAATAAGGAACAGCTTTCACTCCTGAAGGGGAGTATGGCATTAACTGGCTTTTTCCCATTAATTTGCTAATTGTCAATCAAACAAAAGGAACTATTAAGACACATTAAGTAGTAATGCTAATGATTTAAAAGGTTTTATTTTAATGGGCATTCTTCAAGAGATTACAAGTACATATAATACATTCATTCGTGTACGTATACAGTTCTTCCGAGACTCTGTTCTTTTGTTTCTAATTCTTTTCAAATAATTTGTTTTTTACAGAATAGAACCTACATGCATTTTACAAGCTACATGGACAAAACCAAACATATTTAATCTTGCATTTAGTATTAGTGCTTAAGTTGATGTGCACACACAGATTGACACCACGCATAAGACCAGTTTCTAGAATACCATCCAAGTGCTTACTGATCAAAGAAAATCAAAACAAGGAAGAAAAAAATAAGAACCCCAAAACAGATTAGGTGGACACCACTACAGCATCCATTAACCCATACAGTAATATTACGTTGTATTTTCTACACTCACTAGTGGCTTCTTTAATATAAAGACTCATGCCAGGTAAAAAAAAAAAACAAACCACATAACGACATAAATCATCACGGTATCTTTGCATGTTAAGCTGCAATAAGCTGATGTGTGTAGTAAGAGCAATAAACTGAGATGTGATTTTTTTTTTTTCATTTACAAAAATAACACACAACAAACACTACGGCAACTACTGTGGCCAGCACAGCACTGCATTATGTTCATACAGCTACTGTCCAATGCAAATTTGAGTAAAGAAATTGGCATTCTTCTATAACTACCACTTTTCAAATGGATGCATATTTTTGGCCCTGAGAAATGAAAACTGTAACTTAAAGACCCCCAAAACCAGCATTCCTGTAGGTTTTAAAGATGCAATGCAGTAACACCATGAAGCTGCTCAACCTTATTCCTCGGGTGGCTGCAGATTTACACAGATTTATGACAAAGTCCCTTGTATCTGACACCATACTGTTCATTCCTTTCAGACTTTGTTACTTCTATTTATGCAAGAATCTGCTTGGTAGAACTACATTCAACCATAGTATGTTTGTTACAACTGCTGTTTATAAAACCTTTTTGTTTATAAGACCTTTTTGATGTTGCCTGTGCCAGTCACAACTTAACTCCTTCAGTGATCTCTCTCCTGGTCCTCTCTACAAACCTGTTAGTGACTAGGTAAGATGATGGAACCTTGTATTACCAGGCAATGACGCTTCCCCAGAACAGGGGCCAAGATCCTTCCATTACACCAAAGCGTCCAAAGGCAAAGGTTGTTTTAATGCTTCTTATCAAACTCTGCTCAGGCAGTGTCTTCCCCTTTCCCATTTCTGCATGCGTATTTCTCTCAAAGAACAGGCCAGATTTAAACAGAACAGCAAAACAAAAATCACCTCTATTTTTATTTTTTAGTTGGCGTCAAAAGAGAGAGTGACATCCAATTGCTTTAGCAATATTATTCCCTTTTAGGAAAAAAAGAGGCTGTTGAACTAAAGTCACAACACATTTTTTAATATTAAAGTAGCCATGTTCCTTCTCATAATTTGTAGTTAACTCACAACACTTAATGTTAGAGGATTTTATTTAAAAAATTAATTTTATATTTAAGAAAAAACCTAATTTTGTAAAAATTAAGAATGGCAATTTTCCATAAACATTAGCATCCAAGGTTAGAACTGCCATATTAAAGTACCATTTTATACTCACAGAACTTTTTCCACACAACACTCTACAGAAGGTATTATTAAAATGAACTTCCACTGAACAGAGAACACATCCTGGGCCACAGGAATTTTGAGATTTAAAAACTGAATGTTTGTAAAAATGGTTGAAATCATTAGTTAAACATGTGACAATGCACACCTATTATTTTTTCCACTACAGTCTTATGCTCGATAGTAAAAAAAACCCCAAACCTCTAGCACACTGCAATTTAAAAGATCCAGCATAGATTTTCATGGTGTCTTTCTGCCATCTTGCTATCATGTTTGGTTTTTTGTTTTGTTTTGTTTTAAATAACCTTTTCCTCATTTCAGAAAACGTCCATTCAAATCAAACAGGAAAAAAAATGGTTACACCATTTAACACTGAAAATAAATAGTTTTCTTTCTCAAGAACTGCAAGGGGTTTCCTATGTTTACAGAATACTATGCACAATGTGGACTGATCCTTGACTAAACCTCCAAAGTGCTGTGGAAATGCAAAATATACATAGTAAAGCAGTGTGGTGAGAAAGGAACAAAATAAAAAAACCCCTAAAGATTTTCAACCCATAGACTTTTTTCTATTGCAGAGACCTTCTAGCAACAACTTATAAGAATAAACAAAACTTTTCACAAAGAAAAGCATAAAGAGAAAGCTCATGGTATTTTATTCTAATTTACCCTTTGTCTACTTAGCCAGTGCAGATGAAAGGTTCATTAAGTAAGTATGTATTTTTGAAACTCAAGAACAAGAGGCCATGTGAAAATATAAACACAGCACAGAACAGATGAAAATGGAAGTTTGAAGGCATTTAGAAATTTTTTTTCCCAAAAAAACTTCAGGAAAAGACTTCAGGTATCACAAGACTCCAAACTAAAACTTAAAATCCTACTTCTAATTGTGTCGGCACTGCCTAAACAACCATTTGTTAGTGTTCATTCATATCAATCTAAATTTACATTCAAATGCATGCTTCAATGTTTACAGCTGCTCCCTTTGCAAGACACTTAATCTTTTTACAAAGTTAGTATGAGTTGTTTATTAAAATTATCATCAAACCCACTTTAAATACACCATCCAAATGGCATTGTTTTCTCGTATCCTACCTACTGTAATTGAAAACTGGGAATTTACTGGAACTGACAATTTATGAGTCAGATGGTTGATAGCCAGTCCAACCAAAACATCTGCTCTGCACAGTCACAACTGCTATAACCCACTTCCTTTTGTGCCTGGAGTCCAACCAAGTTGTACATTACAGTTCCTTTTCCTTAAAGATGCAGACTCTGGAAAATCAGTTATCACCTTTTCTTAGTTATCAACAAAGAATCACCTTGCAACCTCTGATTAGAGTATTCTTTCAAGAGGAGGTATTTCTGTATTTGGCATGCAAGTGCAATTCCCTGCACCAAATAGCAATGCATAAAGCAGTAAGTGACTGCAGTCTTATCCCAGGCAGTGGCAAGACCTGCCTTTCCATGGAAGTGGAAGACGTGGGAGGCAAGGGGGGATGAGGCTGGGAGGAAAGAGTGTGCAATGGGCCGATGTATAAACCAAGGACCTGGTATCAGGAATCTGGTTTAGCGCGATTAACTGTAAAGCAAGAATGAGAAGAAAAGAAACTTAGGATTTGGTAGAAAGGACAGGAAACGATGTGTGGGAAGAGTATTGGCATGCTTTGGGGAGGACAAGCAGCTTCTGGCCTGGGGGATGGTAGGAAATTAGACAAGGGAGCAGGACTTCTGGTAGGGCTGTTAAGTTTGTACCATAAGCATAAACAGCAATTGGTTTGGGGATAAAAGTGAGGTAAGGAAGAGCATACAAGTTGTTCAACCTACTGGATGTTCCTTTGGGTAAGGAGAGGCCACGCAGACGACTGATGTTGCAGAAGCCTCCAAACTGTATGGTCAGGACAAATCTGCTTCAGGAGATTTCCAGTCCCAGCTGATCATTCCTACCTCTTCCTGGAGGTTTCTGACCTCTCAGCTCTCACTACTGCTCAATTGTCTTTGTGGTATGACTGTAATCGAGGGGATGGAAACCTCCAGCAAACGGGGAGGGGAAGGGATTGTTTAAAACAATATAAGCAAAGGATAAATGCAATTTACAACTTCTGTGATGTGATGGGGGGCGGGGGGGAAGGTGGAATAGAAAGGCAGAATATGGATGAGAACATGGAGGACTGAGTCAGCACTGATCTTAGCATCTGCAGCCAGCTTATGACAAGTGGAAGTCTTTTAACAGACACTTACTTGAATGTGGTACCTCTCAGCCCTACCAAGTCAGTCAGCTTCACAGAAGTTGATGGTGAAATTTATATTTTGGGATCCTTTCTGGAGAAAAAAGGTCTCCAGAGGAAATGCATGAGAATAACATGCATTCAGAAAGGTAATTTACCTTGGGGTCAAACTTAACCCATGTAATTTTGCATGATACATACCTGTAATAGAACCACACTTATTAACAACTGATCAGAGAAGTGCACAACAGAATTTGTTTTTAAAGCTGAAATGTGAATTGCAGCAGAGAAGAATACACAACACTATTTACTTCACTAGTACTAATAGGCTACTTGCATCACAATGGTTAGCAAAGTTTGGCCTTTTTCCTCCAAATGACAGCATGCAATAACTTGAAGAGCAACTGTCAAATAAAACACAAGCAACTTGTACCCTTACTGCGTAGCACTTTCACTAGCCAGCTTTCAAACAAGCAGTTACATGTTCTCCCAACCTTTTTCTACGTGTAATGTTTTTTATAAAAATAACAAAACTAGGAGAAAGCAGGCTAGGGAATGTGAAGTGGCAAATGAGACTGAGAAATCTGCTTCACTCTAGGGAGAATATGTAATTATTCCAGGAAATTCTTTCTCCTGTCTTCCAGGAAACCCACCAGGTCTGATCAAGGAGTACAGATTCTTTAAACAGGATCTTTAATGAAAACAAAGGCAGTTACCTTGTGTGCACTGCCCACAGCATCACAGAGTTCCAAACACAGCCCCTGTCCCAAGGTAACGCAGCAAAACACTCGCCTCAGTCTGGGCAAAGAGTGCGTTTGAGCCCAGTATAATTCCTGCTTTAAAAGTTAGGTGAAAATCGTAGTCTGGGAACAACTTTGCGGAATCTGAAGAGCTTACTTATAAGACAAGATACTTAGTTTTCTTCATTGAAACAAATTTAAATAAATATCTACTAAGCATTAAAAAAGTATCAGCAAGACCTCCAAGTATATCTTTGGGCATCAATAATTGAACATGAAAACAGTGTTTTCTTTAAGTGTGAGTAACATCCCAGGGTTTTGTTTTGTTTTCAGTCTTTCAAATATAAACTTGTGACCTGTTTTGCCTATGCCATTTTCTTTTATTATGGTCATGGTAATGTACCACTACTTTCACAATGAGTTACTATCAGAGTTAGGTAAAGAATGCTGGTAGGAAAAGCATGAGAAAAGACAAATGGTTAAAAAGAAAGAATAACATTCTTGTCCATGAAAATACATGTTAGATTCACAACTTTCAAGATGAATGTCATTTAAGTGGATAAAAGTTAATTTATTTTGACAGCAGAAAAAGTTGGGGTGACACTTTCACCACAACAATACTGTTTGCTTAAGTCTGAAAAACACAATCTAAGAAAATGAGGCTGATTTCTTCAAAGGTCAAACCCATGATTTGGTAAGTTTGGGACTCAAATTTGAAATAAATAATCTAGGTGTGGCACAGTCTAAAATTACTATTAGGTGCAGTCTAAAATTAATATTTCTGAACTGATTCCAAGTAAGCTAAAATGTATACAAAATGATTATGTAGAAACAAGAGATACAAAGTACATTTGCAAGAGAGGATCGTTCCATCATATTGACTGAATCTTTCTAAGTCTTCACTGAAAAACTGTATTTATTAGCTATGTTTTAATGACACTACAGTAGGGGATATTTTATATTTTTAAAAGAGACTGATATGTAAGATGCTCATGATCTTAAGTTTCAATTTGTTCAATGAAACTTAAGTACAAGTGTATTAGCTCTACTTGCTCTAATATCAGGTATCACATTCAGATTAAAATAAGATTAAAACCAAAGTTTACATAGTTTGGAATGTCTCTGCAACAAACTAGAAAAAATAACACAAAACAGGGAGAAACAATATTAGGAAAGTAGATTGCAGGGAGGTATTCTCAGACTTGTTTTTTCCATACATTCACAGAAAAGTGCTTTTGTTTCCTAGGACCCCAATTTATCCAACACTACAGAGCACTGCTTAATTTTTGTTTTGTTTACTTCTATCCTAATTTCTAAGGAGAGTGGATAAGTTTTGTTAAAAACACTACAGTTTTACCATTAAAAAAGTACATTAATCTGAGATGCCCCTATTAATCTGATGAAGTTTTGTAGGCAGGAAAGAGATTCCAACACCACCATATCCTTCCTAAAACCTCAATCAAAGCAATCACCTGTCTCTGCCATCGCCAGCTGATAATGGGATGCACAAAATGTTTGGAGGCTTCAAAGCTTAGTTGGTATAGGTCACCCTGCCTGTTCTTAAACAGTGAGCAGCAGTTGCACCCACCCAGACCACGCCAATGTTGCCGTGTCTTGACAAACAACTTTTCACCTTTAAATCAAGAGCACCACAAAAACAGTTGTCAAAAATCCAGATCTTATTTCTCCTACCAACAAATATTGCAATAAGGTACTTTCCATCAGTGGTGCTACTGGCGGAATAAAGGACAGCACAACCTGAGCAACAGTGTGAGAATCCAGTTGAAATCATAAGACTGAAAATTTAAATGTTTCCTTATAAGCACATATCCTACATAAATGACTATTTAAAGTTTAGTTACAAACAATGATTGACTTTTTTACAAAAAGGTTGTATGTATGGTAAATACGCTCTGAGTGCCTTAAAAAGTCATGTTAGAAAGTTATGGCTAAAACAGCAAGCAAAGTACAAGTAGTATTAAAATTAATATTTGGATTAATAACACCAGCATCCTAAATGAGGAACCATTTGGGGACAGCAAGGCAGAGAGAGTAAAGGAGGAGGCACTTTAATTAGTTCATCTAGGCTTTGCATATTAGTGACAAACATGCTGATTCTGGGCGAACACTACATTCAGTTGTATGTATTTACATGTATGTATGTATGTATTTGTGTATGGGTCTTCAGTGCACAGAAGACTTGTTTTCACCAGTGTTTTAGATGTTCTCTATTTAGAATTTTCATTTGAAATGATCAGTAATGGAGATTCAAGATTTATGTAGTGATATAATTAATTCTAGTACTGTCAGGGTTCAGGCACTCTCTGTATTACTTTGCCACGTGCCAAGATATTTCCTTGCTAACAGTCACTAAAAGATATTTCTTTCACACTTATCTCTGCATTGCTATCTACTTTTTACACTTTCAATACTGAGAAGAACTGTACTAGGAACTAAAAATGTAGATCAATACCCACCCTTTAAAGGACCCTCATGTTCAGAGACCATGAGACAAGACAACTTTTTTTTTTAGAGATATATATATATATAGTCTGAATTACTTAATATGAAATGGATTTACAATATTTCCAAGTGTAAAAATATACTTCCAATGCTCTCGGAAACAAGCAAATAGAAATAAAACCACAAAATACTTTCCATTTATATGACTTATGAAAGGTCACGTCCATGTAGTTTCTTTCTCTATAAATCTCCCAAAGCTATTAAACTGATTCCTCAACATGTAGTTATGATCCATTTTTTTAATGCAAGCCCTATGTTTTTAAGCTTGCTTTCCCAGATAAAGATCTGGGGACACGTGCAACTTGCAATTCAAATCCCTGAAAAGGATTTCAGTGAGACTCGAATCTCTCCAGTCACCTCTTCAGATGACTGGACTTTAATCTATTCAGAAAGCAGTATTTGCATTCTTCTCCCCCATTTTACTGATTTCCCATCTCTTTAAAAATAGTAATGTCATTCAGAAGCCAAAGAGCAGTTCTCATGTCCAGTGGAAAACAAGATCTGTTAATAAATGCCCAAATACTTAACTAAAGTACCAACAGATCACTAATACAGTTTGAAATAAAATAATTTTCCTGCCAAGCCAACTTTCTACTCACCAAATACAGCTTTTCTATACACAGATATTTATATTTTATGTACATAAATTGCCAAAACCATAATAGATTAGTATACAGGGCTCATGACTGAAAGAAGATTCAGAGGTAACAATTATATTTGGGAAGACTATAATGTATTTGTGCAAGTAAGTATCCTAGGTACAAACCTAAGTCTTAGGAGGACAGCATGACACTAATGAGAATGTTTTTTTAAAGATAATGAAATGGTTCATTGATACAATTAATAAATCTCACAAGAAAAAAAAAGAGTAAAAGTTAAAATACTGTGAGAGTGAGAGATATCTGCAAGTATTTCTGTAACCATGTTGTGGTTGGAAGTCAGCATAAGTGTTTATTTTTAAAATCAATCCAACTTCTTAATAAAAGCCTTTTCCCCCCCTGCTCTCCACATATTCTTCTATGTTCCTGGTTCAGTGAATATCTCTGCAGAATCAGAAATACTATAGATTACATGGGTCACAACAAGAATGCCAGAGTAAAGCCATATTCCGAGACAGATCTTCAGTGAACCAGGAAGTACCAAGATTTCACAGATGAAAAAGTGAATAATCAAAGTCTAAGGTAAAAACAAGTGAAGTTACACTTGCTCAGTGTTCTTTCACCATTGCAGCTTAGTATTACTGACCTCATTTAAAAATATGAAATACTTTCTTTTAAAAGAAGGTGCAAATATTAAAAGTATTAACTGTGTTTAGCCAATTGCTGTTTCCCCAAGAATGACAGGAATGTTTCTTATTAAAGTCCACAGCACTTTTGATTCACAAACTGTTTATTATGCATTCCTGTTTCAAGTGTATAATATTTATATTTCTTTTTGAGAGAATTCCATTATCCCTTTGTCCCACTATTACATTTATGTCTACAGGATCTTGAAAGAGTGTGTCTGTGTGGGGCATTTTCTGCTTTGTACAAAGAATATGCAAGTTGGAGCATCCTGTCCCCTTGAGCCCTATTTACAAACATTCATCATTCCAGCAAACAATGTGCTTGGTGTAATTACGCACACAAGTGTGCATGTATACAGATGTCACAAAGAGTAAGAACCCAATCTTGGGTGGGGAGAAACGGTTCTTCCAGTAAGAAGAGAAACACAGCTTTTTTTTCTTGCATTTGCGTGAAGGTGGATCCTGCTACAGGTGTTAAGCAGGACACTGGAATGAGGGATAAAAGCTGTATTAGAAAAAAATGATGATGACATTGGTATTTCAGAGTTCACAGCTGTACTGGTATGTAAATCAGCTGCATAATGTGAAGAAAAATTCACAGGGATAGTCTCTGTTCTATATATAATAAAAAAGTCACATTCTGTGACATTCTCTGTCAAGAGAGGTCTCTGGAACTTATAGTGAGACAGTAACTCTTGTACTTCAGCATACTACTCGGGTTCAGGTTGACTCATCTGTTTTTGTTTACCTTGCCCAAGACAGTGTCTGAAACACAGGGTGTCTAGCTCAGATGTGGTCCCAATGAATTAAAGTGCTAGTTACTAGAATAATACATCACATATTTCCAGATGAAAGACTGATTCCATCACTGAGATTTCCCTCATGACTGACTCAGAAAAGATCACCAGATCTCCTCCCCTATCTGTTCCTTCAGTGCATCCATCACCAACCTGGTATGAAGGATTTGGAGAAGTATTGTTAATCCCTTTCACAGCATCTGGAGCTGTGTTTTAATGAAAAAGATATGGGTTCAACGGCCACTAATATTGATACCGCCCTTGAATTTTCAAAGTCCTTCCTGACACTTTCATATCATCTGTTCAAAGGTTCCAGGGATAATTTTCTGTAAATCTAATCCAACTGTTAATACTCTCACAATGCCCCAAATCACTTGCATATGCTCAACAGCTTCAGCACAGCATCCCAGCATGCGCAAATCAACAGAGATGATTACCCTCTGCTCTAAGTCAGATATTCAGCTTTCTGTCCATAAAACTGAGCGGTATGTTCTTTGGCAAAGAGTATGATGTCATCGCACACAAGCAAGACTTGGATCATAACAACAGGGTTTGAACTGGAACTTTCTTACCCTGTTGTATAGGAGAGAGCATTCGATAGTTTTATTTTCCCTTCTTTTTTTCTTTTCAAGAAATTAAAGACTACATTCTTTTCAGAAGTTTCCTGAAATAATGCAAGCTTGATGTTCAAACGTCACAACTGACAGGATTTGCTGGACGGTTATTCACTGGGTTCCACCCTACTGTTATGAACAGTTAGAGTGGACTGACAAGACAATGGCTACTCTTCTACTTCCCACTTCTTCATAAACCTCAGTTCCCCTACTGGCATCAGTTTCAAAAGAATGTAGTCCTTCATTTGTATCATATATGTACACCTATAGTGGGACCCACTATGACACTTCTTTGGGGACAAAATATTAAGAATTTTAAAGAGAGCTTAATAAAAGTGCAGATTTGGAAAACACTTTAAAAATAAAACAGCATAAGAAAACCAAAGTAACTGCCAACTAAAAAACCGAGAAGCCAGTTCTTGTCATCATATAAAAACAGATCAAAACCAGTGATGTTAAATAGCAACATTTAAAATCCTATGTACATTAGCAAGCTGCAAGACCAAAACCATAGAGCCTTTTCTACTAAGACGACACTTTGAAAACAGTTGTGTTTACCAGTGACAAAATTGTAGTAAATAGCATTTTAAGGATCGAGGGAGAGGGAAGATTCAAGTCACATGCATTCTGGGAATTCTCTAAAATTGCCAAATTCAGGTCAATTTTTCTAATTAATCTTTCCACCATCAGCAACTTGCTTTTTGCAAGCCCATGTAAAATTGCTTCTACCATCTTGATATCTCATGTGCAAAATTCCTGGTTTTGCAATTTATGGTGTTTATCTAGAAATAAAATGTGTCTCATCTTTTACTTCTGGGGTCCAAACATTATGTTAGAAGCCTATCCTATCTTGCTATTTTCTGAATATTAAGAAAAGTTGAAATTTTGGCCCACTGTTTTCACTTTGTATGCTGCACCTCCACAGTTGTCACAGAAGAAAACCACCTACACATACATTCTGCCCCAACCCCCACAACCACCCAATATGTCAATTTCTACTGCTTTCGAAACAGAACAAATTATTATGGAATGAGAAGGGTTGATGAAAACATTTTAAGCTAGATATCACATCTAGCTTCAAATAAAAATGTTGAGAAACACTGCTTTAAACATAAACATAGTTCAAGTTTTAGCCATGAGATAAATCTGTCTAAAAGCCCACCCTAATTAAGACTGAATACATTAAACAAAACCACTAACTAGTGGCAATATGTTCTTTTTAAGATCTAACAGAAGACTGACTCTACAAAGAGTCATAATTGAAATAGCATACAATGAAACACCACATAGGGAATCCCAGAAACAGCGCTAATGTAAGGTCTTGTAAAGTATTAGGGAATACGAAAATTTAGCAAGTAAAACTGTGAATGTAGTAACAGAAATAGGCTGTGTATTTCAACAAAAAATTTAGGAGCTATCCATGGAGTGTGTGAGTATTTTTTTATCATCACAGTTAAAGGAACTGCTAGGCATAACACTGAAATCCAACACCATCTTAGTTTTATTTTACAGCTATGCAGAGAACGGATCTTCCTTTGTATTAACTTTACAGTTCTGCAGACTATAGAGCCATGGGATGAAACTAAAAATTCTGTTAGCAAAGCAGCAGTAGCCATATGTTTCTCTTACGTGCAGTTCATTAGCAATATAACAACTCATGTTTAAGTGAAAATTATAATAGACCTGACTTATTCAAATAAATCTATCTGCATTTGCATTGATATTTGTAAAAGGAAGGACAAATGGTCAATTTAATAATTTATTTCAAAAACTGTTACAAATTATGGTTACAGTCAATACTTACCTAGGCTTTAAATCCAATAAATGTCACTGTAATCCTAGCATCACTGAAAACAGTAAATCCAGGAAAACAAATCAGTCTAACTAGAAATACAACCTCAACTCAGACTGGTTTTATTCTACAATCTAAATACAGCTACACCGAGTTACATACACTGGGAATGGACCCTCAGTTTTACTTCGGCTAGGTACTTCTTTCAAAAGTATAGCTGTTTGCTACAATAAAATTTATAGCATTTTGCCTAGATTAGTTTTAAACAATTCAAGAAATAGCACTTGACTGCAACCCATGGTAAAGTGCCCCACAGCCAAGTACGTTAAAAGAAAATATTTCAAGAGAAGATATGCCAATTTATTAATCTTCACCTTCCTTTGCACAATGTTATCATGACAATGATAAGCTCCTTAGATATACACATGGCATATGCAGGTGCACATACACATATGTATGCATACAATACACTCTAGTTACCAGATGGTCACTGCAGTAATTAGCTCAAATGAAACAGAAGTGAAGATCCGTCTATCTCATTTTTTTGTTGCTTCATTTGGGATCCACACTACAGTCTTGCCAACTCTGACCTTTCAGCCCAGCCAGTTATTCATGAACAAGAACTTCTCATTAACTATGAGCTCGAGACTCTTCTCTCTCCGTACAGCATTGTTAACTGCCTGGTCCGCAAGAGAAGCTATTCCTCCTTTTACTTATACTTGGCACCACAGCAATGTCCAGGAAGCTCTGTCTAGATCAAGCTTTCAGTTCTCTTGATAGGTCCCCAGACTCTTTGAGTAATATTAAACAGAAATTGTTAAATATTCTTTGGAAATAACCACTGACTTGGTTCCCTGTGAGCACATGCTTTTTTAGCCCCTATAGTCTAATTCAATCAATATGAAAAACTTCTAGAGTCTTCCAGTTTTCCAACAGGTTTACTTCTGAAACTGCTTTTCAGCTGGGCTGTAACACTCTCCCAATTTTATCAATGGCAATATTTATACTTCATAAAAAGAAACTTTCAGTATTTTCCTTCTCCTCTCTAAAAAAATCATGCCATTTTCTTTTGTCTTCCTCCACATTCAATTCCTCACTATCCTAAACTGAAGGACTTCATAAAGGTTTTTTGTTTGGTTTGTGTGGTTTTATTTTTTATTTTATTTCCATGGCATATGTGATCTGTCTGGGAACAGAAGCTTCAATTGCTTGTGTCCCTTCAGACTGAAATACAAGCTGGTTGCTTAAACATACCTGTGTTGGTTTTTACTCAGAACAACTGCACTTACATGACACTAGTTTGTCTTAAGGGAACCCTGTGTCCAAACAGATGTGCTTATGGTAAATGGCTGTTTTGGTTGTTTTTAATAAATATAGAACAGATATCCATTTCCACTAGGACTAGTCAGCACCTACAGATTTGTATTTATTTTCTTCCCCCAAAACTTTTATTTCATTCATTCTGAGAGCTGTGTAAACTCCACTGCATTAATCAAGGATAGAGTGTTCCCATGTTAAGAAATATTCTCTGCAGGTATTTTCGTATCTATGAAATTGGTTTCCAAGATGCTTTATATTAAAACTTTAATCTTCACAAGATTACTATAATTATTAGTTGCACTGTAATAACTGGTTTTGTGGCAACCACGTGTTTGATGCTGTATTGTTAAAAGAGGAGCAGTCCCTTTTATAAGTTTTTACTATCTGGAAGGCAGATGTATAAAGATACCAGGAAAGTCCAGAGACAAAACTAAACATCCCAATTTTTCTCCTAATGTTTGTTTGCTTTGTATTGTGATTAACTCGGTTTTATAGCTCTCACAACAAATTATTTTAGAACAAGGAAAGGAACTAACTGAAGGGTATTCTTTGCCATAGCCAGTTTCACTCTGGAACATACTAATATGCAAGGTACAGTTATTTGAGAAAAGGGGAGAACAGAACAGACATGCTCAGACAACATAATCACTGATGCCTCATTTCCCTAGGAAACCAAGCTCATATTACAGCTAAATTACTGTGGTTCACCTGAAATTCTGAAATACGGGAGGTAAACCCTTGACATAAAAATGTATGAAGAATTTCTTCATGGAAATGTGTTCAGAGGACGTCAGCAGCACTCCACTCTTTCCAGAGGCTGTTGTTTCCAATTGAAAAGCCATTCTTGAGAAGGAAAAATGGAAGTCTATCTTGTTGTACAGGCAGATAGATGGCAGAGATGACTATGACAGGTACTTGCAGCAAGTCCACGATAACCTGTAGTTAAGGTTCAGTAAGCCTAGAAAATGGAGGCTTAAGACTGATGGTGAAATGACTGTTGTTTGTATAGCTCCTCAGAAAAAGTCACCCATTCACTTTTTGAGAAAACAGCTTAAGAAAAAATGTTGCCTTGATTTATTGGAAGGTTAAAAAACAAAACAGGAGGTAAGTCTGAACTGTAAAGGTTCAAAGTCTGCAAAAACTGCACTCATGTGGCAGAGATCAGAATTTAGATTATTCCTCCTTAATTGAAATTACTTTTGGAAACAGAAAAACTGGACAGCTATTAGGGGAAGGAGAAACGAGAAAGACAGAGCAGACAGACATTTCTAACTTTCATCAGGCTATAGTGTACTCCTTGAAAAAAGCAAGTGAGGTATTCTCTTACTGCTTGTTGAAGAAAACTAAGATGACGCTATTGAAAACTTTCTCTCATACCTACTTACATAAGTGAACATCCACCCACTTAAAACATGCACTACCAGACTGTAGCAAAAGGTGCTACACTTTACATAACCTTTTGTTTCAGTTCAAACAAAATATTTCAGTACACTGTCCATTAACATGAATAATATCGTTTCTTTAATCCTTCTTCTTCAAACTGAAGCAAGAAACACTTCAGTTTCACTATGCTTACGTGAAGAGACCTTTCTCTAAATGCCCATACTTCGTGACCTGCTAACTTGACTATCCAAAAAGCACCGGTGAACTAATCGGCAAGAACATAGAAACATGTGTTTCCTTTCAAGATCACAGATACTATATCAGATTAGATTTTGAAACAGGCAAATAAGAGGAAATACTCCCTTGAGTCTCCATGCTACAGAAGTTCATTTATAGGTATAGTCCATGAATTTTCCATTTACTTCATATTTCATAGGAAATTATGTCATTCTTGTTCTATCATATTTTCATTAAATAAATTGTAGATAAAATGCATTATCCAGGACAATGAATGGGACCACAACTTGCTGTTGTGACGCGGTAGGTTAAGTGACATAATGCACTGGCTCTTACAAATATTTTTTGTGTATTCTGTGATGCTCATGATCAACCGTTTCAGCTAAAAAAAGGTTTATTCTTAGAAGAATACATACATTCCCAGTGACCTAAACACTGATCTTTCATCTAACATAGTGAAATTATTGTTAATGCAATGTTCCAATAGGAGATCCTTTTTCTTGACTGTAATTCTACAGGGAACTTCGGTAATGGAATCAAAAACTTGAGCTTTAAACAGGTGCTGGCACAAACCTAGTTCAGTAACCAGAGCAACCTTAAGCAATGTTGTAGTTACTTGGTGTCTGCTCACTAGAATAGACTCATATTTTTATGAGCCTTAGGGAGTTTGTGAATATATATCCCTGCATTCATTCCCACTTAACAAAGTTGGATTTAATTAAACAAACTTAGGATGTAACAATCCTCACCAGAACTGAGATGCAATATTATTCTAACAAAGAAGTTTAGCAGGTATTTGCCAACTTTGACATAATCCCTTGTTAGTGGATACCGCCAATAAAGTAAATACTGATCTTCAATTTCACTTATGTTATAAATGATGCCACTTCATATATTTTGAAGCTGTGAAAAACTTCTGTTTGCCATAATATTTGATCAAGACCTAACTTTTTTTTTTAACCAGGAAACTTAAGTATCTTCCATATTTCAGCACCTGGAAACCTAATGATATGTGGTGTGAGGGTACCCAGCTGTGTTACTGAGACAACTAAGTTATCCTCATTAATTATTTAAGAAAAAAAAACAACACTCAACCTGAATTACAACAAACTTCTGACACCACTACCAATAAGGTAGGCATGAGTAAGACTTATCTGCTTTGGGACCTACAGTGTTGTTCTGTCTGAAAGACAGCAATTCATTTAGTTCTGAGTCTACAAGCAGAAAACAGATATTGGGACAATGTAGAGCTTCTTCAGGCACATGGAAATTCCAAGGGCGTTGCAAAGGATATTGTAGGTATGATCAACATACCCTCCCAATACTACTTCTGAAAGCCAAGATGCCTTAATATGCTTTCCACTCAGATTAAGTAAACAAACTTCATAAAAGGAAGGTCTTGCTCCCATTGACATAGTGGGGGCTTAGAAGGTTCCAGCACAGTTCAGAGCAGGTAAGGAAGAAGATGAAAGCCATTGTCTTCAGAAGAGCAAGAAATACTGTGGCACTAATCAGTCAGACCTCTGGTGCTAAGGGTTGAGCTCTGTGTTGAGAAAACTTGGCTAATGCAGAAGTAATCATGACAGGTTTTGCAATCTTGCCAGAGCTGATACTGAAGCTATCAGCAATCCAGACACTGGTAACAGGCAACTCAGCACAGGCAATACCAATGCCTGTGTATTGGATAGTTGATATCGTAACAAAATTTCATAAATAAGTTTCTTTCATAGAGTGCTGGATCATGCATAGGGTAGGAAGGAAGGTTAAGAGGAAGATAGAAAGAACTGAAGCCATTCCTAAATTCAGGTTTGGTTTGATCAACCTGACACCACAACAGCTTGAGTTGCCATTTACATCTAAAGGCCTGAATGCTTACTTGCCAATGAAGGCAAGAAGAGAATGACACTTCAGTCTCACCACTGAAAGTCTACTTAATTTTAATGTTAAGTGAATTTGATGCATTCCATGGCTCACATGGATAGAGTATAATATCATTTCCACTGTCTTCTGCTTCATTTTGACATATTGAACTGACATTAAATAATTTTTTAAATAAATCAGCACAGAAGCATTTGCAAAGTACTTATCATGCAAAACACTTGTAAACCTAAATTCATACACAGACATTTTAAGCTGCTGGTAACAATTCAAACTATACTTAAAATGGATTACAACAGTATTTAAAAGATATCCTATGACTAAAGCAAAACTTAATGTTTAAAACAATTATTTCAAGACTTTTCAGTTTGGTTGAAATTAATAAAATTGCTCATTTCCTCTCTCTCTCCAACATAGCTGTATCAAAAGGATATAACTTAAAGATTTAAAAAATCTACTGAATGACAGCTCCTTAAATTGCGTAAAGTTCAACCATGATAAACAAATACTCAAATAGACAAAGATTAGCACACAGAACAACTTGTACTCACCTATTAATAAATATCATACTAAATTTAGGTTGACAGCCACAACTAAATTAGCAGATAAAATAATTATTGTATTTGATATTCCATGGCTTAAAAATCACAACTACCAGAATCTATTTCTGTTCTGTCACTACATGACTCCAGCAAAACCTCATAAACCAGTTTCCCAATTTTAAAGCGTGGAGATTAATACATCTTATCAGCGATGTTACAGGGCTTAAGCCTGTATTTCTAAAGTTTTAGATCTCAATTGCAAAGTTCTCCATCAATGCAGCAGAAAGGAAACCTATTAATCTTAATTCTTTTAACTACCACCAACTGCTTCATGAACAAGAAAAGAATTTCAAGTTGCAGAAGCATTTCCAGTATCAGACAGCTATCACTGACAGCATAAAATTATTTTAATAGAAAAAGAATGAAAGAGTAATTTGTCTGATGAACCAAATTTCAGCCTGATGCTTTTATAAGAGTAACAAATCCCTGAAAACAGTATTCATAATATTGATGCAGAAATATTGAGACAAACTCAAAACTATTAATGGTGCAAAAGACACCACTTGAAATGCTTCTACCTGTCTGAACCAGTTTTGGTGCTTTGACACACCCACAATTCTTGTATATATTTGTCCCTCTGAAACATAGAACAAGCATATAACACAAAGAAGCCTTTATATGTAATGCCATATAATTACCCTTCGTATTTCAGATGGTTTGAAAAATCTATGTTTATGAATATAGTTCTCTGATCATGTTCCTGTTGACTTGAACGAGGGCAGAATACACCTCATGGAATAAAACAACTCAGTTGTCTCTTGAGTGGCCCAAGCTCTACCAACTGGGCCATTAGACCAGCCTTTCTAGAAAGGCATCTGAAATACTTGTTTTTAAAAAATTGCATGCAACTGGTTTCATAACAGCAGTCATAGTACTTGGCTTGATCACTTTCCAGGATCGTAAACCTCTTCTTTCTAACACAAACACAGGGAAATGAATCCACTAGCTAGTCCTTTCCCACAACATGAAGTGTAATGAATACTTCTTCTTTGCAAAACAGGGAAGAAAACCCACCAACCATGATGTACACATGTGCTCTTCACTCCAGACAAAACATCGGTTTAAAACTAGAAATCAACTACTTTTTATGACAGTTGAGTATATCAGGGATTCCTTGTTTACAAATGCAAGTGCCTTGATTCTCATTACTGAATAATCAGTTACTCTGATTAACTGTACTATTCTTTTCAGTATTTGTGTAAGAAAAACTGAGGAGGAAGATTCAGTGAAGCCATATCATCATTCCAAAAAGTTATATGGCAATATACATTCCATACTGTGTACTTCTCTGTAAATATATTGCTTTGTAGGTGTTATTTTATTGACTGAAATCTACATTTTATATCTCATATTTGTAACATATCTAACTTTCTACAAAACACACTGTAGGAAAAATAGAGCAGAAATAAGTAAACTTCACTCTCATTCCGCCAGTCCTTTGCAGAAGACAGACAAGCACTCTTAGGAATCCCTTTACTGCTCTGAAATTACAAGCACATATTAGGCACACACAGACTTATTGAAAAGTTGTCTACCTGCCTTTTCAGCATGTAAATGCTTCCAAACCACTGAAATTGCTGTACAACCAAGGATTTATTATAGAAAGAAATTTAAGACTACAATAAAGAAACAAAACATTGTATCAATGTGAAACAGTACATCATTAAAGTTTTACAATTATTTTTCTGCCCCCATTTTATGTATGAAAACCCAAGAGATTATGTGACTTGTCCTCTCAGCACCACATTGAATCTCTTTAAGAACCTCTGTGGAAATCAAAACAATACAAAATTTGTGCTTCTTGGTCCTTCACATTGAGATGTAGTTTCATCACCATGAGATATGGAAAGAGAAGACTGTGACACTCACTCTGCAACAGAGGCTATAGAAATATTAGTATGCTTTGGGTTTTTTGGTGGTTTTTTTGTTTTGTTTTGTTTTTTTTTAAAACAGACTCTCAGAAACATTCAAAGTCTTTACAGTTAATGACATGTGTTGCATGCTTAGGCATAATATACCAATCCGTGCATCACCCATGGAAACAAAAGGGAACATACTTTCCTCTTATTAAGCTCAACAGTTTTGGTCACTAAAGGTGAGCTCAGAATTAAGAATTTTGTTAATACTGCTAAATTTAAAAAGGAAATACAGACTTAAAAATGGAATGCAAATTGAAGAGCATAAAGGTGGCTATTCACTTTGGAACTTCTTTTATGATTTCATGATCTTAAAATAAAATGTATCATTTTCCCACCATAAATAATATCAATGCCCAGGAATGCCTCATCATTCTCAAAAGAAATACAAAACATATTGAAGAGCAATAAATAAGCATTTTGCTAACAATTATGTTTGTACAGCACCAGGATGGAACTGCTCTGAAAACCTCTTCTCTTCATATGCAAAATCCTGGGAACACACAATGCCAAGTTCATTTACTTTTTCTTCATTTTACAGGTAAGCTTCTAAACGCCTGCAATTAGCAACAGTCTCTAGGTACGGTGGGGAAGAAAAAAAAGTCAGGCCTAGTACCCAGAGAAAGATTTACACAAATAGATGAAAAATAAGTAGGTGTCTAAAAATTAACTTTTTATTTTTCTGCTGTTAGACAAGTTTGAATTTTAATACATTATTCACCTACAGCTAAAACATTTATCAGCAACAATATGTAGTTCAGACTACTTCTTCCTCTGCCAACAAAATCTTTTTTCAGACATGGTATTCCTTCATGTACTATTTGGAGGGAAATGCTTCTCTGTAATAAAAATTCCTTTGTATTTTTTTTCACTCCCTTCCAACTTACACCAAATAAGAAAGCTTAACACACATCCTTTTATGGTTAAAAAGATCCTGACCAAGGTTCTTAATGTTCTTGCCCAAGCGATGCCCACATTACCACAACATTTTCTTGACTTAACACAGTTTGAAGATGAGGATAATGCTTTACATGCTCCAGGCTGAATAGATTTGTTAGGAAGACATGTCCTGACAGATATGCTTAAGCAAATAAGGTCATTGATTAATCAAGAAAGGAGTCCATTAAAACAATGGAATTAATATATTTGCAGATGGTTACTTAACAGGACACTGTCAAGGTATTTTTGTCAATTTTGGAGTATTCCTTTCTCGATCAGCATTGATAAATGCTTTGCGGTATATTTGTCTAGCTTTCAGCATGTTAGAAGCTGGTTTGCAATAAATGGCTGCATAAAAAAATTAAATAGTCCCAAACTAATTGCTTACTTAGAAATAATTAAACAAGCATTTTCAACTACTTTGTTCTCCATGTAATAGTTTTGCAAGGATCTGAATGCATTCATGCACAGAAGAAACTAGTATCTGGAGACAATGCTGTGAAAGTTCCAAACTACTATTTTTGAAAGTTTACACACAATAAGCTTCCAAAATATTAATCTCAATAAGAATCTTTTTCATTATATTTTTCAAAGAATCCAAAATTAGAACACAAAGATGAACAGATAAGACTTGTTTCCACTTTTTCTCTACGATTCAAAAAGCACACTCTAATGTGTTCTGTATAGCTGTAAATATCTTAATTGATAGTACCTTCCAAAATTGCCTTAATATGGTAATCCAGAGATTATTCATCTTTCTCTACAAATTCAGGCTCTTGCTTTTTCTGTCCAATCCCCAAATAGCTTTTGCATATTAAATGAGCAGTTAAGCTGTCTTCATATTGAACTATTGATTCTCTTAGCTCATGTGAAGGGAGATATTTCCTTCACAGTAACAGTGATGAATAAGTCAGTGGAGAACAGAGAAAACCAGCTGCACCTTGACCTACCACAAATGTTCTTGCACCGATCACTTGACTAAAGATTTATTTTTAAACTGTATAATCCCTTAGATGGGCATTCCCAAACTGATTTAAACAACACTGATAGAGGGTTAGGTTGCAGGAAGGAGTTTACAAACAAATTCAACCAAATGTCTCAGTCTAACCAAGTGTAAATATTCTACTTGGGTGTTCATCCCACTCGAGCAAAATTGTTCTAAAACCTTTTGGATGATGAAAAACTTTTCAATGTCAGCAAGTTTTTCATTCTATGTACATACATTGTAATGATTTTTCCCCCTTTTAATTTGGTTTCAGATTCAGTGCATATGTGAGCACACTTTCAGTTGCCTCCCCGGCCTCTTCCCTCCTTTCCCCGACCACTTTTTAGTCTCAAAGATAATTATGTTCATAGAAACTATATGAAGATCAGCAGTCAGGTAGAAGAGACAGACAAATGATTACCCCAGCACATATTGCGACAGATAAATTCAGCTTGCTGGTGAATGGTAGCAACTGGGGGGCCAACCAGTGAAAACACTTCCCCGTCTTCTCACTTGCTACATTGGACACATAGGAGAACCATAATAGCACAGCATAGAGATTCAAGGAGACAAGAGATTAAAACCTGTACAAAATGAAACTTCACTGTTTCTACTGCTCACAAATCTGGTGTTAAAATCTTAAAACCTACATCTCTGTGCGCCAGAAACTGCACATGTATCACCTTGCTCCATAAGAGTTGTCCTACTAAGCACACACTCACCTTTTGTCTTTCTGAACTGCATGGCAAAGTTAAAAAAAAATTTTTTTTTTTACATCCTATTTATACATATCACTATTACAATTTGGAGGGAATGCATCCCTCCAAACCTAACAGACTGCAATTTTTTCAATCTTATATGGATCTTCTGTTCTTACTAGGCTTCTAATGATTCTCAGTTCTTTTCTATTAAATTACCTTTTTAGTGCTATTCCTTCTTTATTATTTAGTATTGAAGCATTATATTAATATATTGTTTATTCATACACAGTTACTTAACTTTTGATAACAGTGATAACATTTTGGTATCACTGGCATAAAGCTTTCTAAATCATTTTCTTAGGAGGGATAAATTTATCCAGTTATATTCACAAAGTTTATAAATAAAGCAGCCAAGGAAAAATAATTCTGCATACTGCTATGCTGCCTCACATGAGTCAGAGAGATAATATATGCCTCCAAGTTGCTTTAACAGGTATAGTCTCCTAAATCTGATACTATCATTGCTGGAAGGCCGGTAAACTGGGCTGCAGTTTGGTTACACATCTTTTCAAGAAGGAACTAGCAACGTGGTAAACAAAACACAACAACAACAAAAAAAATTTTAGTTATTAAGTTACTGCCATACAATAAAACCGATGCTGCAAGAACACAATCGTAGAATACCCGTCTTGTCTATTACAAATACAGTTGCACAGCTTCTCATGAAACATTTGCTATTGCAACCAGAGGAATCCCTCTAGTAATTTCGTTCCAACATTTCTTTTGTTTTAGGTGAGCTCATAAAGCATGCAGTTCTAAAGTGTCATATTATTAGCAACACAGTCCTTTATTTCTACAAACAAGTTGCATAAATCCTGGTCGCTAGCCTTTATTCCAAATACACTGTTTGCTCTAAATAAGTCTTTTTTATTACCCAGTATCCATCTATTAATTTCCATGTCTTGAAATAAAGTCTCAACAACGGTTTCTGATTTTAAATTAAAAAAAAAAAAAAATTAAAACTTGCAAAACCAGCCTGAGTTGCCATGTTAAAATGAATATTTAATGTAAGATAAACGGCTCTTCTCTTCAGTAGTTCTTGTGCAGTCAAGGTTAATTAGACAAAACAAAGCCTAGAATTTGCTGCCATTTTAATGGCATTTTACATACACTGTCAAAATACATTATATGCATAAAACAAAATGGATACACAAAGAACTATATTCTACCTATAAATCTAAGTGTTCCATTTGTAAACAAAGGTGGAACACAGTAAAAAGAATATAAAATTAAAATTGTATCTTAGTTTAGATATGTCTCACCCAGAGAGGACTATCAGACAGTCAGCAAG
Source organism: Aquila spilogaster (assembly GCA_024606505.1). Lineage (NCBI taxonomy): Eukaryota > Metazoa > Chordata > Aves > Accipitriformes > Accipitridae > Aquila > Aquila spilogaster. The sequence goes on from JANHGO010000027.1 coordinate 23,271,837, forward strand.
CCAGATTTCATGTACTCTACTCCTTGCTCTGTCATTTGCTTTTCAATTTATTTTTTTTAAATCAGTGAAACAGTTGCAGTGATTTTCTTTCACACAGAAAACAGCTGGGGTCTGTGAACTTTGGGAAGGAAGGTATCATAGAAGTTCTAAGCATCATCAGAGGTACACTTCATTTCATTGAGCTCTAAAACTGTCGTGGTTTAACCCCAGCCAGCAACTAAGCACCACGCAACCGCTCACTTACTGCCCCCCCCTCCCCAGTGGGATGGGGGAGAAAATCGGGAAAAGAAGCAAAACTCGTGCGTTGAGATAAGAACAGTTTAATAGAACAGAAAAGAAGAAACTAACAATGATAATGATAACACTAATAAAATGACAACAGCAATAATGAAAGGATTGGAATGTACAAATGATGCGCAGTGCAA
>JANHGO010000027.1:23272524-23285576 GCA_024606505.1 Aquila spilogaster
ATACTGAACTCAAAACATAGCACTGTACCAGCTACTAGGAAGACAGTTAACTCTATCCCAGCTGAAACCAGGACAAAAACATATTAACAAAAGCCTGATCCTGAGAAATATTATGTACTTGTAATAAGTTTATTGCCACTGAAGTCAGTGGCATGCAGGGACCATCTCATTCCTGTCAGAAATAGAAACCAAATGTTTTTTATTGCTTGGACCATTATGCTAGGAGGAGTTTTATTGTTGTTGTTTATAGTTTGGTGGAGGGCAAAAAAAGCAGCATACAATTTTCCAATGGAAAAAGTGACTTATATGAGTCCATATACCATCTTGTAGTTATTGCCCAAATGTTAAGAGGTGTCCATGATAACTAAAATCAACAAGTATTTAAGAAACTCAAGAACAGTAAAAAATTTTAACGAAGGACAACATAAAAATTTGTATCAGTGGAAAAATGGCCTATAAGAAAAATCTCCAAGAACTCTGACGTCATACAGCTTTCCCTGCTGACAGAAGTAGCTTGTCTTTCCTTCAAGAAAAATGCCAAAATGCACTGGTCCTGAATGACTGCTCGTTGTAATTGTGATGAATTGTGAAGGTTATAGAACGAGATGGGGAGAGGAAGAACACCAAGGTGATTAAAGCCTTGGGCAAGCTGTCTACTCACAGCTCAGGATTCCACTGCAAATTTGTATATACCTAATTCCTCCATGCTTCAAGTCCTGTCTAAAAAATAGAGGGTTTTTTCCATATGTCACAACTACTGTGAACAATATAATAAATAAGAACTTGAGATGCTCAGTTACTATTTTCATTTAGTCTATGTAGACAAAAAGAGACAATACCTATATGTACGTCAAAATGGTAGCCTGTGTGTAATTTGACCTATGTTTCAAGAGCTAATCACTTAACAATAGTACAATGAAAATTAAATAAGATTTATTACTTACAAAAAGTCATGAGTCTAGGTGAAATGAGATAGAATTAATGATTTTATCTAGGACACACACTATAAATGCTAAACAATGAAAATAATAATTTGGAACGAGCATGTTTATTCTTTGTTAACCAACACATTGTCCTCAGGGTTCTTGCAAATGAGTAGCTGATTATTTACATACCATCAGTCAGTCATCAGTTTTAGTCAAGACGTCAGTCACGTTTGTCTAACATTTTTCTAGACCAGAAAAGATGTTACAGTAAAACACAGAATGTCTGCTATCTCCAAATATATAAACATGTTTAGATATAGTAAAAAAAGGACATATTTCAGCAGTTTATTACTAAAGCTAACTCCACTAAGCAAATCATTAAAATGACAAAGAGTGGCAAGAGTTGGAGCAGCGTTATTAGTTTAACTCTATTTCACTATTTTCATTCAGCAGCAGAACTTCCTATCTATACTATGTGGGTATACTTAAATATTGTACGTGCACTCCAGACAGTTCATCATGTAATTGAAAACCAACATTTAACTCGTGGACATCTTTTTGCCCAAATTACTGGTAACCTGTTAAGACCTAAGGAGTGCACCTAATTGCTTCCAATGAAGCCAAATTACCGCTCCTCCCCACTGCCCCATCTCTCCCATGGACGTGCTGTTTGCAATGATTACAGGTCCCAGCACATAAAAGACATACAAGTTCTAGCACGAACACTGAAATCATTAAAACAGAAATAGAGAGTCAACAGGTCTAAGTTTTATTTATCTTCCTTTCACTGTCTCACTGAGATGCTGCTGGACAAGGCAGTCTTTCCTTTAGCCTTCTCCATCTAAAGTCTCTTTCTAAAACAGAAAATACCAAAATAAACCTTATGTAAACAAGCAACTACTTTCCTAAATAGAAGTTACTGTAGAAATGCAAAGCTTGATAGAAACATGGCACATTATTCATTAGCAATTACTGGAGAAAATGCTGTGCATTTCTTTGGTAACATGGAAAAAAACCCAGCAGAACATCCTAGTTTGTTTGTTTGTTTGTTTCATGATATTATGATCAATGACATTGTCAGTATCGATTAGACAAAAATAAATGTGATGAACATCCAACCTCAGAATGTTTAGTGCTGAGAGTAACTGATTCAAACAGTAAAGCTTTAAATTTTTTTCCTTTTTTTTTTTTTTAATTTTTGGCTTAAGCCTTTAAACCTATGAAACCAAATAAAAGTGAGCAGTGTAATACACTCTGCTACACAGTTATTTTTCAGATAGGTGTTAAAAAAACCAAACAAAACCCCCCACGTTTTAGACTGACAGCTATCAAAAGATTTTCTGTATGTAACAGAAAGAAGTTACCACTGCAAATCACAGAATCTGAAACATGAAAGACTAAGAATCATATGAAATCATCATACAGACATACATTCATGTTAGTACTATTCTTTCTCAAGAAGATAAGACATAATCTAGTAATCTGAAAGCCCGAACAAAAAACCCCCAAACACTAAACCAACTCAATCACTGTAAGTGGCACTTTTGTATACAAAATTGACTTTAAAACCTCAAAATATGAGCTCCTGTAGGACTTAAGCCCTGACCTGAAGCCTAAGGAAGAAACCTAATAGTAGAAAGAAGCTGTCAGCTCCACACTGAAATATCCTTCTTAACATTCTACCATCATGCTTTATGTACTTCTACATTTGCAAATGCAGATTTGCTGGTTAATGAATTTTACAGATTATTGCTATGCTTATATTCTATGCTCAACAACTTCTCAAATATTTTTCTTTTCAAGAAGAAACAGCAATAGGGAACTAAAGAAAAAGTTTTAAAAAAAAATCCAATATCCTCTTCCCAGTTTAAGACCTCTGTACATTGCTTGTTATACATACTATGGGTGGACCATAACAGATAAAACAAGCACCATCATTATGTAATAATCTGCAATTATTTTTATGGCTATTGAATTCCATTCTTCCTATGCAATACATAGAATGCAAATGTAAAGCAATAGTACAAATTACAAGCCCTAACAAGGCAGTAAATCTGAACCAAGTCACGCAACATGTCTATGAACTTTCCCACCAGATGCAAAAAAGGCTTTTAAATTTCAGAAGCTATTATTTTTAACTTGTTTTCTTCAATTTTTTTTAGAAAATTAATGAAAAAAACCCCTATTTCTATTCATCTCAGAATAGCAAATTAGTAGTTCTATCAAATTAGAGAAAAATTCACAAAAATTGAGATGATTATCGTAAGATTTAATTTATCAATAGATATGGCAGTCCTTTCCTTTACTAATATATTATAAAAATAAAGTGTTTAAATATAAGATAACTGTCATGAGAAATATAGTTGATTGGAGATTATGATTCATATTAAGATCACAACCTATAAAAATCATCAGCTGTGCAGAATGAGCTGTTCCAGTTGACAGATCTTATTAACAAAATCTTCCAATAAATTACAGAAAAAGCTGATTTAAAAAAAAAAAATCACTTTTGGCTTTCAGCATATGGAGCTTAACGTGCTCCTGACACTATGTGGTTTTAGTGACTAGTTACTACAAACAAATCATGTTGTTGTGGAAAAGATAATAAAATTTAGTGAGAATGAAGGGAACTGATCAGTTTATAAAATTCAAATATAACATTCTCATTATAAAGTCTACTTTTATAGGGCTTTGCTTCCCTTGGTTTGTGGACAGAAGATATTAAAATAAAATCATGAAAGAATGACTAATTAAATCATAGTTTCTGTAATTATTTCTGGAGCTTACCTGAATTAGAACAGTAACAGTTTACTCTTAACTCTCCAATGCCAGAATCAGTAAAGGGATAACCTATCCTGCAAAACTTAAGATTAATAATTAGACTGCAGCAGTAAGACTAGCTAAGAAGCACAATGCTTCTACTCAGCGGAATAAGTAAGATCTTACAATTTTACCTACGGTGACAACTGAAACATCCTGCTAAATAAAAAGCCAAAACAAAACCCCCAAACCTTTACAGCTGACTGATCTTAGGGTTTTTAAGCTCTTATGAAAAAACAGACACTTAAAAATATTTTATCATAAAAAGTCACTATTTTTCTGACTCCACAACTTCCTGAACTGCCAGAAACATTTCACGACATGAACACCTTATTTTTTCATTTTTGGCATCACTCATTATGCAAGCTCCCCTGCTTGGAGTTCGCATGCTTCTGGCAACAGGCTGCTACTCTGGCCAGCATATTGAAGAAAAGGAACACCTCCTCAATGGTACTTCATTTAGTACTTTCTGATGAAAAAAGTAGACAGCAAAAGTAAACTGCACATTTCTGGGCACAGGCTAAATGAAAGATTCTTAGAGACAAGTATCAATGACATCTCTTTCACATACACAGGTTATATTTATTTTCATGGCCTCTAGGTCGTACAATTTACTGGCTTCAGCTGCTACAAACTATTCTGTTTTGAATGTTGCCAGTACTAACTTGCACAGACCCACTTCTAATCTAAAATCTCAATGCCTCATTATAATTGCACATTATAAAGTTTGCCTTTAAACTATTAACAGAAGAAACCTAGACAATCTTTGACGATTTGATATTCTGTTTAACTAATTGAATGCTGGTATAATAAGCAGTCTAATGAATATCATACTGACATCTACTTCTAATATTTAAACTGTTTGCTCCAAATGCTTATACACATCTCAAGATAAGGAATACTTTATGGAATACAATTCAGGAAGTTAAGTTCATGCCTCTGTCACAAAGTCTTCAGTAGTATAAGGTTAAAAGCAATTCATGTATTAGCTTAAAAGATCTCTATGGAAAGCACGGTCAAAATATTGTGAATTATGAAAACTACATATTATTTCAGGATTACCTACAAGTCTTATAAACCACCAATTTTCCTTTTTGTAAGAGGTAAAATGACAGCTGCCACCATAGACATGATAAGCTTCATATGATGCACAGGTCCATCACTCTACCCAACACAGGAGACACATATACATTATGGGGAAAATAGTCAAATAGTATATACTGCATAATGCTCTATGCGTTTTTGAGAGATAGCTGCCCAACATAGTGTAAAACAGTCTAGTGTAAAAAGATCAAGTCAGATCTGGACTCTAATTCCTTCTTGCCATTGACTTTGTGACCTTAAGACACTACACATCAAGTTTTAGTTAGTGAGCTACCAACAAAATCAAATGAAGTTTGAAAGCAAAAGAAAATATTATACTTTTTCAGAATATTTAGCTCAAATTTTTGAGTTAAACAGCAGAAGCACTACTTTTTATACAAGTGTATTTGTGTTCTGGTATTTGCAGCTATTTAATACAAACCTTAAATGCTGTCAAATAAATCAAACTGCTAAATCACAATAATAGAGAAACTGGCCTGGAAAAAAATCTCATTTGACCCTGCATATTATACTTAACTTTTGTTTGTTCTCTACTATAGTTGATTACTCAAACATACACAAGTATTGCAGTCTTTTCACAGTACTTGGAATTCGGTCTATGTCATAAACAAAAGTTGCACTGACATCTTTTAACAGACATCCAAATGATGAAATCACAGTAAAGAAAAACACAAATATGTTGTTATCTTTCAGTTTGAACTTGAGGATAAACCTTGTCCATTGACAGTCTTACACACAACTGTTTGGCCCCTGGCAATGTGTCTAGACAATGTCTGTTACTTGTTTAAGTTCTGAAAGATATGCACTAAGTACAATGGTCATCAAAAAAAAGCTCTTCAGAAAAAACAGGTGTAAAGATTTAAAAAAAAATAAATTTATTATTATTTTTTTTAATCTTCTACAAAAAGAAGTTAGGTCTGCCTTGCATATTTTCTTTACACTTTAATAGTAAGAAATTATTGGAAGGCTGCTGGTCACAGCATCATAGCTAAACTGGTCCAGACACTAGTTATTCACCAGGTCACAACAAGCAGGTACATATGAACAGAAAATGAATACTTTAAAAATTACATACAAGAAGGTGGTGGTAATCAGAGTACATTTTTACTTAGCCAAAACCTCAACAAAAAAAATTGAAATAAAAGAAAAATATCTAAATGTCTTGTTTTCATCAGCATCACCTGCAACATACTCTAGAGTTCACTCATACTGTGCAATCATACTACAGTCACATAATCCAGCACAATTTGTAAATTACTGAGATGGAGATATTTAATGAATTATTATAACACATGTACCCATAGGTGACCAAAACTACAAAGAACGAAACAAAATTTGGATGAGGTATTTGAGATGCTAAGTCTATTACCTTCATTATTAGTGGCATACATGGTGTCTGTAAAGAGGCACAAATGTGAACTAGAGACTGACTCTCAGAACCAGTATGTACAGTGAATACTTCCATTTATAAAATACTGTGGCGAAAACTAAAAATGTTGCAACCAACAGAAAGAATTTAAGCCAAAATGAATGTGCTGATTAAAAATCCAACTGTGAAAAAGGGAAAGTATAATAATAAACAGATACAGATGTATTTTCCTGAGCCAAAGCCACATTCTTGTCAAATAAGAGAACCTTAATGAAAGACTTATCAGTAATGAACCTTGTAGTAGTTTGAGCCACCAGCTTGATTCTGCAGTTGTTTCAACACTTAAAATACTCCTTTATGTCAAATGGATTTACATAAGAAAACAATGTAAAAATGGATACGAAGGTCCATGTTCAATTCAAAACCTTTGTATTAAAGTATAACTTTGTAAAGGAAAAAATAACGTAAGGGTATCTTTTCCTAAATGTGCTTTTTCAGTGTAAACCAACATTTCTTTTTGAACAGTTCTTTAGCTTGGATAATAAAGAATGATACTTTTTCTTTCAAATGTGAAGGAATATGCCAAGAAAACTTATGAAAAAAGATTTATCTGCTGCAGCCACTACAAGGGGTATTATGTTTCCAACTAGATAATAACTGAGGAACTCTTACTAGAATTTTAGAATTCAAATGAAGAGATAGTGTAGTCTGCATTGCTCTTTTAATCATTCTTGCTCTTCTTCATATACTCAGCTATTTTCCTTAAAACACACACACACTTGAACCGAGTTTTAAATTTAGTGTAGTGAATACCTTTAAAATAACCTGGTAAATCCGCCTCTCCAGTCCATAACAACCCAACCTATGCTACACCTTCAAATTTTCATTCTTTATAGCTAAGGGAGAATACTCTCACCACCATCAGTACAAAGCTGACAGAGTAAGTTCTTATGATTCTGGAGTGTATTCTCAACAACTCCGAAGATTTTGTAGCACTACAGACTGTATTCACATCTTACATCCTCAAACCTGAACATTGGCTTACTAGACAAAGCCTTACAGTCACACTTGTAGTGTGATTACCTACTGGCATCAATAAGAATTTCAGAAGAGCATTACAAGACATTAGGGTACGAGGAGTGATTGATGAGGCAAAAATAATGGTCTTTAAAATCTGGTGAAATATTTAATACAAGCAGTATTAATTAAACATCAAAAAAGAAGATGGCAGAGAAAGTATAACACAGGTTTGAACTTTGCAAATCATTACAGAGAAGCTACTGCACATTATAAGGCTGGTTACAGACTAGAACACAATTCAAACACATTAAATTCTACAGTTAAACATTAAGCTGTTAATACACTAACAGCCTTCAATTACTGACTGCTCTTCCACCTTTCAAGGTAATATATTAAGAATTATTTCCACTGCATCAATATATGCTCTATCACGTACCATAATCCAGCAGGTAGCATTGAAGCCAACATACCTGGCAGACATGATGGAAAATAAACTATTTTATTGCAACAAATCAAAGATCTATTTATGTCAAAAGTCTCATTAAAAAAAAAAAAAGAAATAAGACAGACATAGCTTAAAAAAAATCTGATTTTTTTAAAATAGCTTTATCAATCTGGAGTAGTCAGAGCATAATTATTTCAACCACAACACAGTAGTTCCAATTCTACCTGCCTTTATGTTGTTGTCATATGAGATGACATTCATATAGCTGACCATGTCAGAATACAAGGAGCTAAGGCAGCAGGGGTAAAAGATCCATGCCTGCTGCAAAGCATACTCTGTCATAATCCACGCTGGAGCCTGAGTCAAACCATTCTTCTGCCATCAACAAACACTACTGGAATAAAACAGTATTTCTTCTCCTGTGGCTACTCATCCAGACTACGTATCACCTGCCCACCACAGACAGTTAACCTGTCAATTTGCATAGCAGAAGTCTGCATAAGAAAACTAAGGATTTCATCAGTACATTGCCCATCAAGAACGGCTGCTGTTGTAAAAATCCAGGCTATTACATATAAAACCACAATAATTTTAAAACCCCAAAGCTAAGACATTAAGATTTTAGAAATGCCAAAATAAAGGTGGACTGGGAAACTTCGATTCTGCTACCTTCTGTGCTTGTCTCTTTACAACACACAGTCTATATATGCATACAAAGTAAATATATGTTTTCCTTCAGACTAATGAACCATTCAGTACTCAGGGTGAACAATGCTCCAGGAAGCAGTTATGGAGCACTGATGATTTATCCACAGTATACCAACCTCATTTAGAGAAGGTAGCAGATGTTTAGTCAACATGACAGGGAATTATAGTAAGGAGGAGTATGCTGTCATGCATCAAAACGTTACTCTCTAGAAATGAAAGTAGAATCTATCACAGGGTTCCTACTTACATAAGTCATACACCACTTTCCAACCTCCAAGTCATGCAGTTTCCCCAGAGGCTGAACAGAGGTTTAAGACAACCCTGTGACTGAAGCTACTGAACATACTGGGCATGCACTTGTCCTAAAATTCTTGACCAATTTAAAATTTTTCCTGGAAAATACAGCACTTGGAGTTCTGGCAGGAGCAGGCAGCGTAGTTCACGTTAGACGTACTCAGTCTCCTTTTTTCCCACAGAGTCTTTTAGAAGCAAAATCACAGCTATTCTGCAGTCCAGGTGTACTGTTGCTGCATCCTGCTTCTCAACGCCATCCTTCCTGAAAAGGCCTTGGCCAACCCTCTCCCATCTGACTAGAAACATTCCCATCAAGTGAGAAGAGAAGACCCTGATGAAAGACAACAGCTGGGAGAAGGGCTGCTACCATGAACACGGGAACAAACTGAAAATATCTGGATGCTTTTGAGAAAGTTAGGAGCAGCTCACTACTCAAACAGCAAACAGTCTGCAGAAGGTAAAGAGATCATAGGATACCGATCTCAGACTACAACCAAAAATTTCAGTAAGGTTATAGTTGTGCCTGCCTTTATTTTCATGGTTCTTAGCTTGAGACATCTTATTTGGAGAAACACTGAAGATTCACACTTGCAGTTGTGATCTAACAATAGTTGAAGACAGTTCTAACAATAAGATAAAGAGGAGGTAATGGGATCTACACTAACATTTTCATCTCAACACATTAGTTGCTAAACATTAAGTAGATGTTCTTTCCAAATATTTAAAAGTAAAGAGCTGAGTAAGGAGGCAGACATGCAGTTTAAAGGAAAGATGGGTGCTGGTAACATCAGCTGACTCAGACCTTGTCTGCAGTAGAAATTCTAGCACTTCATTCTGCCAGTAATGATACACAGAGAGAACCCAGATCTCTCACTGCATTCTCTGAATATAGTAACATTGACCTTATGATGGGCTTCCACAGTAAGTGCTTGAAAGAGTGACTGTCCTCCTGCTGTGAAAACCACTCATTTCAAATTATTCCATGTTGGTAGTTTGTCACAAGTTTTGTTTTTTGCTTTTTTTTCTTTTTTCCTCTTAGCAAAGAAAGAAATACTTTTTCGCAACTCATACCAATACTCTATAGTCCTACTTTCTAAAGTATCTGGTCAAATTAGTGTTTGTTGTAAACAATGAAGCAAAAGTAATCATCAAAACCTTCAGTTTGCATCATTAGTATTTGCTTTCACTCCCTGTTAAGAAATGGTGTATTTAGTTTGCTTTTCTGCTTCTACTATCAAGATTACTAGTACATTTGGACTGTTCATTAAAAAAACCAACATTTACATAGCATGAAATTCCATAGACTCATACAAAAGAGTTTATCTGGAAATATTTAAATTTATCCCCAAGATAATACCTTGGCTATGGTCAAGAGTTTGCTACTTACTGTATTGTCTAAAAAACCAGAACTTCTGCATTGCATGCCATCTTCCACAACAACCCAAATCCTGCAAGGTCCTTTAGAGTGATAGGTGTATATCTACTACCTGGTAACGCAACACACAAAACAACAGTATCTCTAACATCACCTTTCCAAAACATAATCCAATCAGGTTTAGAAATGGTGGACTTTCAAACTCTTGGAGAGGAGGAGGGCAGGAAAGTCAAAATAGTTACTAAGAACATTTCAATAATTCATACTCTCTCACAAATACTGTCAACTTAGACATTCATTTTACCTTGAGAAGGTATGTAGGAATATTGCTGAAATCTACAGGCAACTTCAAGAGGAAGCGAGCTGAGAATTCTCCAGTCTGTGGAAAAAAGGTAACACTAATGAGACCTGGTGTCTAAACCAGAACCATAAATTGAACATTGAGGATGAAATACTAACCAGAAAAATGTGTAAGAGCTCATACCAAACAGAAGGGTTGGGATTTAAACCAACATTTCTCAATGGAATTACTGAAGAGAAAAAAAAATAATTTACAGATTTCACAGATGTTATATGAGAAAACACCTTAAAAACCATAAAACATCATTGCCAATAAGTCAACAGCAAAAAGTAGTCAGAATACAACAATGTGCATGACAAAAATCAGACTATACTTTGTTAGGCCCTAAATATAGATGTATCTTGGCTGTACTCATTTCTGGAAAAAGGTCTGGCAAGATCTGCAAATGGTCTGAAAGCAAAGCTAAAAACCTGACAAATTTCTAAGAGTGTATAGATAAAATAGAGGCATCTTCACAAATATTGCAGGTATACCTAAAAGAATTTGCATTGAGTAAGGTGAGAATGTATCTAAAGTGTCCTCTGAATAATCAGAGGAAGGAACTGAAGTAGAAGGTTTTATATAATTTGTTTTCAGAATTACGTGACTCAACACCTAGACAAGTTTACTGAAAACTTGCCAAGTGTCCCCTACATGTTGCTCTTTTTTATGCATAAAGTGTATGCAAAGGAAATGGAAAGGATTTCCTTTCTGTTTCATACACTTCCTTAAAACCAGACTTTGTCCACCTGGTTATGAAGCAATGAAGCTCGCTCTTTTTGAAAAACAAATGCCTGCCTGATTTCCTCCATATTAATTTTGTCATCTCTATTTTTTAATTCAATAAAGTAGCCATAGAGCAGCTATATTTGTCATGTTGAATTAGCAGTACAAAAAGCATTAAACATTAATTTTATGCAGTTAGGTAGAAAAAACTAGGATATCTTGAGAAAAGGTAGCAAAACTTTTTTCAGTTTTAACACTGCCCTGTTTTTGCATACATACGCTATTTAGTTACATGATGACATACAATTTTTAAAAAAACAGTACTTCATTTTAACAAGCAAGGGGAAAAATCAAAGCTGTATGAATATGCAGTATTCGCCCTCCCACAGTAACACACACATACTACTTCACTATTTCGTGAACATAATTATCTGTAATTAATTTTCCTTTTAAATGTTTTGCATAGCCAGACAAAGCAAGAAGAAAAATACTTTAAACAAGAAGCGTACAATACACAAATTTTAACAAAATGTATATGCATCTATGGTGAATGTGCGTATTGCAATTCTCATTAAAAGGGTGAATGTAAATACTATACTAGATTTAAACAAGATCATCTTTATTGTGTATACAGCTATACCTTGTGGCAAGGAAAAGTCTGTAATACATCTGAAATAATGGAAGCATCCTTTCTATGAAATGCAGCAGTGACCCATGGAAGAGATGCAGAGAGTCATTGACAGTGAAGGTTGCCTGGGACCATGTCCAGATGGCATCTGAGTATCTCTAAGGATCAAGATCCCACAATCTCTGGGCAACCTGTGCCAGTGTTCAAACCTCTCAAAATTCAAGGGCTTATAACCTATGCAGATATCAGAAGGATACATTTTGAGCCACAGCTTTACTACATGTAGTAGATGTTATCACAAGAACTCCACATAGCTATGAGGACAGCTTGCCAAAGGCTACAGCTCTTCAAGAGGAAAGCATTCAAAGTCACCTGTACTGATACTGAAAATTTGCCATATGCCTTTGCAAAATAGTCAGTACCTTTGCCTCCCCGCTTGATTAGCTGTGCTAAACCATGAATTGCTTTGAGCTCAGCATAAGAGAAAACATGAAGGTTGTCACTGGCCATATACCACCAGACCACAAGCCTCCGTAACGATGGACCACATCAATTGCTATGCATATGGATTCAGAAAGGAATAGGCTGAATAAAATACTGAAGGAAACTGGAGGTCAAAGCCAATGGAAATTGGCTTTCCAAAATGAATGTTAAGCTGCTAAACAGGGCAGCTGAGGAATATAAGTGATTGTTTGCTACGCACATTATTTTCTGAGGTACTGACATGACATAAAACTGAGAAGGAAAAAATTCTACAGAATTGGATTCCTTCAACCATTTTATGCCTAAATTAAGCAAAGGTTTCACCCCAAGCAACTAAGCACATATAGGCAAAGATGCTGTATTAGGCAGATGTACAATAAGCAATGCTAATATCAGTGCCAATTTATTTCTTTGTCTATGTATTAGGCATGAACTAGAGATAACTCATTCTACCTTCCAGTCACTAAACGAGAAAAAACAAGATCTTGAATACAACAAAAAAAATCTTTCCAATGGTACCTTGCCACTTATATAATTTGTCAAAAGGGTTTAAGCGACGTTAGGTTGTAATCCACCCTACTGTCAGCTAGCTCAGAACTGCCCTTAAAATTTGTCCCTGGTAGTCACAAAATAGAGGCAAAGAAATTGCACATAGAAACACTACACAACAAAAAGTGAGCATATATTAAATTAAAGCCAGACTCCGAAACCTTTCCTGATGTGTCCTGGTTTCAGCCGGGATAGAGTTAACTGTCTTCCTAGTAGCTGGTATGGTGCTATGTTTTGAGTTCAGTATGTGAAGAATGTTGATAAC
>JANHGO010000027.1:23285676-23336641 GCA_024606505.1 Aquila spilogaster
CTCCAATGTATTTTGTATAGCTGTAAATATCTTAATTGATACCGCCTTCCAAAATTGTGCCTAACTATACCAACATAAAGATTATTCACCTTTCTTTATAAATTCAGACTCTTGCCTTTCCTGTCCACCCCAAAATAGCTTTTCCATATCAAAAGGAACCATTAAGTCTTCATACTGAAAACATATTGTTGATTCTTAGCTAACGTGAAGAGGGAACAATTTCTATCATGGTAACAGTGACGAACAACTCTGACAGAAGGAAAGAACTGCATTTTGAATGACCATAGATGATCTTGCCCCTGATCACCTGACTTGAGAGGTATGATTCTTTAGACAGGCATTCTGGAAGTGAATTATACAAAGCTGACAGAGCAGTAGTTTGCAAGGAGTTCACAAACTGAACCAATTTTCTCAGTGCTAATTAAGTGCAAACGTCCTGCTTGGGCACTCATTCCACCTGAGCAAAGTTTTTTAGATCATGAAAAACAGTTCAGTGTCACCAAACTTTCAATTCTGGTGCAATGTTTTGTACTGGTTTTCTTTTGTTTGTTTGTTTGCCTTTTAATTTGGTTTCAGATCCAGTGTGCAAGTGATCGGTGCATGCTCCCCTCTAAACCCTCTCTCCGTCCCATTTTACAGGTCTATGGAGTTCACAGAGGCTCTATGAAGAACAGCAGTCAGGTGAAGGTGACAGTATCTGGTCATCCAATCAAATATTGGTAAATGCAGCTTGCTATACATGTTGGCAACTGGTGGTCCTATCAGGTAAAAGCACTTTCCATCATCTCACTTGAGAAATGGCCACAGGAGAACCATGATAGCACACTGTAAAGAGGAGAGTCAAGGGATTAACCTTGTATGAAATTAAGCATCATTATTTTTCCTGCTCACAAACAGGTTCTTAAAGTCTTAAAACATACATCTGTGTTGGTCAAGAAACTGCACATGTCACCTTGCTCCATATGAGTAATCCTACTAAGCACATGCCCACCTTTTATCTTGTTGAATTGTACAGCATATTTTTTTTTACATCCTGTTTACACAGCTTGCTTCAAACTTTTCAAGTTTCCCAGAAATACAACTCTCCAAGTCTACAAGACTGCCATTTCTCAAGTTTGTAAGCATCTTTCTTCTTACTAGGCTTCCAATGACTGTTACTTCCTTATTACCTTATATTACCTTCTTATTTTTCTTCCTCCTTTTTTTAAATTAAGTAATGGAGCATTTTATTAACACACTGCTTATACACAGTCATGCCACTCAACATCTTGGTATTGTTAGTGTAAAGCTATCTACACCATTTTTCTAGGAAGGGTTATTCAGCTACTTTCAGAAGTTTTATAAATAAAGTAGCAAAGGATAAATAATTCTCAGACTGCAGTACTGCCCCATATGAGTCAGATAAATAATATATGCCTCTAGATTGCTTTAACAGGCACGGTCTCCCAGATCTGATAATACCACTGCCTAAAGGCCTATAAACTGGGCTACAGTCTGATCACACGTCTTTTCAAGAAGGAACTAGCAACATGAGGCAAATAAAAAAAGAATGTCTTAAGCTGCTGCCATTCAGTCAAACTGATGCTGCACAAACACAATCCCAAAATGCCACTTTTGTTTATTACAAATTCAATTGCTTATCATGGAATATTTGCTCCTACAACCAGAAGAATCCCTCTGGTAACTGAGTTCCAACATACCTCTTGTTTCGGGAGAGCTTATTTAGAGTTCGATATTATTAGCACCATAGCCCTTTAGGCCTACCAAACAAGTGGCACAAATCCTGTTCATTCATCTTTATTCTAGGTACACTGCTTTTGCTAAATAAGTCTTGCATTCCTTATTACCCAATATCCATCTATTTGTTTGCCAGTGTTCAAATGTCTCAGTGGTGGTTTCATATTTTAAACACAAAAATGAAATCAAAATCTGCAAAAGCAGCTTAAGTTACTATTCTAAAATGAACTTTTAATGCAAGACAAATAAGTCTTCTATCATTAGCTCTTGTGTAATCAAAGTTAATTACATAGAACAAAGTTATTTTAAAAGCATTTTACATACTGTCAAAATACATTATATACATAGAACAAAATGGACAAAAAGTAATACGTTCTACCTATGAAACAAACATTCAATTTGTAATGAAAGATGAAAATTGTAGTGTAAAGAATATAAAATTAAGATTTTATCTTAGTCCTCTCTGAGCAAGAAATAACTATCAGAGAGCACATCAATTTTCATGTACTCCACACTCCTTGCTCTCTTTTATTTGGATTTTTTTTCAATTTTATTTCTTCTTTTTAATCAGTAAAGCAGTTAAAATGTTTTTCTGTAATGCAGAATACTGCTGTGCTCTGTGAACTCTGGAAGAAAGATATTTTATACATTCTAAGCATCATAAGAGGTACACTCCATTTAATCAAGTTCCATAGCATATTAACAAGAGCCTAATAATACATACTAGTTCATTCTCATTCAATGCAGTGGCACTCAGGAAGCATCTCATTCCTTTCATAATAAAAACTGCATGCTTTCGATTGTTTAGACCAGTAGGTAGAATTCTGAGACCTAGTTTTTTAATTCTAGGGCCTTTTGTTGTTTTAATTATACAGGTTTGGTAGAAAAAGCAGCATATAATTTTGCAATGGAAAAGGCAAATTAAATGAGTCAACATTACATCTTTTAAGTTACTGTCCAAATGTTAAGAAGTGTCCACAAGAACTAAAATCAACAGGGACTTAAGAGACTCAAGCTCATTAATGTATAGTAGAGAATTTTAATGGAGGACAAATTAAAAATCTGCATCAGTGGTAAAATGGCCTGTGAGAATAACCGTAGACAACTCTGAAGTCATACAACTTTGCTTGCTGACAGAATTGGCTCATTTTTTTGACTCAAGAAAAGCATGCACAAGTGCACTGGACGTGAATGATTCCTCATTTTAATTGTGATGAATTGTCATGCTTATAAAAAGGAGTCAGGAAAGGAAGAACGTCCTTCTGGTTAAGGCCTTGGACAAGTTCTCTACTCATGGCTCAGGATTCCACAGTAAATTTGCATGTACCTTAGTTCCTCTGTGCTTCTGTCTAAAAAATGGAGGTCTCCTCCTCTCCCATATGTCACAACTACTGTGACAATACATAAAATAATCATTTGTGATATATTCAGTTACTATTTTCATCTAGGCTATGCAGATAAAGAGAGACAATACCTATACGAGTGTCAAAATGGTAACCAATGTATAATTTGGCCTCCACTGGAGAGCTAATTCAATTATTTACAATAGTAAAATGGAAATTAAGTAAGATTTATCTCTTACAAAAAGCAATGAATCAAGGTAAAATGAGATAGAATTAATGAGTTTATCTAAGGCACGCTATAAATGCTAAACAACGAAAATAATTTGGAATAAGTTTGCTTATTCTTTGCTAACCAACACATTGTCCCCACGGTTCTTGCAAATGAGTAGCTGATTATTTACATATCATCAGTCAGTCATCAGTTTTAGTCAACACATCAGCCACATTTGTCTAACATTTTTCTAGATCCAGTAAAACACAGAATATCTGCTAACTCCAAATAATTTAAAAATTATATTTATAAACATGTACATATTTCAGTAATGTATTACCAATGCTAATGCAAATAAGCCAATAATGAAAACGACAAAGAAAGGCAAAAGCTGGAGGGATATGATTAGTTTAACTGCATTCACTGTTTTCCTTTAGCAGAAGTACTTCCTATCACTATTAAGTGGATATACTTAAATATTTTATCTGTTCTCCAGACAGTTCATTGTGTAACTGAAAACTAACATTTAATTCACGGACATCTTATTGCTTGAACTCTGATGTCATGGTAACCTGTAAACACCTAAGGAGTGCGCCTAATTGCCTACAGCGAAGGCAAATTAGTCTTCCTCCCCACTGTCACATCTCTGCCATGGAAATGCTGCTTACTATCATTACAGGTCCCAGTACATAAAACATACAAGTTCTAGCATGAAAACTTAAATAACTGAAACAAAGAACTAGACAGTCAACAGGTCTGAGCTTTATTTATCTTCCTTTCACTGTCTCACTGAGATGCTGCTGGACAAGGAAGCTTTTCCTTTAGCTTTCCCAATCTAAAGTTACCTCCTGAACCAGTAAATACCTAAATGTACCTTATATAAAAAAGCAAATCCTTTCCCATACAGTTACTATAGAAATGTAAAGCTTGAAAGAGAGACAAAACACATTATTCGTTAGCAATTAGTGGAAAATATCTGTGCATTCTTTTATTAGCAGGGATTCAAAATAGCACAACAACCTGATGGATTTTCTTTTACCTTTCATGATATTATAATCAATGACACTTACAGTATCAACTGAACAAAAATGTGATGGATCATTCAATCTCAGAACATATACTGTTAAGAGTATTTAATTCAACAGTAAAATTTTAATACTTTTTGCTTCAATCTTTAAACCTATGAAATTGAATAAAACAGAGCAGTGTAAATACAGTGAACTACAGTTATTTTTCTGATATACAGTAAACAACAACAAACATAGGCTGACAGTCATCACTGCAGTTGGTGCATTTAACAGAAAAAAAGTTACCAGTATAAACTACAAAATTGAAACCAAGAACAACTAAGCATCATATGAAATCATCGTACGTGCATACAATCATGTAACTACTATTCTTTATGAACACAGGCATAATTTAGTAACCTGAGAGCCAGTAATAATAATAACTACAGCAATGGAACTTTCGTATGTAAAATTGACTTTAAAAACTCAAAATATGAGCTTCTGTAGGATGTAAGCCCTGATCTGAAGTCCAAGGAAAGCATCTACTGGTAGAAAAAAACTGTGGGCTCAGCACTGAAATATCTAGCGCCTTACCATTATGTTTTATGTACTACTAAAATGTGATTTGCTGGTTAATGTCTTCACAGATTATTGCTATACTCATTTTATACGCTCTACAACTTCTTAAGATTGTTCCTCTCAAAAAGAAATGGCAACTGGGAACTAAAGAGAAAAAAAAAAAAAACAGAACCTCAAAATCCTCTGTCCAGTTTAAGACCCCTGTAACATTGCTTGTTTTGCATAGTATGGGTGGACTATGACAGATGAAACAAGCACCACCATTATGTAATAATCTGCAATTATTTTTATGGGTATTGAATTCCATTCTTCCTATGCAATACATACAATGCTAATGTAAAGCAATAGTATAAATTACAAGCCCTAACAAGGCAGTAAATCTGAACCAAGTCATGCAACATAACATATAAACTTTCCCACTGTACACAAAAAAGGCGTATCAACTTCAGAAGCTGATTTTTAACTTACGTTTATTCAACTTTCATTCTTTCTTTCTTAAAAAAAAATACAAAGACACAACCAAAAAACCCCATCCTTTTTCTACTAATGTCAAATTAATAGTTCATTACATTAAGGAAAAACTAGAAATTTATATATTTATATGAGATTTAACACTGGATATGGTGGTTCTTTACTATCGCACTATAAAAATAAAATGTTTAAATATAACTGTCAACAGAAATACAGTTGATTGCAGATTGTGATTCACATTAAGATCATAAACTATAAAAATCATCAGCTGTGCAGAATGAGCTGTTCCAGTTGACAGATCTTATTAGTAAAATCTGCCAATAAATTACAGAAAAGGATTATTTTTAAAAATTGCTTTTGGCTTCCAGCATATGGAGCTTAAGGTGCTCCTGACACTAACAAGTTTCAGTGTGGATTCAGTAACCAGTTACTGCAAACAAATCACATTGTTGTGAAGAAGCTGATGGAAGTACAAAGAGAACAGAGGAAAATAAACAGTTTATGAAATTCAAATATAACCTGTTCTGATTAGAAAGTCTACTTTCAGAGGGTTTTGGTTCCCTTGATTTTGGGGCAATAGATATTAGAATAAAATCATTAAAGGATGACTTAAGTAAAGTACAATTTCTCTAAGTGTATCTGAAGCTCCTCTGGATTATAGCAATAACGTTTTACCTCTACAGCATCAGAAATACTCCAGATCCAATAGTCTGTGTCAAAGCAAAGAGAACTGAACTACTCAGCAAAGCTCTGTAAGGTTAATAATCGGACTGCAGTAATAAAAGTAGCATAATGCTTTTATACAGTAGAACAAGTAAGATTTCACAGTTTACCAGCAGCGAACCCTGAAACATCCCAATAAATACAGAAGAAAAAAAAAAAAAGCCTTTACAGCTAAAACATATGATGTTTTCAAGCTATTCTGAAAAAGCAAACGGTTAAAATATTTTATCACCAGTAAATCACTTCTTCTGATGTGACAGCTTCTTAAATGCCTGAAATACTCCATGACATGGATAATTAAAAAAAAATACATTGCACTACTATTTTTTTTTTTTAATTATTACACTAGGGCTGTTTTGTTTTTGTTTTTTAAATCTCACACACTATGTAAGCCCCCTGCTTGGAGTCCTCATGGCAACAGGATGGCACTCTGACACTGAGGTAACCAAACACTTCCTTGAAGGCACTCCATTTAGTACTTATTGGTGAAAAATGCAGACAGCAAAACTGCAGATTTTTGGGTGTGGGCTACGATGATGGATTCTTAAAGGCAAGCATCAATGATATCTCTTCTTGATAAATGCCTTCCACACACAGGTTACATTCATTTTCATGGCCTCTAGATCATATGGATTTACTGGCTTCAGCTACTACAAACTCTTCTGTTTCAAATGTTGCCAGTATTAACTTGCACAGACCTACTTCTAATCTAAAATCTCAATGGCTCATTATAATTGCATGCTATAAAGTTGGCATTTAAACTATTAACAGAAGAAATCTAAACAATCTTTGACGTTTTGATATTCAGTTTATGTAATTTAATGCTGGTACAGTAAGTAATCTACTGAGTAGCATACTGACATCTCCTAGTACACTTTATGTATCCACTCAGAACGCTTACATTACGTCCTAAGATCAGGAAAGCAATTTTGAGAGTTAAATTTATGTTTCTATCACCAAAGTTTAAGTAGTAAAAGGTTATTAGCAATCTGTGTACCAGCTTATAAAACCCCTAAGAAAAGCATGGTCAAAGTATTATGAACTATGAGAACTACATACTACCTCAGGGTTACCTGCAAGTCTTATCCACCTGTCAGTTTCCTTATTTGTAAAACAGGTAAAATGACAGCTGACTCCACAGACATGACAAGCTTCAGAAGACATATAGGTCCATCACCTACATTAAGGCTAGAAATACTGGTAGTACTTACTGCATAATGTTTGCTGCTATTTTGAGAGGCAGCTGTTCAGCACAGTGTGAAAGATGGCAGTGTAAAAAGTCATAGTCAGAATCTGGACGCTAATTCCTTGCCATTGACTTTGCAACCGTAGGACATTAAACATCAGATTTTAGTAAGCCAGCTTGCAACAAAATCAAATGAAGTTTAAAAGAACATAAGCTTATGCTGTAGACTTTATGTTTTTTCAGAACATTTAGCTAAAAAAAAATTGAGTTAAACAGCACAGGTACTACTTTTTACACAAATACACTTGTGTTTTGATATTTGCAGCAATGTAACAAAGGTTAAATGCTGTCAAGTCTAAATCACAGTCAATCGCTAAATCAAAATAGTAAAAAACTGTCTGGGAAAAGTTTCCTCTAATCCTGCATATTGTGCTTCTGTTTGTTGTCTGCTCCAGCTGATTTCTCAAACACATGCACGTAGTATTACAGTCTTTTCACATCTGGAATTTGGCCTACATGATAAACAGAGGTTGCACTGAAGTCTTTAACAGACTTCTAAATGATGAAATCACAATATGGAAAAACACAAGTATGTTCTTATCATTCAGTTTGAACTTGAGGATAAACCTTTTCCATTGACAGGCTTATACACAACTGTTTTGCCCCTGGCAATGTGTCTAGACAATGTTTGTTATTTGTTTCAGTTCTGAAAGATACGCAATGAATACAGTGGTCACCGCAAAAAAAATCTCTTCAGCATCACAGCTGAATTGGTCCAGATACTGGCTATCCACCAGGGCACAACTAAGTACACAAAAATAGGAAAAAAGAGAATACATTAAAACTTACATATAAGGAGAAGTTGGTAATCAGGGCATTTACTACTTAAAGCCTGAAAAACAAAGTAATAAAAAATACCTAAACGTCCTGTTTTCCACAGCATAACTGGCAATATGCTTGGAAGTCCATTTATTCTCAACAATCATGCTAAAGTCACATAATCCACCACAGTTAGCAGAATACTAAGCTGGTGGTGTTCAGTGACTTATCAGTAAGACAACACAAGTCCCTGTAACTGATCAAAACTATGAAACTATACAAACAGTAAAGAGTTCCTTTAACCAATACCATGGCAACATTTAAAAAATTGCAGCCAAAAGAAAAGAATTTCAGTCAAAATGAGCATGCTGATTAAAAATCTCACTTCAAATAATGGAAAGGGAAAGTATATGAGTAAACAGATATATATGTAAATATCTTCCTGAAACAAAGCCAAGTTCTTCTCAAATAAGAGAACCTTAATGAAAGGCTGTGCAGTAATGAACACTGCGGTAGTCTGAGCCACCAGCTTGATTCTGTAGTTTGATGCTTAGAATTCTAATTTATGTCAAACAGATTTGTGTAAGAAAAAGTCAATACAAAGGTCCACATTCAAATCTTGTATGAAAGTATAATTTTGAAAAGTAGAAAAACAACATGAAAATGTGTCTTTGCCCAGATGTGCATTTACACTGTAAACTAACATTCCTTGCTAATTGACTGGTCAGCATGGATAACAAAGTTAGTTATTTTTTCTTTCCAATAAGAAGGAATAGGCCAAGAAAACTTATGAATTGAGATTTATCTGCCACAGTCATTACTACAACTGTCATTTTGCTTCCTAATAAATTGTATTTGAAGAAGATTGAGTAGAATTAAGAATTCAGAGGAAGAGTCTGTACTCTGTGCTGTTCTCTTAATCACTCCTGCTCTTCTTCACGGACTCAGCCACTTTCCATAAAACCCATGCATACGTGAACTGAAATTTAAATTTAATACAGCAAATATCTTTAACATAATCTGGTCAATCAGCCTTTCAAGTGCATAACAACTCAACTCTTGTTATGCCTTCAAATTTTTATTAATAGTAAGGTAAGGAAAATATTCTCACTACCAACAGTACAAAACTGATAGAGGAAGATCTAAAGAATGAGGACTGTATTTTCAAGAGTTCCAAAGATTCTGTAAAGCTACAGGGTGTTCCAACAGGTTATTTAAATTTGAATATTATCTTATTATATAAAGCTTTTAAGTCACATTTCTCACGTGATTACCTAATGAAATTGACAAATACTTCAGAAGCGCATTGCAAATCATTGGGTTACTAGGATTAATGAGGCAAGAATAATGGTCTTTAAATATTTCACAAGTTTTTAATACAAGAAGTACTAATTAAACACTAAAAAAAAGAACTCGTGACAAAAGTATAACACTCATGGGAAAGTATAACAGAGGTTTTAACTCTATAAATCATTACAGAGAAGGTACTGCATGTTGTAAGACTGGCTGCAGACTAGCACATAATTGAAACACAACATTCAGTTCTGCACTTCTAACATTAATACACTAACAGCCTTCAGTTACTGACTGCTCTTCCACCTTTCAGGATAATAGATCTACAATTACTTCCTCTGCATCAATGGATGCTCAACCATGTGCTGTAATTCTGCAAGTAGCACTGGTGTCGACATAACTGGCAGATATGACTGCAAATGAATTCTGATTTTATTACAAAAGCCACAGATCTGTTTATGTCCAAAATCTCATTTAAAAAAAAGAAAGTAAAAATAAAAATAGAAAGACAGACATATATAGCTTAAGAGAAAATACATTTTTAAAAAATGCTTTTGTAAATTTGGACTACCTGGAGCATAACTATCTCAACTCTATCTACATTTATATTGCTGCCACAGGAGATGACATCAATAGAGCTAATAATGTCAGAATACAAGGTACTAAAGGCAACAGGGACCTGTTGCAAATCCATGCCTGCTACAGAGTGCAGTCTGTCATAATCCATGTTGGAGCCTGAGTCAAAACTTTCTTTGTTGTCAACACACACTACTGAAATAAAACTGTATTTCTTCTCCTGTGGCTATTCATCCAGACTAAACATCACTCTCCTACCACAGACAGTTAATCTGTTAGTTTGCAAATTAGAAGTCTAAGAAATCTAAGGATTTCATCAGCATATTACCCATCAAAAAGGACTTGTTATTTAAAAAAAGACAACAACAAACAAATGGGATATTACATACAAAAACACATTAACTTTAAAACCGCAACACTAAGACATGAAGATTTTAGAAAGGTCAAAATAAAGGTAGACTGGGAAACTTTGATTCTGCTACCTCTTGTGCATATGTCTTCACATCACACAGTCTATACACACATAGAAGTAAACACATTTTCCTTCAGACTGCTGAATCATCCAGTACTCAGGGTGAAAAATGCCCTAGGAAACAGAGGTGGAACACCAATGATCTATTCACAGAATATCTACCTTGCTTAATGCAGGTGGAAGCGAAAATGATGGGGGAAGGTGGGTAAGGTAAGAAACAGTGAATTAAAACATATTAAAATGTTACTCCCTAAGAAACAAAACCTGTTTCTATCACACGCTTCCTACATGATGACACTTAAGTCAGTCAGTCATACACCACCTCCCAGCCCCAAATGGTTTCGTTTCCTCAGAGGCTGAACAGAGGTGTAGGACAGCTCTGTGAATGAACCCAGGAAATTCACTAGCTATGCATGACCTGAAATTCTTCACCAATTTTAAAATGTTCCTGGAAAACATTACACTCCAGTGCTCAGGCAGGAGCAGACAGCACAGTTTGTGTTGGCCATTCACAGCCTCCTTTTTTCCATAGGGCCTTTCAGAAGTCAATCATGAACATACTGCAGTCTAGGTGAACTGTTGCTGCATCCTTCTAAATGAAAGGCCTTGCCAATCCTCTTACATCTGACAGTCCCCATCAAGTGAGTAGAGAAGGCCCTGATGAATGACAGAAGTTGCCGTGCCAGGGCTGCTATGATGAACACAATGAGGAACTGAAAATATTTGGAGGCTTGGGAGAAAATCAGGAACAGGTAATTACTCAAACAGTGTGTATTCTGCAGAAGTTAGAGATCATAGGATATTGACCTCAGACTACAGAATTTTAGTTAGACTGCAGTTGTATCTGTTTTTGTTTTCATGGTTTTTAGATGAAGACATTATTTGGAGAATCACTGAAGATTCACACTTGCAACTGTGAGCTAACTGAAGACTTCTACCAAAAAGATGAGGAGGAGCTAACAGAATCTACACTGACATTTTCTTCTCAACACATTAGTTGCTAAACATTAGGTAGCTGTTTTCCTTTCCAAATATTTAAAAGTAAAAAGTTGAGGAGTCAGGCATGCAGTTTGAAGACAGATGTCTGCTGCTAACATCAGCTGACTCAAACCTTGTCCTGGCACTTTATTCTAACATTAATAATAGACAGATCTCTCACTGTTTTCTCTGAATATAATAACACTGACCTTATGATGAGCTTCCACAGTAACTGCTTGAAAGAGCAATTGTCTGCCTGCTGTGAAAACCACTCATTTCAAATTATTCCATGTTAGTAGTTTGTCACAATTCTTTTTTCCCCTTACTAGCAGATAGAGAAATACTTTTTTTCTAACACGCACCAAAATTCCATTGTCCTACATCCTTGTTAAAATTAGGTAAAGTGTCTTTCCAAATCAGTGTTTTTTGTAAATGAATGAAGCAAAATAAACACCAATACCTTCAGATTTTGTCATAAGTATTTGTTTTCAATCCCTGTGAAGAAGTGGAATATTCAGTTCATTTTTCTGCTTCTATTATCAAGATTACCGGTGCAATTTGATTGTTCATTAAAAATGCCAGATAACATAGGTATTCCATGTAATCTTCTAAAATGCCCTTCAGAGTGACAAATATATGTTTTCTATTTGGTAAAGCAGAATGCCAAACAACAGTATGTTTAATACCATATTTCCAAAATATAATCCAATTAGATTTAGAAATGGTGCACTTCCAATTTCTTGGAGAAGAGGAGGGCAGGAATGTCAAAACAGTTACTAAGAACTTTTCAATAATTCATATTCTCTCAACAAATACTGTCAACTTAGACATTCATTTTACCTTGAGAAGATACGTAGGAATATTGCTGAAATCTACAGGCAATTTCAAGAGGAAGCGAGCTGAGAATTCACCAGTCTGTGGAAAAAAACATAAGACTAATGAGAGCTAGTGTCTAAAGAAGAATTACAAATTAAATGTTCTGAGGATGAAATATTAACCAGAAAATGTGTAAGAGCTCATACCAAACAGAAGGGCTGAGGTTTAAAAGAGCATTTCTCAATGAAATTACTGAAGATGAAAAGAAATAATTTACAGATCCCACAGGCATTACAAAAACACTCTAAGACCATAAAACATCGTTGCCAGTATGTTAACAATAACAAGCAGTCAGAATGCAACAATGTACACGGCAAAAATTTGACTACACTTAGGCTCTAAACATAGATTTGCCTTGTCTGTACTCATTTCTGGTTCAGTGAGACCTGCAAATGGACTGAAAGCAAATGACAAAGTTTTGAGAGCACAGAGACAAAATACATGCATCTTCACAAACATCACAAATATACATAACAGGAGTTGAGTAAGATAAGAATGGATCAAAAGTATTCTCAACAAACATAGACCAAAGAACTGAGCTAGAATGCTTTCTGTCATTTCTTTTCAGAAATATGTGATTCTTAACACCTAGACAACTGTTTACTAAAAGTTCATCAAGAGTCCCCTGCACATCGGTGGTTTTTATGCGTAAAGCGTATGCAAGGGAAATGGAAAGGATTTCCTTTCTGTTTCATACATTTCCTTAAAACCAGACTTTGTCCACCTGGTTATGAAGCAATGAAGTTGGCTCCTTTTGAAAAAACAATTGTCTGATTTCCTCTGCATTAATTTTTTGCCATCCCTATTTTGGAATTCAATAAAGTAGCCATACAACAGCTATATTTGTTGCATTGACTTAGCTGTGCAAAAAGCATTAATTTTTTGCAATTCAGTGCAGAATCTTGAGACAAGTTCCTTTTTTCAGTTCTAACACTGCCTTATTTTTGCATATACATGCTATTTATTTGTACAATGACATCCAATTTCCTAAATATAATACCTCATTTTAAGAGGCAAGGGGACAAATCAAAGCTATGTGGATATTCAGTATTTGTTCTGCCACAGTAACATACATGTACTCCTTGACTATTCCCTGAAAATAGAAACTTAGCTATAGAAAACATCTTAATATTTTAACTGTTTTGCCAAAGAAATCAACAAGAAAAATACTGTAACAAGAAACTTGCAGTAAACAACTTTAAACAACTGTAGAAATTGTGTACATTACAATTCTCATTAGAAGTTTGAATGTAAATACATTACTACATTTAAACAGGATCATCTTTATTGCAGACACATTTATGTCTTGAGGTAGGGAGAAGCCTGGAATACACCAGAAATAACGGAATTATCCTTTCTATAAAATGCAGCAGCAACAACCTACAGAAGCAAGTCAATGACTTCTTGTGCATGCAACACAAAGACTGTTTTGACATCAGTTGGGGCACTTGGTTTTTTTATCAGACCAAAATTGGTATTATAGACAGTGATTCTTGTCTGGAGCTCATTTCCAAAATAGATGTCATACAACATTTGCCAGAAAATCTAGAAAATGATTTCTGGTTAAAGACCAAGTCTGATGAACTGCGGGTGAACACTGAACAGATAAATGGCCTCTGATCAAAACATCAGCTGCTCTGTGGCATGAAAGCACACGAGCTTACAGGCCAGATCTTTTATGTCATTCAATCAAGACTGTGTTGCAATGTAGTACTCCCAGAGAGGTTCTGGACTCACAAAGAGCAGTTCTGCCCACATTGCTCAACCACCCAAAACTTGCCAGCTGCTGTCAGGCATATGGTGAAGTCAGACATACTTCTGGTCATAACACAGAGATATTAGATTCAGGTAGTTAATGATCATCTGTATCAGATGGAACTCTGCCAACATGAAGCTATCACACTAAACAGCAGTTTGTCTCTGTCATAAATCTTGGAGATTGCTTCAGGAAACCAGGTATACTGGTACAAAGGTACATGAGTAAATTTCTGTTCCATTTTGGGATACAGCACTGAACTCAGACCTCCTCTATTTTACTTTTTTAAAATATATTTATTAATTCATGCATATAAGATAATTACTTTCATAACACTATGCAACCTGCATTCATAGATGACTATTTCACTAGTCTGTTGAGCCACTATCAATTCATTCGAGACAGCAACAACATGAGTTTTCATGAGTTCTAGACAGAGGAGGTAACATGCAGTTAACCTCTGGATTTTGACAGAAACACTGCTATTGCACCAATTGTCAAAACTAATGAGAGAATTGTAAAGGATATGAAGGGGAACCACACAGATTAGTTTCATAGTTTTGTGTTTCACTCACAAAGAAGCCTCCACAGGTACCACATTCACAGAATTTCCAAATGAGACCTTTGAGATCCTCTTGATAGAGAATATAAACTGAAAACAAAGCACATGCTACAGAAACCTCACATAGCTTTAAAATAATTGAAAGAATTTGCCTCAAAATGTCTTTAAGATTTATTTTATTTGAATATTTTAAATTTAGATAACATTTCAACACCAAATTAAGATAACATTTCAAAGTCATCAAGTACTGGGGAAAGAATCCAAAGACTTCAGTAAACACAGTTTTTCCATAAGAAGAAAAAAGTTTTCTACAATCTTCACTACAACTTTGGCAGCTGCCAAAAGTGATGATAAAATCTGAGTATGGTACAGTAAAATCATCTGATGATATTTACAGATGTGGCAAGTTGCTTGTGATGCCAGCTATAGAAAACAACATTTAAGAACAAACAAACTGATTTAGAAACATAGAGATCTGAAATTCTCTAATAAAGATAATTTTACTTGGTTTAAAATGAAAAGTTGTCTAAATGATTTTTCTCGAGACAACAGAAAAACAGTTGAATTTTAAGTACGGTGACTTGTAAATCCTCATGTCATCTGTCACTTGAGGACAATGAAAGTGACAAAGGTGAATTCTAGGCTACGATAAAATGTATGCTGGAATTTCATTTCCAGAATACATCTATTTCATAAGATATTGCTTCTCAAGAATAATATAAGTCAAGATTACACTGCTGCTGAAAGTAAGTTGAATACATGTTCAGCATAAACACGATTATGATATAACTTACTCAAAAATTCCAGTGATAAAAACACTATTAATGGGGAAAATGGCAGAGTTAATAAATAAATAAATAGTTAACTTGCACACCAACCCAAAGGTCTACATTGCCAATAACCTCAACTTAGAAGGTTGAGGAGGCATGGCACACTGCCCAGGTAAAGGATGCAATTTCAGAAAATGGATAAGAATCACAGAATTGTAGGGGTTGGAAGGGACCTCTAGAGATCATCTAGTCCAAACTCCCTGTAGGCATCCAGTTTAATGTCTGATTGTCACGTGAAGACATGGCCCTACAAAGTCACTGCTCTAGCTCACCTCACCTTCTTCTGTCCTTCTGCACGAAATTAGTCCTTTTTTTCCACCTATTTAGGTTCCTGAAACAACTCATCTCAGACAAGCTCCAGTGAGATACAGGCAACTGCAGCTACCAACTAAATCAGCTCAACCTCAACGTGGAACCACAATTATACATCCTAGTTCTAAGCAGGTGTGACTTGCCTGAGCAGGGTGTCATACCCATACAGTTATTTTGCCTCTAAAACCTTCACAGAGGTCAAAGTTCCGCATACTGTGCCCTGTAAATACTGCACAGGCTTTTCAAGAGTTTATCAGTTCATCCATAAACCAGATGAACTAACACTAGGTTGAAAAAAGAGCTGCCCACCTCAAAGTCTAGTTCAAGCAAGGTAATGGAATGACTGCAAAGGACAGAACAGGGAGTACAGAAAGTGAGCTGAGTCAAATAAGTTTTGTTCATTGGAAATAAAGCAAGGAGATGCACAGAAACAACCTGGTTTTCTAAACCAAGAACTGCCATTTACTAAAATTAAAGGATTACTAAGAGCATTTTAGCAGCAATATTCTTAATAGCTTACCCAGTTATTTTTTTTGCCAGCATAGATTTCCATATTTTCTCCATACTGTGGCTCTTCAAGTAAAGTCTGATATTCAAACATGAGACGTGAGCTCTCACGTAATCGGCTGCACTGAAATTGATGATACTGCTGCACAAGCTCTTTCACAACAAGCAGGAGGCATTCAGGATTTGAAGGATTCCAAGAAGCCAAATTCTGTTGAATTTTAAAAGAACAAAGAGTGAATTCATTTCCAGCAGCAGAAAGAAAAGCATTTCCCCCTTCATACTGAAATCAGAGGTAAAGCTTAACATTAAATCTTAATATTAAATGCAAAGGTTATATCATGCTTTGGAAGGAAAACAGCTTAAACAGCAAAAGCAAGCCTCAACATGAAATAAGAGCTCATACAGTGACCTACCACAAAACAGATAATGGAATTACTACTAGGCATAGATAGGCTCAAATCACCATTCCATTCTTACCCAAAATTACACTGCTGCATCTGGGGACTTGAAAAATCTAAATTCAAAAAATTAAAAACTAATACAAAAAGTACAGGGATAAGATTAAGTACAACCCTGAACAGTACCTGACTCAAAAAAACAGCCAAGTGATTATGCCAAACTGACACTAACAATGGAAACTAATTATTCAAACTGTATTGACAGTGACATGGCAAATTGTGCTCTACTTCACTGGGACTGTCTCTTCACTGACTTGATTCATTCCCTTAACACAAATGATATTCATACAGAAATCTCCATCTCCCTGGCAGATTTATTACAAGTTGATCGCATATCAAGAAACACAAGTAAAAGAAATAAACTTTAATACATTCAAAAGTGACTGTGTCAGTAGTGCAGTCACAATCTCTCAGTATATCCACTCTAAACTCACTTAGACCAGTCTTCTCTGCAAAGTAAGCTTTAGTTGGGAAGGTTTTGTGTTACAAGCCATACTTCACACCATCAGTGTACATGCCTGCCTCTGATTGACCTAGAATGGGTACATGTTAATGTCAAATGAGAGCTCATTTTGTACTCCATACCAATAGCACAGTGGGACAGTTCTGATATAAAAACCACAAGACAACTCTAGACTGCCATATGCTTTGTACTTAGGTTCTCAACAGGTTGATATAAGTTCAGGATATGCTAACAGTCATGCAGCTTTTGGTCAGCTTTGAGCATAACTACTTGAATGAAACTGGATAAAAATGCATCCCCTAAGATATAAAAGCTACTAATATTTTGTGTAACACCAGAATTGATAAATACAATTGCAACAGGTTGCACAGAGAGCTTGTTGAGAACTGGATATACTCAAAACACAAATGGACATAGTCCTGGACAACCACTTTATCCAACTCTGTCTGAGCAGGCTCTTTCCAATCCCAGCTCCTCTGCAATTATGTTATGTGGCTTACAAAAGATCATAAATTGAAACAGAGAATCTTTCACACAAAGACTCCATCTTCTGACCTGAAAAGAGTTACAAGTGATACTTGTCACTCCACACCTTCAGCTCTACAACAGAAACTACTTGTAACCTAATCTCTGATCATGCAGCTATTTAATTTAAAAAGGCTTATGTTATTCTTATTTCTGTTGACTTCAGTGTAACCCTTTGAAACAGTTTTGTATGGACTTCAGTATATGCACAGGATGACAATACTTCCTTTCTCTTTCCACAGCTTTATATTTGCTTTTCTCTGAAGTTAAATATATTTAGATGTTATCAAAATGGCTTTCTTACTTTCAGCATCATCACTTCTAAAGATACAACTCTAATCTACAAAAGAATACTATCCTTTTCCTCCTAGACAGCAAGGATACTACAGAATGGGAATATCAGCATCACCGTAACTCAAAAAGTATATTACAGACCAAGGTAATTGGTGAATGAGTGAGACAGCAATAAGACTCCTGTAAGCTTCTTGTATCCATACCAGTGAGTGACTGAAAGCCTTGTTCTACCCTTTCTTCCACCTGCAGCTTGATAAAAATTCATTCCCAACTTGAAACCATTTAAGCTTATTCAATTCTACAAAATACTAGAGAAAATCTGTAAGGTAGACAGTGTCTTCTAAGAAACACATTTTGTATCACACAGTCTAAAACCAGACTGCATATAACCTTAAATTTCCTGTTCCCAAGCTCCTGCTCAAATAAAACATTTCCAGAAAGCCAGAGGATGTAATATGCCAGAATGTATTGATATCAGCCAGACAAGTGAGAATAACCTTTCCTCCTAATGACATTGCTATAACACAATAGAAACGTTCTGTCAAAGGAAATGACCAACAATATCTTAACAACTGACCTAAATGCAAGCGTACCTTTTGTTTTTTAAATAATATTACACTACATAACAAAAAAAAAAAAAAGAGTAAGAGGAAATCTATTGTCATTTGTCCTGTGTGGAACTGCTCTCTTCAAAGAGTTCAAGAACACTGCATCAAAACAGTGCTTACGCTTTACAGCTAAAGGAATTAAGATGAATTATGTGACTCTAGGATCTTTATTAAACACCCTTCATTCAGCAACTAAGGAGTCAAACAAAGTATGAATTGGTTATATGAACAGTTCACCTGGAGAAAGAAACCTAACTAACAATCCACCAAGTACACACACCAATTCCAGTTCATTCTCACTGATGCAACAGCAAGTACACAGAAAATGCCCAAATTTTCTCTAACAAGTTCTGATTTAAATACACATTATTTTTTAACTTTAGAATTATGTTATTGTGGTACTTGTTACCTGGCTATTGGCCGTTACCTTTCTGGTCATTTTGTTAACTTTTCAGAAATGTTGTTCTTTTCAGGTCTGAGTTTATAAATTTTAAACCAAAACTCTTTTCAATATGACTTATCTACACATGAAATCTCTTTTTACGTAACCTGAAGTGTTACTTGCCCTAAGCACTGCTCATTCTTCTGAAAGTATTTTTTAACCATTTTACTATCATTCAGTTTCAACAGCATGTCAAAACTACATGCTACATTGTTCTTTCACAGCTTCAAACAGTACCTTCTTTAATCCTCCTTTACTTTTGAAATTAAAGAAACCAACTATCTACAGCACAGAAGGAAACATAACAGAAGCAGAATTTAATATTTGTCAAGCTGATCCCATGTAGAATGTTCTAATCACTACAGTTTCAGCACTGTAATGAATCTCCTGAGAAGATGTAAATATTTGTCACTTAATTCAGTGTGCTCCTGCAACAGTAAATTGACCTCTTTCTTTAAAGATGTTCTAAATAATAATTTATTTAGCAATGCAGTATTGTATACACGAGTAGCCTTTGGAAGTTGTTTCAAGTAAAATCTTAAACTAAAGGCTTCAGAAAAGCAGGAAAAAAAAAGGAGCAGCAGTCTGCTTCCTTCATTTTCTGATTTTTGCCTGTTTTCAAACCCTGGCCAACACAGTTTTCGTACAAAACAGTATTTTAAAGTACGTAAGGCATGAGAAGAACAAAATGAGCTCCCAGTGTTTCTGTGCTCCACAGCTTGAAGTTTTGTCGCAAAGAATTGCATAAAATTTATGCTTTGAATGTATATATTCAAAATTAAGAGGTTTAGTTGTTACCGCTTCAGAAAAATTCCTGGAAACACAGAAACACGCATTTGCTACAGCCAGACTGCTGAAGCCTGGCAGGTATGAAAAACCCAATTAAAGAAATACCCATCAAGTATGTACAAAGCAGAATACATGTTGCTTTCCATGTTTTCTGTCTAAATCGCCTTCTGTCTTACTCACCAGGACCTTTAAATTTGTCTCCAACAAAATGTACATGTTCATATCAGCTAAAAATAAAAGAAAAAAAAAACAAAACAATTTTAAAAAGAAACTGCTACCAAATTGCAATAAAAATGAATGTTATATCCAAAAAATGAGCACGTTGACAAGACTACTGACAGTATCCTAACTTGGATATTTCATTCAATACATCTTTTCTAATTTGAAATGAGATTTCTGTAGACTTTCCAGAGAGCTAATCAAATTTTACAGAACAATCAGTAATGCATTTAAAATAAAGAAATCCAGACTTGGATCCAATTCCTTGTCCGGTTTGCCAAGAGATATTTTTAAAGGAACTCTGCAGTGCAAATTTGCGGCCCACTATAAAACAATATACAAGTATGAATCAACTCCAACTGTGCATCCACAACTAGTTCTGCATTCACGCCCATGAAGGCTTACATGCACATATTGGAATGGTTACAACCATTTTAATGTTAGTACCATTTTTTCATCTTATAATGGAAGAATTTGTCTCTTATTTGCTGAGTCCGTGGATGGAGGCTCAGTTAAACAATTATCTTCTGTTTAGGCACTGCTCATGCTTCTGCCTATAACCTCCACTACAACTAGATGCAACTCCACAAATTGAATTTTAATTTAAACCTTTTAATCAGCTTTCCCATTGCCATAATGCAAATTGCGTAACTTTCATTTTCTAAAAAGTTAAACTGTTACCTTATCTTGAGCAGATTAGTTCAGTAGCAGGTGAGTAGCATGAGAAAACAACTACGTATTTTTTATGGAGACAGAAACCTGGCAACGTTAGCTGTGATGGCTGGCTAATCCTCATTTTTCCAATTAGTGAATTAATTCTAAATAGCAGGACTAAACTGCTCTACAGGAAAAGTATGCATGTTCCACCTTCCATATGACAGGGAACAGATCCCAGAAATTTCACTGCGCACCCAGGTAGTAGTGGTCATAGTGAAGCTGGCCACTAACTACCATCTGCTCATCAGCAAATCACTACAAGGAAGTCAATATTCTATCGTCACAGAAGCTTCCGCTGCAATTGCTAACTTTCTTCATTAGCAGACTAAGGTACAGGAAGAGGTCATTTGAGAAATCAGGTATTTAGACTTCAGAATAATTTCTAATAACATGCATACGCACTGCCTTTGCCCTCAACCTCACATGCACTGTACAGCAATATAAATGGAAATAGAGTATTCAGTTACTCTATTTTGAGACTAACAGACCATAGGCATTCATTAATCAACATCTACAGTAGCAAAACCCAAAGTGATTCTGGAGATCCGTTCTGAAGATCTGCCAGATCTTAATTTAAACAAGCTCACTGAACAGAATATATTTCACTAGGACGAAAATCCCAGAGATTTTGTTGGGAATCAAAGTCCATCTCCAAATTCTCTCACTCTTAATCCTGTCTCTTGACAGAAGCTGACCACATAAAAAGCGAGCAGAAAGGTTTTTGGACCATCAGATAAGACCAAAGCGTTGAGAAAATCAATTTACTTAGATCGTGTATAAAGAGGCAGAGTAAAGATATTACAAGGCCACCCACAGAGAATGAAATTCAAGCCATTTCAACAGCAATTCATTTAAATAAATAGTGATACCTACTGGATTTCAAAAAGAGACAAAGAAAACTTGCATCCAAACCATATCACTTTTCATGACATCTTCTTAGAGGTGAGACAAGTGAAACCTACAAAGCAGCTTCTCATCCCTTCTAGGAAAGCGATGCAAAATTTAGCTTTTTCAAAGCAGTCACAATATTCAACTTTTGGCAAAGAAAACACATGTAAGTTTTCTTCTGGAACATTCTGTGCTTTGCAGTCTTCCTTTATCCTTCCAAAAACCAAATCAAGAACCTTTGCAAATTACTCAGTGTCAGTGATTATCTATTCCCCCTTTTTTCAGAACATAAAGCAACTACTGCTCAAAAAGAAGCTAATTCATACCCTCTGTACAGGTTACTGCTTATTTTGTAACTTCAGGCAACATCCGCAGAACACTGTAATTCTACATATCAGAAAGAAAATATGCTAACAATTTCTAATTGATCTGAAGTTGTTTTTCTTTGAAATGTGTTTAAATATCCAGGTTGCCAGAATTTCTTCCAGGAATGTGATTTTAAAGAAGACAGATTGTAACTGTTTTTCCTGGCTATACTACAGGAAACAACAGCAAGATCTTATTTTAAGTTAGTGTACTTTTATATTTCTAAGCAAGAAATAAAGATTCACGAGAAAATGTCAGTAAACAAAACCTCCCAGGCCCTAAGAGTGGTAACGCATTTCTACTGCATCTCCCATCCAGAATTATCATAAAAAATAATCTAAGTACAGATTTCCATTTTGTTTGTATCTGAACACCACGTACATCTTACATCTACAATGGCTTAAAAGCAGTACTCATGTAAGTTTTTACCTGAAATGAGAAAGACCACACCGTGGTATCAGCACTCAAGCTGCATGTAATTACAGAAGAGATATGGGTCCAGTGGTTACAGGATTAGTCTAGAAACTGGGAAATCTGGTTTCAGTTTCTGCTCTGCTACAATTTTCATGGACCACCACAGGGAAACTACTCACAGAAAAAGGCACAGGATAATTATCTGCCATATGCT
This sequence comes from Aquila spilogaster, assembly GCA_024606505.1. Classification (NCBI taxonomy): domain Eukaryota; kingdom Metazoa; phylum Chordata; class Aves; order Accipitriformes; family Accipitridae; genus Aquila; species Aquila spilogaster. The sequence continues at coordinate 23,308,312 of JANHGO010000027.1, forward strand.
CATATCTTTCTATCAACAGATAATTTTGCAGGGCTGTGTTTGCAGGGCTGGAGTGTTACAACAACTTTAAAGGCTTCAGCTTCTTAGCAGCCAGCACTTAAACATCCTACAGGCTGCAGCTTCAAATCAATCACTGTAAACCTGCACGCCATCTTCTTGTTATCTTATTTTCACATGTTCTTCTTATCCTTCCACAAAGCACCACTGGTAAAATTTTCTAGAGTAGCACGCCTGAAATGATCATTTTTGGGCATAAGTAAACATCAAAGACTTAACAATTCATGAAAACAATTCAACTCGGGAGCACTTCTGTCATGGTAAGTACTGCCAAAGAAATTACAGACCTTTTGTGTTCTCCTAGCTTGTATGTACAACCAATAAAAAGTTCGTATTAAGCAAAACCTGGTATTTTCTTTTAAGTGAGAGGCTGTAAAAACTGGATGCACAAACTATACTAGTCTACAAATGCTAAGCCAAAATTTCAAATACCCGAAGGCCTTGAATTAGCATGAAAATACAGACCAAGTTAACAACATACGAGTGGAATATTAAAAACTTAATTCTGATTTTGGAAAAGCATCCTACATTTTGTATGCCAAAATTTTTTTCCATCATTTTTTGCACTGGTTAGACAGTGTGACTGTTGGTTAGTAATTACATACCCAATGCAATTCCAGTACATTGGACACACGGAACACTCTCCCGCATTCACCGAGAATAAATGCACCACTTTCTCTGAAGTATCACTCACCAGAAACAGGAAAGCACACAAATTCTAAAGGTTACTACACATCATTCCTATGCCTTGCTGTGGGAGCAGCTGAGATAGCTGATCTGTATATTTTAAGGTTGCTCTGGAGATGTAGAAACTGCAACTCTGAGCCCAGAAGAGCATTTTTAGTTGTGTACTCTTCCTGAAAAAGCCTGGCTGTTTCTCCCACAGAGCTGTCTTCCAAGATAATCAGAAGCTCAAAAGCTACTACTTCCTATCATCACAAGAGAGGGAGAACAATATTATCTAATTACTCTTGTAAAGATTTGGCGTGCATGGTATTTCTCGTCCTACTTTGTTAAGAGATTAAAGCAAAACCTGTCCCTTTCTAGATCTCCCACCCTGTACCTCTGCCTGTTCTGAGAAGGAATTTCTTAGTTCCCTCAACACACAGATCCTGGGATAGGAAATCCAGTGCACTCATCATTAGCTAAACCAAGTGAGCACACAGCCTTTTTTCGCCTTGGGAATCTGTTACTAGAGGTGCACACGTCTAACCAGCACAGCAAGTAAAAGAACAAAGCACAAGAAAAAAACTAATATTTTAAAATAAGACATATGCATGCATATCTTTTACCTACAGACCTGCTCATCATGCACGGACGGCAGCATGAACAGGCCCAAACTTCTCAGACCCTCAGTGTACCAGAGAACAGATCACTGTCTCAGTATTAACGCTTTACCTCAAGAGTCCCTATTTAACAACTAGTTTTTCATTCTTATCAGTTCTTGGGTTTTTCCTTCCTGTTAAAACCAGCAATTTTAGCTACAGCAGGGAGGCAGAAACTTCACAGATAATATTTTTGGCCTGGTCTACTGACATCCCTTAAGCTTCTACTTTTGGGTGGCATATAGAAAACTGTTTCCTTCTTAGATTTTTCTCTCTCTCAAAATTCCATAAATCAAAAACTATACATCATATTGCGGGTTTCAGTGGCCAAGCCAACTTCCAGTATTTGAATTTTACTTCCACATTTGCACTACAAGAGAACATATATGATCTTGAAACTACAGTCCCTCAGAAAAACACCTACCAAGTACCACTTTTTTTTGCTGCTCCACTGGACAAACTAATGCAAACCAGTGATAGCTTCTCAAAAAGCAGTATAAGAAAGACTCTCAGTTCCTTCATATAAGTGAAAGCTGCACCTCCAGAAATGCAGGTAAATGGAAAAAATTACTTAAAATTGTAAGAACAATACCACAAACAAGATGTTAACTGCATTAGAAATATAATTCTGTATTTATTTATTTTAAAGATAATTGAAGTGTGTATATATATATATATATATATATATTCACACACACATATATATATGTATGTATGTATGTATATATATATATATATGCCTGAGGAACCGAGATGGAAGACAGGGAAGAAATGAAGGCATACAAGCATGTAAACGAGTAAAGCAGAGAAATTCTGAAACAAGTGTAATCAGAAACTTACACCAGCGAAAATCTAAACATAGCTTGAGCCTTCCTCTGTGTGGGGAAATTTAAAGAACTCGTCTGTATGCAAGGACATTTCTTTGCCTCAGCAATATCTTCTGAAGGAAAGAACCTGCAGGCTTCCAAACTTAAGCTACTACCATTGGTTTAAAAACAAAAACCACCTCCAACTACTATAAGTTTTATCAGAATTCACAGCCTAGAACTTAATCAAACCTAAAACAGCATTATCAGACAGAATACTTATCTATCAGTGACTTTCTACAATCAGATAATTTAGAAGTCTGTTCTGCTCGCATGTTTCTAAGCACTGGCTGACTTTCTCTCCAGAAAAATCAATTATCATGGTTCAACAACTTCAACAGGCATATCATGTTGAATTTAAATGTGCTCTCAATTCAGGAAGATTGTGCTAGATTGGATTTTTTTTCTTCTTCTGAAAAAAGAAAACCTTGTAAATGTGTTTCTAGAAAGCTAACAAGCTGTTGCCTTCAAGCCAAGACATTTCTTATATTCTGGAGATCGTGTGAGCAAGTGGAGTGTATTGTGCCAGTAACATTACACACCAGGGCCAGAATCCTTTAATTTTTGCCAGCTTCTCTAATAATAACTTTTTTTTTCCTTCCAAATTTTACTATGACATTGTTCAAGTCAAGTATGTTTACAATTCAATTAAGTGAAGCAAAAAAAAAAGTAACTACATTGATTTTATCAGTTTCACGGTTAATACTAAAGAATTACCATAGCAAAACTATTATTCCACTCTAACATTCAAATAAAAGACATTCTGCTTTCATACGCCCAGCTTCAGACATCAGCTTTGTACCGCTGTTTTAAACAGTGACCTGAAAATCACTGAGATGAACTAGGATTTATTGTAACCCTCTTACCACTAGCAAGATCTTCATTTCCTGCAATGCAGATATATTATATTTACTTATGTAAATACACGAGCACGCTTAGCCATATTGCCCCACCTAAGAAATGGGATTATCTCGACTGAAATGAATTCAAGATGAAATCCAGAAGCTAAAGAGGCCAATACTCTGAGCTCAAGTCTAAGCCAAAACTACATATCTTGAAATAAATGCAAGCCTAAATGTCTGTTTCAGCCTTTAAATTACGATTTAAACACATTTTACTATTCTGGTCCAACCTTCCTGCTCATCTAACTGTAAAATCACATGGTCAAACTTATGTGCTAGAAGAAAAACAATATTCTTTCTGAAAAACAGTATGAATAGAAAGCCATTAAAAGTGTTTCTCCCCATTTTGCTAATGCAGAGCAATAATATTTCTCACCATACATATAAACTAACATGGCAGAAAAACATTTTCTCCCACTTCACCATCCTTCAGTCAAATGAGCCATGCAGATTCCTAATGCTCTTTTAAACTAGTATTTCCCAGACAGAAAAACACTATTTTTAACAGCTAATATTCTAGATTTTCCACATTCTACGGAGAAACGGCATTATCAAGCAAAGAAGCGTGTGCCAAAAAAAAAAAAAAAAAAGGAAGGAAATCGCTCCTTACCAAGCCCTTCAGTGAGAACAAATGGAATAAATTCTGCAAGACTACATTAGCAAGTTTTAGGAAAGGGAGGAAAAACTACCTGACTTATCAGATATTTTCCTCCCAAAAGCTGAATAAATAGGATCCAAACATACAAATTTGTTCAGTTTATGGATTGGCTAGGAGAGAAAAAAAACAGCTAAGATGTTACAAGTAACTCAAACAGAACTTCTGGACGCAGCATATTCTCTTCTGCTTATACTTCTGAACGGAATGAACATTTACATAAGCTGTGCCAGGAAATGCTGAAATTTCAGAAAAAGAAAGTAAGGTAAATACATACAATGATTTTACAAAAGTAGAAAATGACAGAATTATACAAGGTAACTAAGCCCTCTCAGCACCATAAATATTAACAATTTATTTTAAAATATGGAACATCCAATCCTTCATTCTGTTTCACTTAAATTCCCTACAATCAACTAAAAACAAGTTAATTTAAGGCTTTCAGTGCAAGAGTGGTAGGTTAGTGAGCCAAGAATGGAATCCTCTGCTAGCACCCCAAATAAAAGCAGCAGAAGAGGTGGTAATGCTGAAACAGTTCAAACTTACCCACATTTCCCTGACAAATCCAAGTATCTCCCAGACCCTAACTTTATAACAATATCCTGAAACCATCATGCTCATTTGCCCTTACAGAGGGGCTTTCAATATTAAAACACGTAACAAGCATCTGCATCTCTGCCAACAACACAACAGCCAGGCTTTTTAGAACAAAGTAGTTTACAGGGCATTAGCTAATACAAGCATTCTTTTTTTTAAACAGCTGTGAGCATAGGGATAACTGATGCTGTTAAACATCTGCTTCGTGCACCTGATGGTGGATGAACAACAATTAGAGAAAGGGGAGATATTTAAAGGAACCACTTCACTACCTATTATATGCTCACTGAATAAGACGACAGTAATAATGATGAACATTTTGAACATAGCTACAGAAGCAATACAGCCTTTATGACAGTCATCATACAGTCATAGGATAAATACTACAGAGTCCAATAATCCAAATACAAGAACGTAAAATAAAAATTGCTCTATACAAGACACATCACATAACATTTAATATACTCAAGTAGCACAATTAGCTGCATGAATGAAATCTGTACCCAGTATTAGCAAGTTGACAAGGGCAAACTATTTCCAGTGCTTTGTTCTGGGATGAGAACAGCAGTGGTCTGTTCTCTGCATTACTGTGATGGCAACACTCTCTCCCACATGAATGCAACATACGTATTCCCACATATTCTAGCCTGCAAGGACACACTCAGCACTTGCTGGGGTTCAGGAAATACTCATGTCCTCTTGCCTCCATCACCAGTATAGCTAAGGAAGTCTTTTCAATAGCAATGAGTGGGCAGAATCTTTCTGGGGTGACTAGCTGAAGTAGGATGCTAAAAAAAACACAAACCCTTAAACTAACCACTAGCTTGCACACACTGCTATTGTATCCCCTTTGCCAAACAGAACATACTTCAAAATTACTGGAAAAATGGAGTTAACATTTTGCATAAGCACTTCAGTTATTAACTGGCTCACATTAACAATCAACTAGGCTAACATAACAAACAATTCTTGTTACTCAAACTGGCGTCATTGTAATGAGCTCCAAATTAATCTCATCCGTACACAATCACTAATCTTGTTTTGTGCCAACTGAATTTTTAATCAGAACAGAGTGAATCATAGGTTGTTTTTAAAATACATTTTTAATACTTGTCATCCAAAATGCACAAACACTAGAGCAGGGAAGAACTTTTCTATTTACATTCTGAGAAGCTGATTTTATTTATGCATACTATACACACAAGTATCAAGCACATACTATAGCTGAGGATATTTTTAATAAAAGGGAAAAATAAATGTTTATTTCTAATAATGCCTAAAGTGTGCATAGCATCATCAACCTAAAGAATTTAGCTCTTATTATAATTGAAACAGTATGACAAACCAAAATCAAAGGAATAGTAGTCCCTTGACTATAATACAAATCTCTGCATCATTCTAAGAGCCCAGAATATACACAAATTATACCCTACAACCAGCAGGATAACTACTGAGAATCAGCCTGAGTTTCAAAATGAAGTGATTTTAATATTTCTGAGAAATACAGAAGGAAAGCAGAGTTTCAAAAGGCATTTTGACTTAATTTTAATGCCAATTTAACAAAAGAACTGATTAGATCTGTATATAACGAGCACTCAATATATCATCTCATTGCTGAAAAACAAGCCCAACTATTTAGGCATTCCCCGAAAAAAAAAGTCAAGTCTTCACATACAGCATCTACTTTTTAAAATGCAGGACTTCTGGAATCTTGTTTTAGCTGTCTGACTAACAGCTGCTTAACTGAACATGAAAATGTAACTTGAAGGTCTGCCTACAGCTATGGAAACTGCAGGAGTGACTGATGTGATTCAGATTTCATTAGGGAAGCCTCCTGACAGCCTCTAACAGAGCCACACAGGCTTGAGGAATCTAGAGTACCTAGTTCTAGTTTCAAGTTGAACATAAGGCCTGACTCAAGCCATGGAACATGTGATGACTTCTGCTTGACAAACGAGACATTCAGGCAGATGAGAGCACTGCAGGAAGGCACAACGTCAGAATTCCCACATATTCCATTGCATATACTCTTTACTTAGAGACTGTGGAGTTACCCCTCATTTAATATTATCTACATGCTTTGTGAATTGTAGATTCTGTTTTGATTTCCAGGAACTGTTGCATCAAAAGTATCTGTAGGTTGCTCAAGATTAAGAGTATTAAATTATGATCAACATGCTAATCTATTTTTACTTAATGCATTAACATACCTTTCCACTAACTATAAAAAATTCCCCTAAAATATTAGAATTCAGTTAAAATCATCTTCATTAAACAGGTCTGAGACACATGGAGAAAAGGGAGTTATTTTAATGCTTCACATAATGAACAAGTTACTGTTAACGTAACATTCTGGAGAAAACAAGTCTGCAAACTATGTTGAACATTAGAAGGCAAATACAAAAGCAAAGTTACGCCATAGCTGCAAAGTGGAGATAACTTGCTCTGATAGCATCAGGAGAGACTGGAGGAGAATGACCAAGGACCTTATCAAAAAAGATTACATTAACATAGTGAATGCTATAGCAAGGCATAATGACCAAAGAAAAACTGTTGAGCTGCCAATTTATTTTTCTTCTCTTTTTAATTTTAAAATAAGCTAATTAATATCTTATGCATCAAGGAGCAAATGGTTCTTCAAGCTGTTTTGGAATGAAGGGAATGGGAAGCATGTTCTGTGTTTAGGCAGAAGAAAAGCAATGCACCCAAATGATGCACCATTAACAAACAATGTAAGAAAGAAAGAAAACTAAGGATGTTTTTATTCTTACAGGCTTCTCAATGGATGAGTATTACAAGCAACTTCTCTTCTCATGAGAAGTAAGGCACCACATCACACTTGGCAAACTACTCCCTCCAAACAATACTTCTGTAAGATGCCCCAAATTCTCTTTGAGCATTTAATATCTCATTAGTTCTTAGCTATTTATTTCAGTTTTTCCAGCACATAAAAAAAATGCTTCTCCTCCATTAACAACAACTGCAGAAACTGCCGCTACTACGAATACTTCTCAAGACGCTATACTGTGAAACAACAAAACAGAAAAAGGGAAAAATAAGAGAACTAGTAAATTAAAGATTGTGAAAACAATTCTAGAATTGGCATATGAAGTAAAACCTCTCCTAAAAGAAGCCTAACAGAATAGCTATTCAACAGTGTCATGGTTCCTTCTCAAAAGAGTTTGCAAGTTTCACAGGAAAACGATCAGAGAAAGCAAAGAAATAAGACATTCACCTTATAAAATTTCAGCTAGGTACACTAAAAATAATTATTAATGCTAATTCTGTTAAGACTATATAATTTCTCAGCATAACTTAATGTGAATAAAGATAAAAGCAAAAAATGCAACTGTTACATCACACATAAAGGACAATGTTCAGCTGCACAACCACTACGGTGGGGCTGCTCCATGCTGACATCTGTTCTCCAGCATTGAACAGTACAGGAGAGCCTTGGGGAACTTGCTTTGCGGAGCTCCCAATGCAACTGCCCTGCTGTGCTGGAAGTAAGCACAAGAGAGGTACAGCAGAGTACTATGCAAAGAGCCTCTCCCCTAGCATGGCTCCACATTAGGAGAAAGGTACTTGCCAGGTGTACATTTGTGTCTTATGATCCCATGTATCCCACATATACAGGCAGCTTTTACCAGCTGTTGAACAAAATCACACATATCAAATATATTTGAAGTGCTGGGGGTTTTTTTGGTCAAATTTTCAGTAAAAGTTGAAAATTCGATGAAAAAAAGAGAAATGAGATAACTTGCTGTGTGGGTCACTAAGCAGGAATTACAGTGGAGCTCCATGGCAGAGGCATACTTCTCTGATGGAACCACTAACTCTCCACCGTAACAATAGGCACTGGACATTTACTGGAAAAAAATATACCCAAACTCTGTAGACAAACAATACTGTTAAGCCAGAACACAAGGCTGCAGGTCTCTAATAGCAGCAGAACAGTGCTTAGAGAGCAGGAGAGTATGGATGAAAAACACCTTAGGAACCCAAAATACTACAACATGCCTTTAGTAACTTCTAGTAACCTCTGAGCAGTACTTTAGATGGATAACCAATAGTAGCTTCTTCAAATAAGGCTTTACTGGTTTAGGCTATTTTTGAATACTGAACAGTACATTTGGCTTCATGTTGTGGTGTTTTTTTCTTCCAAAGCAAAAAGACTATAAAAATACTTTCTAATTGAGTTAATTTTTGACCTTCCCATCTTTTTAAAGTGTTTTGCTTTGTCTTTATTGTAGCCCTACCTATTTCGTGTGAAGACAGCTCTTTCATTAATACAGTGGATCCAGCAACATACAACCTGGTTTTACCTTACCTCATGGGGAAAAAAAATAATAGACAACACTACACATTATGCTACTTTTTCTGCATCTAAATGTTTTTAAAAGACACAGTTTATGTTCAGTTCTTTCTGACAGAGATCTTTTAAGATGATCAGATATTAAATAGATACCTTCTTAAAAAAATCTTGAATAGTTATTGCAAGCAACTACAAATAACTATTGCAACAGTTATTGGAAATAACCACTCAACTCTTCATCTTGTATTGATTAAAATATTTTAAAAATAAAATCACATCTATGGATTCAACTATAAATCACATTAGAAGACAACTTCTTTATACTCTTATGACAATGAGATAAAAAAGTTTTTTTCTCTATTCTGCATTGTTTATTGAAGTTATTCTAAAAAAGCCAAATCTCTTTGAGTGGTATAAGGTTCTCAAACCGAAGTACTTACATGCAAGGCAGAAGGATCTGGCAAAAATTCAGCATCCTCTCCAAAGATAAAATCTGGTGGCAGGTCAGGATAGTGAGCATTGAATATTATATCCCCTGAAAAGCAGGAAATGAAAACGTGGTTTGCACCTTTACGTATGTACTTAAAAAATAAGATACAGTACATAGGATACACATTACAATATACATAAAATTTCATAGCTACATTAAATATATTTTCTGTACTTATCCTTGCAATTTTGACAAAAATTTACATGCAAGACAAGCATCAGATGTTTTGGGGCATTAAATCAAATTCCTAAAGCACTGCTTCTTCCTTCTCTGCAAGAAGGGAAACATGAAATATATTATTGCTTCAAATCTCAAACTGTAATTCAAAGACTACTGAGGGTAGCCTAAAAACACAACGTTAGAAAAGTTTTTTAGAAGTACCATATTTAGATTGCTGTGTTTTGCACGTGAAGTAAAGCTTAGATGCAAACTACAGAGATTAGTATGTTGAAAATATTGGAGCTTTTAAAGCAGAGTAGTTCTTATTCCCTCTTTTCCTCTGCATCCCCAACTCTTAAGAGGAAGATTAAGCAGGGCAAGAGAGATCACTAAAATTATCCAAATTCTTGCCAAGAAAAATATATTATGCATTTAAACTGAGAGACTAAAATTAACTAAAAACATAAAACATCATCACAGCTTGGCACTGAGTTCCCATCTTGCTGGTGTCACAAAAATATACAACTAATTATTGACATGATAATTAAGGAAGAAAGTAGGTTGTATTATTTCACTAGTAAGCATGCTTCAGAGTTTCAATAGGTCAAAAGGAAGTGAAGTCATTTGCATGTGAGCTTTTGAAAAAACCCAACAATACAAGAAAAGCCATATCCAGCATTATTTCTCTACCTTTGAATCACTCTTTCCTGTTGAAGAAGACATGAAAGAAAAATACCGAGCTTCTGCATAAAGAAGACTCGTGAGGTATCACAATGAGCAGGCAGTAAAAGAAAGTCAATACCTACAACGTGGTAACTTCAAAATCTACACAGCAAGGTAAAAGCAGCGTGGTACATCTTATAAACAACTCCATTCATAGAAAATAAAACCATTGTTCCATTTTGTTTTTCAACAATTATGAATATGAAACTGGAGAAAAGCAGTAGAATAATAAGTCTTACAGACATATTGCCTGATAAATGGTATTACCACCTCAAGACACTCAATGTGACAGCTTTAATTGCTAATATTCTGTAAATATATCTTGGCTCTAGCTGGAAGCAAGGATACTATAAAGGTTAATCTGCAGAGAGTGAGGGCTCATGATGACCAAGAAGCCAATGGTCAATCCTGTCTAGGTATGTTCCATAGCATCACTCCAAAAAATCATGAAGTCACTGATCATGAGACTCAGTAGAGCATGGTGTGCATTTCTTCTGTATACGCTCCTATATTCACAAACATCAGAATCACACAAGTGTGAGGTGCACAAAGGAGTAGAAGTTCCCCAATTAATATACGAAATACAATTAACATAAAATTATTTTTCCATTTTAAATAAGACCAAAATATGCACTAATCCCAGAGAAAACTACATAAAATTGTAACAGGAAATACAACTGTATTAAGAGAAAATTACTAGACTGCCTAAGCTGCAAGACAAAAATGTATAATTCCAAAAAGTTACTGTTACTAGACTGAATTTTGGTATGCCACCTTCAGTCAATCCTTCATATTTACTACAACTGAAAAAAATAACGGATAGCTCCTTACAACCATCCCATCGATCTCCACGTACAGAACAGACAATCCTTGAGGCCATGTGTTGAAGGAGACAGAATCCTAACGCACTCTTCTCAGTCTTCGCAGACTAAGAGCTGTGTTACAAATAACTCAGAACTCACCACAAAGAAAAAAGCTGTCCTTTTACTTATCCTAATGCTACTATGAAGGAGTGTATCTCTCCTTTTGTCTTGACATTCTTATATGATGCTAAGTAACTCATTTAACACATTCCTTTCATGTTTCCTTGCTAGTTGTTTGGTTTTTCATTCTCTGCTTTTCATTTCTCAGCTTTGTACACAAAGCCACAATTCAGCTTGCCAAGAGCTGCACTCCAACTACCTAAATATTACAAAAAGCTCAGAATAAAAAATAACAAAATTAACTGTGTATTTTTATGTAATGCCATATTTGATTAGAGAAAAATTAAAGAACTCTATATCATGACTCTGCTCAGAGAAGTGAGGCTGAATATAAACTGTGTTCACCTCTGCAAGCTCTGCAGGAATGGGTAAACCTCAAAAACCTCTGACAGCAGGTGCAATTTGAGGCTTCACGCAAGTAAAAACATTTTTCCCCCTGTGCTTTCAGTTCAATACCAATAAGAAGATAACTCATAACAACATCTGAAACACTACCACATACATTGTTCAAGTGCAATGGCAAATTAAAACTGGCACTATTCATTTGATATGCTAGGTAAGCAATTTATACAACTCAAGTTTAGGGAAAGATGCATATTTTACGCGGTGACTCCTCACATGCTCGTAGCTCTTCCTTGCTACCTTCTTCCGTCATGTTCCTTCTTCCATTCAGTATTAGTGGCCTATCACCTCTTATTGTCACAGGAGTGATTATCTGTGCAGATATTTTAGTTTTAAAAGTTTTCATAACCTATTGGTATCAAAGAATTATTCACTGTAAACTGAGTTTTGCTCTTGCTAAGAAAAAAAAAAAGAGACCAAGAGAAATCTGTAGTTAACAGCCAGGCTATGCTATCATGTGTAAATTAAAAATGCACCTTTACACTCAAATAAAAGGTATTTAAACAATTACAATGGCCAACTCAACAGCAAATCTGATGTTACGTTACATAAATGTTAACACTAGCCTGTACAGTGAGCTCACAAAATGTGAAGTGTTTAATATTTTTAATCACTATAGAAACATTCACTTTTAAACATCTGCTTCCATGGTAGTATCTGTAGCTTACCATCTTCTAATATAATTGTGTAGGGGTAAAACAAAACAAAACAAAAAATTAAGGCAATAAAGTCATTTGCAAAATTACTGCACTCAGAGTTTGAGAATGGCTACCACTTTACTTTTGAAAATAAAAAGACAAGAAATCAATATAGCCCTGCATTCTCTCCCCACCTTGCCTAAATGAAACAAATACCCTTTCCTTACACCCCTAACTTCTGTATTTACTTCCTCATAAGTTTCAATTCTACTTGCCATAAATCCCTTGATAGAAGGCAAAACATGTGATGTTCCACAGCATTAGTGACCATGACCACTCCAGTTTAAGAACAATGTAGGCAAAACTTTCACACTCAGACAAATTATCTCATTTTTATAGATACACTAGGCAAAGATAACTTCAATAAAATTATATTTCCAATTAAATCATGCGACAGAACTTAAAATTAATTCAATATAGTTAAAGCCACAAAGCCAAAGATAAGTTACAAGAAAAAGGGTGCTTTGTACATCTTTTTGCTTCTCACTGTTCAAAAATACCCCTTGTTCTCCATTTTTTTTCTCCCTAGGCAAGTAGCATTCAATTTTGAAATATTTCACTTCACAGGATTTCAAAGGAAAAGCTAATATCCTCCTAAGAGATTAAAAGATGGAAGTATTAATACTTAAATCTATCACTTCTTTTCTTATACATATACTGTTCTTCTTATCTATTCAGCCAAAATGCACAGTAAGTCTAAAAAAGGGGTTAGAAACTGAGAGATTTTTTAGATGCTTATATAGTTGCTCTCCACTGGTCTATCTTATATACAGTTTTCTTCCAATAACTTCATCTTTTGCATCCTTTTTTTTTTTTTTAACTGTACTGTAAATTTAGTAGGACTGAAAGATGTCGTATGGAGTGCCACAGCATTAACACCCCCATTCACCTCAAGAAGACAAAAGTGGGAACAACATACCAGTTACTGACCTAAAAACCCATCAGCTTTACTTTTGAAAGGTTATCTATAACCTTCAGGAATTCTTGGGGTTGGAAAATCTAAGTCAGCACAAAACATGTAAAACAAATGTGTGTTCACTGCAGCCTGGAATAAGACCGATCCGAATGTAATTCATTCTATCAACCCATCTGGCTTTCAACAAACAAAAAAAATTCCAAGTTCAATTTGATCATGGAATGTATTCATACAGAATATGGAACAATGTTGAAAGATGGGAACAATGTTGAAAGATGGGAACAATGTTGAAAGATGGGAACAATGTTGAAAGATGGGAACAATGTTGAAAGATGAGACCAATCCCACATGGAGAATCAGTTTGGGGAAAATAAAGAAACTGTCTTTTATTAAATATCAAAAAGACAGTAAGAAGAATGACATCACACATGTATACAGAACACTAACCTAGCTTCTTCAGCGTCTACACAAATACCATACAGGAACACTGATCAGTCCCTTCTATAAACAAATCCTTCCCTAAAGCAGACCCTTGGCAAGTGTCTTCAGGTAGAAAAGGAATAGGTTTTGTGACCAAGACACTAGGTCAGTGTAGTCAGCAGTTTGAAAGGATTTAAATGAACAAATACAGACCTGATGACTTGTCACTGGATTCCACTCTAAATATTTTTTGTTCTTTAAGTCAAATATAGCAACACATCACCTCTAGAACCACTTATTGTTTGACAAAAAGAGAAACAGCTCCTGAAATGACAATTCTAATTCAATAAACACAGAACTACTACTGCAAGGAGATACAGGAGTAATTCTATTTTTTGCTGTGTTGCTGCTGCTGCCAAGCTTTTCTACTGTCAAGTACAGCAAGATAACTTTACCTCAGCAGCTTCTCTTAAAATGATCTGTTGAAGTAGTTCTGCCCAAATGGATAGGCAGCTACCTCAAGTGGTGTCTGGGAATACTGTGGGACACTTGCTCATTTGACCTTAAAATATAATCCTATTACAGAAAACCAAGTGTAGCTTTAATTTCTTACAGGTTGATTAGTGAAAAGTCAGAAATACTCTTGAAGCTTAGAGAGCATCTGACAGCAAGAAACTGCGATGGTTTTTAAATTAATTTCTGAGTTCACATGTGAATCAAGGTACTAAATGAAGAAAGGCACAGAAATCAGTATTAAAAACTCACCAGCATCCCTTAAAAGTATTTGATCATATGAAAACAAACAAAAAACTTCTTTATCTGTATCTCTGACACTCTAGAAGAAAACTGTGCAACTTCGCATGTGTGGAGTAGCTAAAGGAGCCAGTCTCCAGAAGCATGGGTCAAGTATTTAACATCATCCGAAGTGCCTTAGGGCGTCTAAGACATGGCAGATATGACACCAGATTTTTCAGAGAGATCAGTGCCCTTTGGGGCAGCAGCTGAAAAGGCCAAGCAAGATACCCTAGGGCACCTCAAACAGCATTAGACACCTCTAGTTAGGCAACTGAATCACATCCCACTTGTTCAATAAAGACACTGCAAGAAAAAAGATACAGGAAGGATTTACAGGATAGTTATTTGGTTCTTGAGGTTATGGGAAGCAGCAAAGGGTTGTAGATCATTTTATTTCTTTAACTTCAACTAACAAATATTGCTGTAAGACAGGAAAAAAAAAGAGGTGTAGGCCAACACAGAAAAAGAGAAATGCTGCTGTTATAAAGACCTGAGAGCAGGCAAATCTGTCAATACAACATAAACGAACTGGATCCCAGACTGAACAAGGAGACAGCAGAACAATCTTAGCTACTTGCATTTATGTAGCTGGGCAAACACCTTCCCTGAAATGTTAGTACTAGAAATGAAGAGGACAGAAGAGAACAGATAATACACAATATATAAGGGAAAGCATCAATAATAATAATAAACAAAAAGCTAGACCTGAAAGTGACTACTTAAAAGAAGAAAATATTTAAAACTTTGTATTCTAAGAGAAAATAAATATGAAAAGAAAAAAGGACTACATTATCTATCCATGTTTCCTATTAGTAACATTAGCAGATTACCAAAAGAACAATATTCATTATTCCAGCCAAACATATTGCCAGTAAGAATCTTCGGGAGGTACTTGAGATGACCCAATAAAAAGATACTTACTATGGAAACAATGATATCACCTAAGTATAATCTGAATTACAGGAACCAAAAAGCTTTTCCTGTAAGAGCTCCAGCTAAACCACAACCTGTGTAAAATGACCTGATGCTGCAAAGAAGACTGACATACACACTACAGCAACCGGGCTATGCAAATCATACATCTTAAAATTAATTGTAAGATAATTTTTTCAGTTTATTTATTTTTTTACCAGCATGATAAACAGTACTTAACAAATAAATTAGCAGAACAGTTTTTAAAAGGACAATGAGAAGGTCAGGTACTTCTCTCTGTTGTTTTTTTTTTTCTTTGTTTCTTATTACTTCCTTAAAGTAGAAAGCCACAGGAAGACTAGATAAACTTCCTGAAATACTTATGTCTAAAGAAGAAAACCAGATTAAATTCTATACAGCATATTATGGGGGATATTTTGGACTAGCCAGTGAGGCAACAGAACAGTGACTTCACAACCTAAGGCCCATAAATAAAATGAATAAGAATTGGAGAAACAGAAATCAGATGTGAAAAAAGGAAAGAAAAAGAAAAGTTAAGCTTCAAATGACAAAAGAAACGTTCTTCAGGATGAAAGAAACCAAACAAAGCAGTGGCAGCAGAACCCAGAGCTGCAATCCACTCACATAAAAACAGTGAAAATCAGATGAAAGATGAAAATACTATAGTTCAAGAGGCCACAGAAAACAGTAGCATCACAAGGGCAACACATTGTTTAATCACCGTTAAATTCCAGATGACAGCACTCAAGGACAGAGAGAGAAGAAGGAATCAGTGCCTGAAAAAGAAAATATGAAGGGCATAGGAGGAAGGGGGTGGAGGAAAGCAGAGGAAGCTTGAATGCAAAATTAAAACCAAGACCAAGAGATTCCAGGGCTCACTGGAACAAAATCATAGTGACCAAGCAAGTGATTCTTAATGATGCATTTTAATTAAGAATATTATTTAGTGAAGATTATTAGAGCTTATAAGTTTGCTTGAGAATCTCTGCTATGACATCTGCCTTGATTTTATAGCACAGGAAGATCAATCCATCTGCAAGAATTACAAAACACTTCACCGCAAAATATGCAAATATTTCTCTTCATTCATCAGATACTATTGTTCAGTTAGCAATAAAGGATATGGCTGCATACCATTCAGAGTAAGATTTGGAATATAGATTCAATTTCTTATTAGGCCTTGTACTCGCTAAAGAGCATCATGGATACTTTGTCTTCTTGGAAATAAAAATCCTATTAAGAACTTTGAAAAAATTCAAATGTAAAAGAAAAACAGTGCTGCTGCCTTAAGTTCATTGAGTCCTGGATGATTTCATCAAAAAATTAATACGACTGTTTCCAATTTTAACTGACAATCTAGCAAGAATAAACTCGAATTTCCAACCACTCTGGCCATGAAAACAAAACTTGTTGCATCCCTTACAGAAGAAAAGGAAGTAAAAATGTTTCTCTGAAAGTATAATTTGAAAACTTTTGAAGTGTGATGGAAGACTAATTAAACAACATAATTTATCTCCATTACTGACATATTTTCCCCAGCAAAAAATGGTGGCTATCTTATTCCTGACTGGACCTTAGTAACTGCTCAGTATAACATTCCAGCAGCTCAGGATAAACGCAAAAGTAAGATGAACGTGACATCTGAAAAAAAAAATCATTTATTAGCTAACAGTTGCCCTATGCGGACTCAGGAGATGAACTGAGTCCATTCCAACTCAGGATACTCCAGGATTCTATGAATCTCAAGAAAATGTATTAAAATTACCAGCAAGCCATTCTTCAGTCACAAGATGTTTGATTATACTGAAGCTAAAAAAAAAATTTAAAAAAAAGGTGTTTTACACTACAGGCATAAAACAGCCACTGCACTGTCTGAATGTATATTTTCTGGTCTTCTGGAAAACAAGACTGTGAGTATGCAATTATACTTCCCTAAAGTAGCCTACCAACAGTTTTCAACACACTGGGATTAATACTTGGGTATTTGTACAGTGGCAGCGGTTATGATTGATGATGTGCAAAGAACTGATCTGTTGCAAAGAGGATGTAAGACAAACCACAGAGGAACTACACACTTCAGTCTTTATTTGGCACCACATAATGAAGACCATACTGTAGCTTCTGAATATTTTCAGTCAATCTTTTTATTCTAGCAGATTTCGCAACTTTCCTTTGCAGAAATATTCTGCCCCTAAAAGATAACATATCTAGCAACAGCCTACAACAGAGTATCTACAAATCTTTGGTAGCACACCATGGCAGTCTTCCTCTGCCATCACCACTCATCTGAACTCAGAATTATTAAAACTTCATTGAATCTGCTGGCATCATTATTTATTCCACATGCTATGAGACTGAACAATGCACTGCATTCTCAAACATGTAATGTTGAAACAAGGATTATCTCTTGACATCACTATTTGTTTACATCACTTTTTACATTCAGTTTGTCATGATGTTAAAATACATAGCATGGTGAAATTGTGCTGTTTGGTTTTGTGGAAGGTGAAGAACTATAAGGAAAACTATAATGCTATTGCACTAATTGCTTACATGATATTCAGAATATAAGAAAAAGCTGATTTGTAAATACTGGCAGTTAATGCATAGTTTTAATCATATTTTCATATACCATAACTGCACTTCTTTACTATATTGGTATAGTCTGTACATCCACATCCTTACATGTGCGCATTTTAATCTACTGATTTTATATTATGAGTCAATATCAATTTTAGCCTCTCCTTAAAGACAAGTAAAGACCTAAGGCTGACAGAATATAATAATAGTAGGGCCCTGTATGGTCGATACATTAGAAGTTTACTACAGTACCATAGAAAACATGTGAGCATTTTCTATAGCAATGTCATCCAATTAAGCTTCTTTAGTGCATCTTGACTGCAGTCCTGAAACAAGTCTCAAGTAGGATCTACTACACACTGTGATACACATCAAGATTCAACAGGTTGAGTCTGCAATTCAAATCTAATATTTTTTATTTAAGTATAGACAAAAATTCCACTTGTTAGATTTGCAGCTTCAAATAACACGGTCATTATTTGATGAAATAGTCCCCAATCTCATTTTTAAAATAACTGTTAGGTAGGGCTTAATATGCTGTTTTTATCTTTAGGAAAAAAAAAAATCAGTAAATCTCTTGAGCCATGACTGTACTTTTAGAATAGAACAAATAGTCATGTTAGACTGACTTAGGAGCTTAGCTCAGCTCTCTCATAAACACACACACACATTTGCAGACCAGCTTTTGAGAAATGCAGCTTCCTTTGTAAGTGCCAAATTGAAGTTTTAAAGTACTTCAAGTACATTGACTTTCATTCATAAAGGTGTAGGGCTTCCAGCACACTATGCAACAAGAAAAACTACTAGAGAAGAAATTCAACAAAATTCTTAATATTTAAAATGTCTTGGAGAGCTATAGCACGGGTATGATAATCTAAATGCATGTTACCAAAGCAGTAAGTGCTTTAAATGTTTAACATTTCTGTTACTCCCTCCAGATAGCACGTTTTCACAGAATTGAAGAATATTTGAGTTTGACAGACACCTCCAGAGACCATCTAGTCCAACCATCTCTGTTCAGAGATGGATCCAGTACAGTGGGTTTCTAAGGTCCAGAAGGGTTGTGAGGATTTCCAGGGATGGAGACTCATATACTACACAAGCTCCCAGCTCAAGTTCTACTGTTAAACATGCTCACAAGTATTTTTTTCCTTAACGTTCAGATAGAAATTTCCGTATCTCAATTTGTGACCATTTCCTCTGATACCTTCAGTGGCCACCACTGAGCGAGTGTGGTTCTCCCTTCCGTATTTCCAGTTCACCTCTTCCAGTCAGGTATTTATAAACATTACATAGAATCATATTGACAGTATCTGCCCTGAACCTTCTCAAGACTACACAGCTCCAGCTCTTTTGCACCCTCCTTGCACAATGGATACAGCAGTCCCTCAACCATCTTCACAGTCTTTTGCTGGACCCACTCCAATTTGCACACATCCTTCCAGTACTAGGGAGAGCAGAACTGGACACAGTACTTGTGAAGTGGCTTCACCAGTGCCACCCTAAACCTAAAGTTGTCAAGATTTAACTTCTACTTTATTTGAAATTTATTGTCCTCTCTAACATTTTAGTTCTTAGAGATGAAAAACAGCACAACTTTATGACTTTTCTTATGCTGATAATCAGCAACTCAGGCATATAGAAAACAATTTTCTGCTTTCTAGAGTAAAAGTAACATCAACAACAAAAACAAACAAAAACATAACGAAAATTTTAAGCTACTACTTTGGACCAAAACACAGATGAAGTGGAAAGTGAGCCAGCATATGCAGATCCTCCAAGAGTATTGCAAATAAAACACTATATCCGAAAAGCTGAAATGACACCTCTCTGAACTGATAAATTGTAGCAGTTACTGTTTAGAGATCTTAGTAAGGTTACTAAAGTTACTAAGTAGGATCTTACTAAAGAATTCTTCTTAAAAGAGGAAAACAACATAAAGCACATACAAGTAAGACTAAAATCATGAGATTGTCTTAGTCATAATGTTTTATTAGAAGAATTGGGAAGGAACTGTGGCTTTTAGGATTCCTGTTTTCAAATCTGTCACTCCATTATGGAAGGCTGTAAGTTGATCTTAAAAATAACCGACCTGTTTTTAAAGCTTCAGCCCTAAGAAAACAATAGCCAGGTATATCAAAATTTGTAAAATTAGTTAGAGACACTTAAAAACTTTATGTGATAGAGAAGACACTGCTAAAAGAAAGGTCAAGATGCAATAACAATAGTTTTAAACTTACATTTGAGTGTTTCTCCAGCATAAGGAATATGCAGCTTAAAGCGATCACAGCTAGGTCCAGGTGTCAAGGACGTACAGCTAAAAATGAAGACAAGAGAAGAATGTTCTAAGCTGTTACAGATGGCAGCAGATGCTAACATCACTCCAAATGACTGACGTAGCCATGATTTTGTGAATACTAGAAATATTCATCCTTACAATCTGGGAAAAAAGGAAAAGGCAGGAAGGATGCGGAAAGCCCATTCTTTCTATATCAGCTGTTCTCACAACGTCACGTGAAAATTTAGGATCTGTGCCAGCAACCTTCTTTTCCATTTAAACACAAAATACACATAAAAAAGTCCTGGTTTAATAATGCTAATAGAACATATCTATATTTATATAGCTTTATCTATATATATTCTATATCATTTTCCAGGTGACAATTCTTTACATACATCATGGTTATCTGTAAGCCTCCAGGTAAGCAAGTTTTAGAATCAGGTATCCTAGGCTATGACAACAAAGCACATCAGTTCATGATCCATCACCATTTTATATCTCCTGTATACCTGAAACACTGCAATGGCAGTTGGGTCTCAAAGTGATGAGTGAGCATTTTATGAATATAATAAGAACAAAAAACTGTTTACGGTCCAGGTGAGACGCAACCAACTTTTTTCATATCTTGTGAGTCATGTACCAAAATCTTTGCATAACAAAGAACCAAAACACCCAGCTGCACTAGGAGAAACAGCATCATGAATCGTTTCGCAGGCAGGAATGGCATTGGTCCCTGGAGCTCTCACCCACTGTGGGTCTGTGGCCACAGGACAGGTCTCAGAAGCATGAATGTTGTAAGCTGTTAGCAGCTCAGTGCTCTCCAGATCTAGGCATCATGATTGCCCAGCAGTCTTTTTGCCAGTCCAACATCACTGAGAATTTTCCATAGTCCTACCACAAAAGCTATGCATGTTGCAAGCCATGTGAAGATCAAAGCTAAAGACTGGCTAACTGGACTGAGCAGTGTAAAGAAACATCATCAGTGATCCGATGCTGTAATACAAACCAGTGACAATATAATGAAATGAAAAAAATGTTTACTGGGCCATAAACACAGTCAAAGCAAAAATAAGGGAGCAGGCCAGAAAGCACAACAGTTCTGATCCTACAATACAACATAGTAACTCCTGCAGCTGTGCTTACTGTGGCAACGGCCTAGGGGTGAACAGGGTATTGTTCCTTCCCATTAATGCCCTCAATGGACTTTAGAGAGTCATTTCCACCAGACTCCACCTGTGCAGTCTTTGCTCTCTTTACCCCTCCAAATTCAGGAAAATATGTGCAGTGGCCTCAGATTGTTTCTGTTCAAGAAGCTACATTTACCATTTAATCAAATTTGTCCTCACATACACCTTCATCAAAGAGACAGCCACAGAACTACAGATCAATCAACTTCACTTAAGTTTACGTAAAAATATCAGGGAAAAAAAAATCAAAGTACTTGTGTGCACTCAGCGTCTAACATGGGTACAATTCACTGCCTACATTGATTTGGCAAAATACATGGTGTTATTTTAGCATCATCATAGAAAGTAGACAGCTGCCTTGGCAAATAAAAGTGAAGCAACAGTTGTTCTGTCTTCACTTTAGAAAGGCTTTTGCAGTGTCTTGTGAGAGAGCTACGCAAAACAATCTATAGAACATAATTTAGATACAGCTACTATCAGATGTGTGCAGAGCTGAGTGGAAGGCAAGTTTCTTAAAAGATTAGTTCAAATCTTGCTTCGCAAATGCAGTGACTGGGTTTTAGTAGAATATTATTTAACATTTCACTGAAAAACTCTGTCGATGGAAAAGAGATGTTTTTTATTAAATATGCAAATGATGCCAATGTGAAAGGGAACAGCATGCTGAAAAACAGGATTAGAGTTGAAAAATATTGACCTAATACTCTACACTACTACTTTTTGAATTACATCTAAATAGGGCTTAGCAAGAACAGTATGCACCGCTGTCCACACTGGGAGCAAGATCAGCTTCTGCCTGAACATGAAAGACTAGAGATCCAAAGCAGTACAAATAAGAAAACATCGCTTTTTCCAAAAGATGCATTTCATTAGTAGGTGAGAACAGTAAAACAAGAGTGCCCACTGTTTGAGTATTTGAATGGCTGTGGATGAATTTAACAGCTACATCTACAAGATTATTATCTACTTTCAAGTCATTCCTAAGGCTCACATCACATAAGACCAGTACTAGAAAGCATAGGAAAAAAAAACAACAACAACACAAAGGAAAAAAAACATAATTTACAAGTCCTAAAATACATCTGCAACACCAGTTAATATTTAATGGAAGTCACTGTCAAAGTATCACAGGTCACAGTTCCAGGCACATTTCTCAAAATAACATTGTCATTAGGTTTTCAACAGACACAAAAATTTCTGATCCTATAAATACCCTAAAATCCTTTCTTTTAGCACAATGGGCCATTTGGAAATACTTACAGAAAGTGCAATATTCTTTAACATTAAAATAAAAGCTTGATTTAATGGCAAATGTCCCTAAAAGCAATACTAAGTATTTTTCCTAGATTATTATACTCCAGCAGAGATGTTTTAAATTTTACTGGTCTAGAATTGATGGAAAATGACAGTATTCAACAGACTTTTTTTTTGTTTGTTTCCAAATTACACACTTTGACTAGGCTGCACAAGAGACTTCAGAAACTACAACAGACCAAGCAATCAAGTAAAAATCATAAATACATCCATAGGAAAAGAGGCAGCAACTTTTTAATACAAACAGTAAAAGAACAAAACTCCTAAGGCAAATCAAAATTTTGGTACAACTAGCCGCCTACGTGTTTTCCAATAGAAAGTCACAAATAACACCTTGGTTGTGGGCATCTTCTCCTACTTGAATTTTCTTAAAACACAGAAATCTCACATAATTACCTGACCCAGAAGTGTGGCATCTATCCTTTTTGAAATGCAAGATATTATGTTTGTTGATCCTTTCATTTAGCATGGTCCACACACCAAAGCGAAGCTGAAGGAGAATGATATGTGACGCGGTCTTTTAAAAGATTAATTTTCCCATCATCACAGGGAACTGACAGATAAAATAATAATATCTGGTATTGGAAACTAATTTCAGAAGCTGACTTCATCTCATGATGAACAGATGTGCTACCTATTCATGGAAAACATTACACTCCTTTGCATACATTCATCTAAATACTCAATGTTTTACAAAGGAAAGCTCTGAAGCACAGCAGTAGTTAATGTTCTGAGGCTCAGAGCTGTGAAACAAACATCTTCACAGACTGAAGACTTTAAAAGCATGTAGAATGGCAGTTCTAGTTAACATCAAGATTTTATCTTATACCAATACATTTATAACTGCCTACTTACAACTGTTTTGTTCTTACTTCTGTTTTGTTTTGTTTTTTAAGCTAAAAGAGATTGATCCCTTTCTATCTGGGCCACTCTGATATTTTACAAGTTCAAAGCCATGATGAAAAGATGATTCTGACAGCCCAAGATTTCAGTAAGGCCCCCCTATCAGCTACTCTTCTACAACCATCATGTGAAAGCCTACCTGGGCCCTAGTCCCTAAACCTCCCCCAAAGGTAGGTTCTGTGCTATGTCACAGCCAAACAAAAGCTCAACTGTTAACACTTCAGTCCTTAAAGTCTGGAGATGAGCAGTTATTGTATAAAAAAATTAAAAAAACACATTTCTTTTTATCGCAAAATATTATATCGCAGTCCGAAACTCACTTTTTAAACCC
Source organism: Aquila spilogaster (assembly GCA_024606505.1). Taxonomy (NCBI): domain Eukaryota; kingdom Metazoa; phylum Chordata; class Aves; order Accipitriformes; family Accipitridae; genus Aquila; species Aquila spilogaster. The sequence continues at coordinate 23,332,144 of JANHGO010000027.1, forward strand.
TTCGTAGCAATCTGCTGCTTAGAATCACATAATTCCATGGCAAACACTCAGAAACACCTACAAAAGTACAATAGGTCTACCAAAAAAACACCATCCCTTTTTTGTTTGTTTTAATGGTAATAAAGATGTATGAACCAATACTCCTATTAATTGGATAGCTATCAAATTTCTTGATAAAAAGTTATGCAAAATGCTTAATGATTCAAGTCTTCTTTCTCTGATCACACAGCTTTTATGCTTTTACTACTTGAAGACAAATCATCAGTGAATTTCACTGTGCAATAGCAAACAAAAATTTAAAAATGTAAGCCACTTGGAAGGGGAACTTGATATTGAGACTACCTAACTGGAATAGCAGGAGATGCAAAATCCTTAATCTCAATGATGCTTAGGTGGTTACAGATGCTGTTATTGAAGGCCAGCACTTTTTAAGTAACAAACAGCTCCTGTTGTTCACTGGGCTGTTGGTATAAGAGCTTCACATGGCATTATAGATACAATGATGGCAAACATTGGTAAAAAAAAAAACAAAAACCACACACACTCAACATAACCAAGGAGGTTATGAGCACTGGCTGTATTCCCAAATACTCCTGGCTTTAACGTAACTACAGTAAGTTTCTAATTGCTCCAGTATATGGCAAAGAAAGATACGCTCAGGGAAAAAAGAAGGCCAAGTCCCTCCCAAGATACAAGAGATTAAATTAGAAAATGAGTTTTACATCAGTAATGATGAGACAAACACAATTCAGTCAGGGGTTCAGAGGCCAAAGGTTTAGTCAGCAAGAGTCAAATTTAGCTCAGAGATAAAGATGGGCAATCCTCACTCATTATTCCTAATAAGACTACAATTTCTGGCTGCAGTATCAAGAAACAGCCACCTTCAGTAGGCAGCCAGCAGTGTGAACAGAAACACTAGCACTCTGATATACAAGCCAGCTACCATCAATAGAAATTTTCTGAGAATTTTCTGAGCTCGAGAGTCCCTGATAACATGTAAACTGACATGGGTTACAGCAGAAGCAAAGGAATTCTGAAGCACGGCCATATGTGTGCCCCCCGTAAAGGCAGAAAGAAAGTGTTTTTTTCTTTTTTTTTTTCTCCAGAGATAGCAAGCTCAAAAGTCCACCTAAAGCTCTTAATCTGGCATTTGCTAAGAAAAAAACCCTCAAATTTATGCAGAACAGCCTTTGCAGAAGTCTTTTTTTTCTATCTTTGTAGATGGGAATCTGCTCCAGTGTTCCTTGAAGACAATATTTCATTCCATTTAATTAAGAATTAATTGCAGAATTCACAACAGATGGATAAGTCATCTACAGAGCCATGAAGAATAATTAGAAGGGAGGAGGAGAGTGAAAGCAAGACCAGCAGGTGATGGGGCTGGTTTTTTTTGAAGGGCTGAAGAAACAGAAAATCGGTGAAAATCATCTTTTAAGAAAGCTGACACAGACGGAGAACACCTGAATCGTACTGCAACTCCCTGTCACGCGCAGTGCACAAAGCTTTGCAGGTTCCCAGGGTCCTGTGAGTACAGAGCAGCTGCTGCTAAAAACTAACAGATCAATCAGGCAAAATTTGAAATGAGAGAGATACTCTAACCCAATGTTCACCTTCAGCTCCCCTTTATTATACAGACAAGTATATTATGCAATATGATACAAAGGGACTTCTGCTTAAAAGATAAAGTGCACACCTCTGCTTTTGAGAAACACAAAAAATCAGTTACATTTAGAGTGGTTGCTACTTACATATGTACTTCACTTAAAATACTAAAATCAGCCAAATCTTAATTATTCCAAAAAGCTTTCCAGTAGTTAGACTCTCTTTTCATAAAATTCATCTGTACCCTATTTGGTTTGCTTTAATTCTAGTACAAAATTAAACTGTGCACAAAGCCTACCCTTGGTATTGCAATATAAATCGTGTTTATTTTAAATCTTATTAGTATGGGTGATGTGCTGTAACTGGAATGGCATTTCAATCCATAGTTATCAACTGGGAACTTACTTCAACTCTAACTGCTGATTTTCACATATGTATTTGTATATATACACACACAAACACGCACATATTCATATTTTCTTGTATGAACAGAATCATACTAATTGGAACTTACAGAAAGGAGTAGGATACTAGTCAGAACACATACTCTAGGAAAACCACTGTTTGCTTTCCTACCGTACCCACTGGCAGAATCATATTTTTTAACAACTAAGTTTCAAAGAACTATTTAAAACTAATTCAGCTGTCAGCAACCTGTTTTCACTAGAAAAGCATCTAATGACTACTGTAAATAATAAAGCAAATTATAGCAGCTATATCTTAACAGTAAATGTAGATTTACTTAAAGTGAGTAGGAGTTCGCCAAAACAGATGTTGCAGGCAGGGAAAGCTTTGAGCCTGCTCCTAAGAACTTCAAACCTTTCACATCTATCACAGTGTTGCCGTAGATGCCCTTCAATCTCCCAAAGTACGGCTGTCTCAGCTGGAAGCAGATATTCAATCCATCCTTTACAGGGAAGACATGGAGAGGGAAGGAAGATAAATGAGTGCACCTACATACACTTTGGAATCATCTCAGAGAATGTCTACATTAAATGAAGGCTTGCAGAAAGCCCATGTGATTGTGACTCTTTTAGGGCAACAAATTCCCTGCTCATTTTGCCTAGGAAAGCTGCTTTTAGAAGAGCTTTCTTCCAGTCACAGTATAGGTCGGAAAGAGCCACCCTAAACATAATAACAACAATAATAATATGAAGACACAGTTGCTAACCAGCATCATGTGTAATATACGTGCAAGTAGGCTCTTGAAAGAAAAGCTCCAAAGAGCAGACTATCTCAGAAGTCTGCATTCATAAAATCCCTACAGTTTAGGGTTGGAGCTTGTTATTGTTGGGAGCCAATTATGATACAAATTGAGAAAAATAATTAAAAAGCGACAAAGGAAAGCTGCCAACAAAACACACTCTAGAAGCATGCTTTAGATGTTTTAGAAACATCATTTATAGCCAAACTGATTACTTCTGTAAGCAAGATCTTTTATACTCTGGTAATTGCCTGTAATTCCCCTTAAAAACTACACACAGAAGAATTAAATAGAAACAGAAAATAGAAAACTTAATGAAGGAGCCATTGAAAAGCTAAGAGAATCGAGTAAATTGTAATAGGGTAACATTTGCAATGCATATTACAGTGGCCTATACTTTGGTAACAAACTAGTGAATTCATGAGCATTATAAACTACCCTTCTGTCACAAGTTCAGGAAAGAAAAAGGCACTACTTTATCGTACTGTAAAGGTACTATTTTCTTGTATTGTTCTGTAAGACCAGCTGAATGCCAAATTCTTGGACTTCACAAGCAAAGTTCTAGAGAAGAGTATGAAAGGGTTGAAGACGCACCCCTTTTGATTTACTTCATCTCCCTTTCTTCTTGTCAAATACAAACTCTTCTTGGGTATTTCCACAATTGCCATTTGATTATATGTTACTATCTAATCACTTAGAACCTAAAAAAATTCTACTGTTCATTAATGTAAATTCAATTTCTGAAGAAAGCAAAAAAAAAATCATACCAGGTACGTTTTTACTTTTCGATTACTCACAGAAAATGATTCTTTGCCAAGTACGAAATTATCATCTACCACCTGGAGTTTCAGATCCTTTGAGTGTTCACAGAAAGCATATTCATTCAGCAAGTCTCAAATGGTAAGCTATTATAAACCTAAGTTATTTCACATCACAGAACAGCTTAGTTATTGGAAACTGTAATGAATTGGCACCAAGACTAAGAGTGTTGTCCACATCTGTGTATTTCCCTCCTTTCACGACCCAACTAAACATTAATAGGAGGGCTCTGTGATCCTGTAGCCTTTCTTTTAACATTTTCTTTTAAAGCTTTCATCTAATTGTATATTATCACTATAGCTTTCTGGTCACAGATCTCTAATGATTTGATTTGCTAATCTTACAAACTCTGAGAAAAAAAGAAATTTATGTTAATGCAGCAATTAAGAATTCAGTTCTTTGGATATGAACGATCATTCCTTTTCCAAGTTCATAACTCCATGACTTTCAACTGCACATACTAAATTTAGCAGGGCAACTTCAAATTGCATATAGGGAAGCTAGTATCAGTAGGTACTGCCATATTTTTCATTTTAAAATATTGCATGGATTCATAGGAACACTTTTTTTTTTTTAAGAAAATATACTTGTTTTAGAAGTTCATGTATTTGAAGGTTTTTTTTACATCTTCTCCATAATGGAATTCTGCAATATCCTTAATTCAATTTCATTGGGATTCTTTTATTTTACAATAACAAAAACACCCAGCCCTAATGATCTAATTTTGCTCTCTCAACCATATACTACATATTACAAAGAAGAAAACTTGTGACCTCTACTCCTGAGTGGTCTGCCTCACTCGTATCAATTCCCTTCTCTCAGGAAAGGCTTCCTTTTTATAATTTTTTCTTTCTTATGGATTACAGAGAAGGT